>JAWZYV010002209.1:0-472740 GCA_038373885.1 Cheiracanthium punctorium
TGAATATAAGATAAGTATTGTCCTCGAACTCCTTCATTTTCATATGTAGTCTTTTCCTTTTTTAGTACTTTCCGGATCCGGTAAATTGGTACCAGATCCGGCCGATATCTAATGATGCCGGATCCGATTTTCCGTATTGCAGTCCCTAGTCATTTATGTTCACATAGAAAATTTTTAATCTTTAAAAGTCTTTATTTTATAATGATTGTTATTTCTCTCCCTTTCTAAATAGATAGCTGCGTTTCCGTTCTCCGCACGGTAGGAAACGAACATTTTGGTACATGTGTAATTTGAGTTAATTCCAGTGGCGTGAAATCAAAAGAAAAGAAAAATTATTTGACTCTTGACCTAAAGTTTGCGTCATTGAGTTGATATATAAGTTGAAATGATCATAAAGTTGACATAAATTTTTCACTCTTTAGAGTTCCATTTTATTTCCTAAGTGAATCCTTTGCGTAACAAAATTAGCTGTTTCAAGTGACAATGACTCATACTGAAATCACGGTTATTCGGCTCTGAATAGAAAATTGCCATTCCAATTTTTTTCAAATTGTTTTTACAGATAACATAGTTTATTTTTTTTTTCATTAAAATGATCGTCTGCTTGAAGCATTGATATAAAAGAGGCTGTTTACATAAAACGAAATCGTTCGAATGCAAAACGTTTCTGCGCGTTTCCAGAAGTGCATGAAATTCGATTTCGGTATATAAAAAAAAATTGAATATGAACTTATTTATTTCAGGCTGTTTACATAAAACGAAATCGTTCGAATGCAAAGCGTTTCTGCGCGTTTCCAGAAGTGCACGAAATTCGATTTCGGTATATAAAAAAAACTGAATATGAACTTATTTATTTCAGGCGGACGAATACAGGAATTAAATGTATTGAGTGTAGACATATTTTCGTCAGATGTTTTTCCTATCGCCCATTGTAATTGCCTCCACGACGGACTTTGACTTCTATTTTTAAAACTTGACATTTGAAACTTGACATGACTACTGCATAAACATGATTGTTGCCATGGAAAACTGTGTGCGCTCATGTCGTCTGAAAAAAACAGATGTGCTTTTGTTTTACTCTTGTAATTAAAAATTGAACTTCAATCGGATAGTTCAGATTCAATCGAAACGTTGAAAATAAACCCAGTATACCATTACTTACAGGAAACTGTGTAGATTGAATTATGTGAGTCTATTCCAGCCCTTTAACTAAGACTCGGATAGAGACTCTATTTACCGTTATTAGAAACCCGTTTATTGAACGATTCTAGTTTTATTATTGGCTTAATAACTGAAATCGTCAATAAAACTGGTTTATAATGACGGTCAATAGAGGTCTGAATCCCAGCCCTAATTAGATTTCTAACTCATTATTAAACTCATGACGTCAAAATGACATCATTCTCAGTTGCGATACATAACATGAATTAGTGAATGAAGAAGAAAAAAACACATTGTTTTACTTTTCTACGTTATCTGATAAGGCGGAAGTTTATTATTTCACTCGTGGTGTAAATTTTGTAAAAGCTTGTTAACCTAATTAGGATTTCTAATTCATTTTTACACTCGTGTCATCAAAATGGCGCCAATCTCACTTGAATTCTTGAAGATAATGAATGAATAAATCTAACTATGTTAACTATGCTCACTAATGTGCTCAAATCGGACATTTGAGTAGCTTTATATCCTGAAAATTGCGCAAAATTGTTAAAAATTAAGGAACGGGTGGATTTCCAGAATTTTAAAGCAGCCTACAGACTATTCTATGTCCTTTTACATATGTGCAAAATTTCAAGGTGATTGGTCGGACGGTGTGGGAGGAGTTCCAGGACAAACAAACAAACTTTCACATTTACATAATAAATTTTAAAAATATGCTCATATGTAAAAAATGGACTAAAACAAAAATGAGAATTTTGAGAATCAAAATATTTTATCGAAATTATTTAAGGAAACAATTTTACTGTTAATTTACTCAATTGCTTACAGAAAATATTCGTAAAATATTGTACATGCAAGTTATATATTTATAAATACGCCAGTACACTAAATTATTCATGCTAATCATACATCGCTAATTTATTCATGAACGTTTCATTTTAAAATACTATTTAGTATGAAACATACATACACATGAATAAATTATTGAATATAAATAATTCTTTTTTTTCCAGCGATTGAAAACATTCATTTTCGTATTCAATTTTATTTTTCTGAAAGATATTAATACCATTTATTTAGTCAATTATAAAAATTCATCTTAACCTTTTCAGTGCATAACTGAATTTTGAAATAAGATTTATATGCAATAAATCGATTCTAAAAATAAATATCTTTACTGTCAAGCAATAAAACTTGCGTTGTGCTTCGAAAACTTCTATTGACGAAAATTAATGAAAATGCAGTCTTCGTATAAATTTTCATCTTTTCATGTCTCAGTGCTTTATATTTTCTATTAGTTTTTATTCGTGCGTCATAAAGAATTTGCTTGCCTTCCAAAATAGTCTTTTATAAAAATGAGAATACAGATAGCAATATCTTTTTATAAAGTATAGTAATTTTTATTTTTTCAACATAAATTCAGTAATTTTAACGACTAATTCATACAGTTTTTATATATAAAAAAAGACAGTTATCTAATTTAACGCCTTTTTGTGAATCTCATATTTGAATAAAATGTTCAGAAATGCTTTCTGATTAGATTTTTCTGGATTGGAGCGATTTCTAAGGAAATTCCCGAAAGGAGTTTTATATACCTTTAATTTCATTATTTCGTATAATGTTTATTCGAGTAAAAGGTTAAAATAAATAAATTATTCAAACAACCCAAACGCAAACACAAACCAGCGATAATATTAAATAGAATTGAAACAAACATATGTTTATGTGAATAGAATTAAAATTAATCTAATCCAATGAGAGTTATAAGAAAAGTCCTTCACTTTAAATAATCTAAGTAAAGCGAAAAATTATTTGGTTTTATGTAGCTCTATTCGTTGATGCCAAGAATCAGAGCAACATATTTGTTTAATGAAGATTCCTGTAAAAAATTATTTAAGCATAAAGTTTCAATCGAAGCTTTCAAACAAATTGCAAATTAAATTAAAGCGCAGTGAGTTATCGTAGTGATAATTTGTAAGGTGGGTAAATAGATGTATTTACCAGGGTTTTGGCTCATAAGACATTTTTACACGTTATGTGTTTTTGATTACACAGGGTGCGTCAAAATTCCCTCCAAGGAAGGTTTGAAAGGTTTGGTTTGGTTTGGGTTTTGAAGGCTTATAAAAAATAATATATTAACAATACATCAACAAAATTGACTTTACTGGAGAAAGAAACATTACAAATTTTGTTTCACAAACAACGAGCTTCCTCTTCGTTGGACTGGTCGGTGGTCTGACGACAACAATTGCCTTCTTCCGTGGCCACCTTGCTCTCCGGACATAACTCCATGCGATTTTTTATAAGGTTACATGAAAGATCATGTGTTCGTGCCCCTATGTCTCGTGATTTAGAAGATTTACGCTAAAGGATCACAACCGCATTTGCTACCATTGATCGTAACATGTTAAAGCGAGTGTGGGGAAGGATGAACTTGACGTTTGACTTGATATCTGCCGTATCACGAAAGATTCACATATTGAACATTTGTGAAACAAAACTAGTAACATTTCTTTATACTATAAAGCCAACTTTGTTTCTGTATTGTTGCTGTATTGTCAATATATTATTACGAAATAATAACTTAATTTGCTCTTGTATTGCATGCTTCGTCGTGAAACTAGTTTTACAGGCATAATAGCGACGTCCTAAGATAATGGTAAACTTGTGAATGTAACCCCATAGTCTTGGCGACTTGGCGAAGGATTTTGCGACATTGGCTACAAATGTAGGATTCTAGAAAATTCATGTCTCGAGACCCTATGTTAATTAGGGAAGATTTGTCTAGAATATTCTGATGACGTCAATACCTCTATAAAAGCGCTTGTTTCTCTCCGCAGAGAGAGAGTTCATTGATAGACCTGAAAAAAAAGCGCGGTTGACTCTGTGATATGAACAGCATTATTGTTAGGCTTATTTATGATTTTCTTTAGCAAATGTTACTGATCCTTATATTATTTTGAGTTATTGGACTGCTAGCCGTAGAATAAAGCGTTATATTTGTTTATTTTGCTTATTTGGCTGCTTTAGAATACACCGACGTGGCGAATTTCATAACGATATTGTTATAAGCCTTCCAAACTCGGGAAGGCATTGTGACACACCTTGTATTTTAATTTCCTATCAATACGATTTGCATAAGGGGCCCGAAAGAAAACCATATTAAACGAAAGAAAACCATCAAATTATCCTGAATATAAATTTTCATCAATTTCATACGATAATTTCAGGAAATATTGCGAATTCTTCCTTGCGCGATCTTAAGGGCTTATCTGGAAATTTAGAACAGTATATAAAGGTTTCAAATTTCTCTTCTTACATCAATTACTCTTGCCAGAATTAAAAGAATATTATTTGCAAAGAAAATAATGTTTTGAGTCTTAATTTTTTTGTTATCAGAATATAATAATTAATGTCATATATCATTTCGTCTGGTTTAAAATCGGCAGTTTAATATTTGATTTTTAAAAACGGTTAAGGTAATGTATTATAGATTATCGTGTGATAAACAAATTTCTACTGGCAACTTTAAAGATGCTTTTTATTGAAAAATTTAATATTTAAAATAACTGTCCTGATAATTTGGGTTAGCTGCTAATTGCATTAAGAATCGAAAATATTAACTTACAATTACGGTTTCACAATTTAACTGAAGTAATAGAGTGCCATACTTACAACTTAATACAATTACAACAAAAGCATAATAATTTGTTTTTTAAATAAAGAACTTTTCCATTTATAGTTTGCTTAACGGTGTTTCCATCAATCGACCTTTAATCTTGCCTTATTACAATAAGTTTACTAAAGTTTGTTTCATAATATTAAAAAGTGCAATATTGTTTTTATACTGTTTTAGTGAACCATTTAATATTTTAAAGTTTTTATATCAAGATTTGTCATCCTAATGTAGCTTACTTTAAATATGTTATTATGGATCTTTAAATAATAAGACAGTGGTATTTATGTGAATGGGTTTACATTTCACGATGTCACCTTCCTAAGCACTGACCAAGGTCGGCAATGCTTTATTTTCTCACGAGAACCGAGGTTAACCGCCTGCAGATTCCATTCAATATCATTGACTTATCAGTCTCACGCGGTTAAAAAAAAATGACACAAAATATATCGCACGCTTGAGTTTCTATTATTGATCATGTCATATAGACATTAAATTACTCTGAAAAGAATAGTGTTTTTATTCGTATTTACTGCATAAATTAAAAATGAATTCAGAAAATTTAAAGGAAAAAAAAATTCTTGTTTATTTTTACATGAAATTTATAAATTGTTCAGAAGATTATTTAGTCTTCGAGTATGGAGTCCTTCCTTACAGAGACATTTTTTCATGAAAAACTGAGTAGCATGAATGCTCAATATTCTTGACTTATCATTTTAAATATATGAATCAACACTGTCTCATCATATAAAAGTACTAAAGATCAATGTTCTTTTCAAGTTAATTATTTATTAGTAAATTCATGTATTATTAAACTTAACATGTTTTATAATTGAATTTAATAATTCATGTCATACAATAGCTGCTTAAATTGATTCCACCTAGCGCTTAATGTTTACTAAAAATATCTCGATCGCTTAACACTATATTATAACAAAATTTAATTCGAAAAATACGTAATAACAAGAACAAAAAAAGCTTTCACACAAGATAAAGGCATTAAAATTTCCATCAAATTAACAAATGGCTCTAATCCCCTCTAAAATTATTGTAATCCTAATAACTGTCCGTATGTCTAGAATATTTTTTCAATAAAATTAGAGAACACTTCAGATGAAATTTAAATCGCTGATATTCTTTATTGAAAAATAGTTGGCAAACTCCTCAGTTTTTTCATAGATAATATCATCGTTCCAAATCTCAAAAAAGCCCAGTATTAAACGAAATGATCAAAGGAAAATGTATGCTTTGCTCATTTTACCATTTTTATGCTGGAAGTTCTTTAATAAAGAATCGATATTTAATCAAAACGGTGAAAAGAAATATTCTTTAATTCTTCCATTAGTCTCCAGCTTCGTGATTCTGATGATAATAATTATAGATCTTATCCAACCTTAAGAACTTGCTAATTTATATTTTGGTGCATTTCTTCTATTTTTCTATCAATTTCTTGATTTAAAATGTGCTTTGTTATATACAATTAATTTTAACCGTGATAAAAATATTGAGTAAACACTCATGATTATCTTCGATTTTTAGCATTTTCTCAAAGATAAAAATTATCAAAATCATATTCTTAACACAAGCTGAAACTTCATTTATTAAAGAACGTATGAAGATATGTAAAACAGTGCAAATAGTTTCCTGCTATATCACTTTCTTTAGCATTTATCTTTAAAATATTAAAGCTATTATTTTTTTTAAACTTACTAACTTTCAAAATATTTCAAAACACAAATTTGTTTTAAGTTTTCATGTGTATTTTCAAACATATGTGCCGTAAAATACTTATAATTCACAAAATATATCTGTTTGTTTTTCAACATGGCGGTGACGTCTTGTAATCACTGGGTGTTGTTTATTTAAATATGATAATTCGTATCCCTTAGGACATCATCAACAGTAATTTTAATTATTTTTCAAAATATCTAAATTGTTGAAATAGGAAGTAAACCTAGTAGCTAAATCTGTCTGAGTACCCGAATTGTCAACGGCAGGGGCGTAGCCAGAAATTTTTCATGGGAGGGGGGGGGGTTACGACTACTACAACTCATATATATGTAGACGAGTGTGTGATAATGTAGTGAAGAATATACATTTTGTATGGCAAAAAATTCCTCATGGGGGAGGTTATGACCCCCCTACCCCCCCCTTGGCTACGCCCCTGATACGGGTAAACTGTTTACAATGGAAATTAAATCATTAAGTGTGAATATTGTTTGAATTTTGTAATTTTGTCCGTAAATTCCTGATCATAATCAAAAGTATTAAAAAAATCTCTGGATGTTATTGCGATCTACTAATCGCCAATGTAGCAATTTAATTTTCTGTGGGTTTTCCGCTCTTAAAAGAACTTCCATACCCGCTAGGCTACTAGACTCAAGATAAATATATACATATAACTGCCTTATTTCACAGATGTGCATCAACCATATCGTCGGCTTAAGAGGCAATTTTAAGTGCGCAGTCAGGACATTCGGCAGCGATCGGGCACAGTTTCGAAATTTAAGTATCGGAGAAAGCCAAGGGAGGAATGAAGACCAAGTCACACCCCTTTGAGATGAAAAAAAAAAAAACTAAGTTCACAGTCGAGAGTAGTAAGCGGTTTGTAAAAAGTCTAGCAATAAAAAAAATTCAGGAATTCTTCGAAAGAAAGCAAACATTGGCAGTTTATCGGTTGTCTTCTTATTAGAAGACTACCGACTTATTGCCAACTTTCCGGCATATCAGTTTTCAAAAGTCCACACAAAATAATTTCTTCATCTGGAGTAAATCTGTACAAGAGACGTCGATCAAGTTATCGTACCATGGAAGTAGTTGGTGAAATATCGAAAAAAAGCAAATAATCTTCAGGAAATTTGTTGATCTTCGGCCACTCTAATCGTAGCAGTCTTTCATATCGTCGAATCGATCAAACGTAGAAAAAAGGTTCATTAATCGTCTTAAAAAATCATCTATACGGCTTTCAGAACAACCGTGAAGTAGAAAAAAATTTCCTCATAGCAAAACTTGACATCCGGAAATTTATCTCTTGTCGTAGATGTTGGTCTACGAAGTCAAAAGCTTTCTGCGGGTGGATTCTTAGACCAAATTATAAAGTTGAGCCGACTTGTCGTCCAAATAAACACGCAGCCGACAAATTGATGCATGAATTTTGATAAACGCTTCTAGATTAATAATAAAATAATGTGTGAAATTCTGGATTAAAGTGAGCGTAAAAAAATACTTTTTCTCTGGAGGGCGTTATTCCACAGCCAGTGCAGATCTCTCTCTCTTCCTATGAGGAAGACTGACTTAAAGATGAAAGACTGTGGCGGCTCGTGGGATACAGCAAGTACTGCCGGGCTGCACTTGTAATTATCAGCACATACTTTAAAATAATATTTCTATAAATTTTCTTGAATTCAGATTAGAATTATGGAATTCCTATGGTAAATTTAAAAAAAAATCTCAAAAAAAAAAAAAGCGTATTGTAGTAACGGCCGGATCGCTCATTCAGAAAAAAAACATTTAATCTTCCCGCAATTCAACGGCAAAAGTCGTTGGAATAGCCCTCAGCGCTGATTAAGGAATTGGCAGCACCGTTGCCAGGGTAACGACTACGTAAGCACTTTCTCCGGCTTAGGATAGCATAGGGTGTTTCAGCTAAGTATCAGCAGAAAAAAGGTTTTCTGACTTTTGCTGCACTAGGGAATTCGACGAACTGATTGGCTCGGACGAGAAGTGAGGGAGAGAATAGACACAGAATATATGTTCTAGCCCAGCGTTTCTCAACCTGAGGGGGGCGCGCCCCCCGCAGAACGTTTGCAGGGGGGGCGAGAAAAACTATAGAGCAAGTAGTGATGCATGTTTTTAAAAAATCATCTCATTTTTACTCAAAAATATATCCATTTTCGCTTAAAATGTTCATTATTAAAGATTAAAAAACTCAATGTATGCTGAAAAATGTGAGGGGGGAGCGCCACTGTAAGTGAGCCTTTGTCGGGGGGGGGGGGCACGACGTTAAAAGGTTGATAACCGCTGTTCTAGCCCATTCAAACGGAAACAATAGTTTTTTTTTTGGTTGAATGTTTATAGCTTTATTTGTTACTGTGTCCATGTGTTATTGGAATCTATGATTTAACCGTTTTGAAACATGGAGCCCCGTTATTATCCAGTTTGCGTCTTGCTTGAAACTCCGTTTAACACATGGAAAGAAGATGATAAACGACAACCACTAAAAAAAATAGACAGACACCAAAATTGTCCATTCATAAGAAAAAGGCAGGTTCGTCTCAGCATGGTCGTAGCTTCCATTCATCATGATATGCACTATTCTCGTGACTATGGGGCAGTTTTCATTTACAAAAAAATGTTTTGTTGGCCGTGTTTAATCGTTGAGATAAAAAAAGAGCGTTTGGAATGGTACTGGATAGGATGGATTAACCACCATCACACGAGCATGTAAAACACATGAAAGCTCAATCGAGCATTTAAAAAATTCTTTAAAATTTAAGGAGTTGATAAGAAGTGGGAGCTAAATTGTAGACGCATTAGAGGAAAACTCTCAACTTTATATTGCTGAATTTATCAAGAAGGTAAGCCTGAATAGACGCTTCATGCAATTAATTACCCATCAAAGCAGTATTGTTTTTAAGTAAGCAAGAACTGGCATTAACAGGACATGGTAAGCGAGAAAATTCTTAAACATGGGGAATTTAAAAGAGCTTTTAAAATTAATGATATCTGAATTAAAACAACGCCTTTTTATGAGGATATCACTGACTGATTTGCAAGTTAAAAAGAAAGGAGGATTGATTTGACTTATAAAAAATATGTAAGTTTTCTTTCTTTTTCTTTTCTTTTCTTCTCAAGTTATCAATACAAAAGAAAATTCTCAGGAAACTTCGAATCAGACACGGATTCATGCAATTTTGAGGATAGGAGCGGCTGGTTGAAATTTATGTCCATTTAATGGAAGTAAAATAGATCTCTTACATTTTTTTTTAATATATCCTGGGTGAGGGCTTAGTCCACCAGCTTTCGTATTCATGGAAGTCAAAGATTTTCCATTCCTGTCCGGAGGAAGGGGGGGGGGCTGTCATAGGTTTTCGGCTGAACTAACATTTTTGATCACGGGCCGCCACTGATGAAAGACCAGCACCTGGATTCTATTCCCCCTCCTTACGGGAAGTATCATTTCGAAATGAAAGACACATTTTATTTAATATGTTTACAGATTAAATCTTAATTAAGATTTTATATGCAAACTGTACAGTTATAATCTAGCCGATCTACAAAAATACTAATTTTGCATAAAACATCCACAGGTAAATTATAGAATATAAATAGATATTTCTCTCCTGAAACTGAAAATGTTCAATTTCATTCTCCTCTGAAACATATTCATACCATGCATTTACTCAGCTAAAAAAATTAACTCATCTTTAAAATTTATTTTTCAACTTTGAAATAAGATTTATAGGCAAATAAATTTATTATAAGTATAAAATTCTTCACTGATAAGCAATAAATTTTGTGTTGTGCTTCAAAGAATTCTATTGAAAAAAACTAATGAAAATTTAGTCTTCCTATGAATTTTCATCTTTTCATTTCAGAGCTTTATATTTTCCATTAGTTTTTATTCGTGTGTTATAAAGAATCTGCTTGCCTTCCAAATTAGACTTTTATAAAAACGAGCATATAGATAGCAATATCTTTAACAAAGGACAGTAATTGTGATGTTTTCTGCATAAATTCAGCAATTCTAGTGACTAATCCATGCAGTTTTTATAATTTATATATATATATATATATATATATATATATACTATATATATTTTTGTATGTGTGCAGGCATGTATATATATCTAATATAAGGCCTGTTTGTGAATCTCATATTTGAATAAAAAGTTCAGAAAAATCTGCTGATTAGATTTTTCTAAATTGAAGCAATTTCTAAGAAAATTCCATTAAGGATTTTTGTCTATCTTTAATTTCATTATCTCAGATAATATTTGTTCGTTTAAAAGGCTGAAATATATAAATTATTCAAACAAACAAAGTGTAAACTTCATCCAGCTATAGTATTAAAAAGTTAAATAGAATTGAAACTAGCATATTGTTTATGTGAATAGAATTAAAATTCTCTAATCCAATTAGAATCATTAGAAAAGTCCACTTTAAGAAATCTAAGTAAAGCTGAAGATTTTTTTTGTTTTTGTGTAACTTTATTCGTTGATGTCAAGAATAGAGCAACTCATTTCTATAATGGAATTTGCTGAAAAAAGATAATTTAAACTTAAAATTTCAACCGAAGCTTCCAAGTAAATTTAAGTTGAATTGAAACAGATTAATGAATGTAAAGCTAAAACTTGTAACATTGTTTGTTAAAATCAATTATGCAACATTATTTTCTTCATAAATAAAGCATTTTTAAGCTTCATCAGTTTGATCTCTTGTTCAAATTTCTATTAAACTATTCATTTTTAACTTTTCATCACATTGATAGATTTATGTAATTTTAATTTAAAATGCTTAAAATGTAATGCTCTAAACCTATTCACTTTCTACATTCTAATATTCATAAACTGTCTATTTTCAATTGAAAATCTGTTACGTTGAATACTTCTTCATTATAAATTTTTATTTGATTTTATGAAAATTTTCTACATGCCTTTTCTGACACTAATCCCATCACGCGGCGTACTTAGATACCTAGTAAGATGCATAACAAATTATTCGTCATTTCGAAATCTTTTGATCCACTGAACTTGACCCTGGGCAAACACTGAAACTGGATACTATGTACACACACGCACATTTCAACAGTGTCATTTAAGATTTTCCCACTTAAGATGTTTCCACTTTTAAAAAGTTCATTCCTCAGTAGCAATTTATAATGTCCATCAAAGTTTCGATGTAAACACGATTTTTTTTTATTAAGTTCTCTCCAATTTTCTAGCAATCTTCGTGCATCCTTCATGTTTGCAGCATGTTTCTTTTATTTCTTCGCCTTCCAATAAATTCAAAAGTGCATTCCTTTCAATAAAAAGTTCAATGCAAATGATCCTATATGAAATTTTCAAAAAATAGAATTACAAAAAGGTGTTATGCTAATGAAACTGCTTTGCATAACTTACAAGTATAACGAAAAGTTTTTAGGAAATTGCTATCAACCATTTAGCTAAAAAGGACGTATTGTTTCAGAACATTTCACAGTGATATACTAATATTCCAAACTCAATCTTGTGGCACTGGACGGTGATAAAAAGGAGTAACCTTTTAATTTAAGCTATCTCATACATATTACACTACGGAATGCAATATTTATTTGGATGTGCTTAGAATTGACGACCTTACATTGTAAAACAGTTTCTACGTCCTCCTTGTTAACTTTTTGACGGCGGGAAGATTTTAGACGTGCTCGTTTAAAAAGACGGGAATATTTGGAGTATGGTTTCCCTCTTTCAGTGATTCTTCAGAGACAACTTCTCTTTGTACAACAGTAATTTACGGGTTACGATTTCCCTTCCACGAAGTAAGACGAACTTCTTGAATAAAGGGATTACATTTACGTGTATATTTCTGACTTTTGAAACTGGGATTCAACTCGAATGATGGATGAATATTTCTCTCCCCGAGCGTCCGGTACTGGTAAACAATTACAGAGGGGTCAAGCATTATTGGTCAAAATATGAACCATATAGCCATCTTTTAAGATGTTTTGAGGCTTGATTAGAAAATGTATGCCGCTGGCATGTAGTAATTAATTAGTGTAACTAGAATTTATGAGTCTATGTACTGACTATAAATACTAGATCATAGAACGAGATTCTCCTGAACCCATTTATTCAATTTTAGATCTCTCTTCCGTAATCTGGTGCTTGTACCCGGATGAAAATATCTGTAAATAGCTTCTTACGCTAGCGGGTAGACTCGCAAATGATAATTCCAGTGCTTCAAAAATCGAACGATAATTTTTCGTTACACAAACTATTTATTTTGCTGTGATTAGATGGAATACTACGGACTCGAAATTATTGACAATTTCGTCTATATCAGATGTGTGTATCACCTACACGCATAAATTCTACGATCTATACTTCTAGTTTTGGGACACATAAAGCAGTCATCTATTCGTTCAAGATGAGAGCGGCGTTTCTTCTTCTCCGTGTACTCCGTACTACCGTGTACTCCGTGTCTTCAAAGGGTTAACCCCTTGACGCTCGGCGGTACGCGATGAAACCACCTTATTTCTCCGCTCTCATTGCTAGTCGCAAAAAATGGTCCCAAAGTTAAAAGTGCAGCTGTTGCCATCAATCAAATTTGTAGGTATTGGACAGCTACGGCTGCATTTTTTCAGCTTTACTCAGTCTGTTCAGTTGGTCTTCTATATTGATCCGAAAATAATTACGCTTGAAAGGATTATACTAGTTAAAAATCTAGTTTAAAAAACTAAAAAACACGCTTCAGTGATAAATTGAATTAACTAAAAAGTGAAAAATAATTCTTAATATAGAAATAAATTAATGAACGAAAACTAGTATTATTGTGGAAAACGTGTGGGGTGCTTCGTGCTATATTTTTGGTATCATTCTTGTACTAATCGTACCGATCGAATATTCTCAAGAACTGATATATGGAGCACCCCACGCTTTTTTCACAACAATACTATTTTTCGTTCATTAATTTATTTCTGTATTAAGAATTATTTTTCACTTTTTAGTTAGTTTAATTTATCACTAAAGCGTGTTTTTTAGTTTTTTAAACTAGATTTTCATTTGTTACTTTTTAGTTCGATTTGTTATAAAAGCGTGTTTATTAGTTTTTTAAACAGTATTTATTTAAATTTATTTTTAATTTTCGATATCTCTCATAAGACACTAAGGAACACTAAGTTGGAAAGTACAAACTGTGAGATAATTTATTTTCCCTGTGCACCAGTGGCGTAGCACGGATTTTATTTCGGGGTGAGCTGGGTATCAAATTTAAAGCTAAAGTTCAATTGTAAGCTAAGTAAAGGGTCCCATTTTGGGGGGGGGGGGGGCAGCAGCCATCTTAACCTTCTTTCTGGCTTCGCCTCTGCTGTGCACCAAAGCATTAATTAACCAGCAGTTAAATGCTACCTCCCTCACTAAAAAGGAAAAATAGGTCTCTAATTAACAAACAAGTTTCATAACGACTACAACAAGCACAAACATCCATGTAACAATATTGAGGTAAAATTTTTAGATTTGCCATCTGGATTTCAAAAAAGTAACTACCCAAACATACCATGGAATACAGTTACCAATAGCGAGAGAGGTTCTACATCATAGGTTCCCAATCTTTTTTGAACTGGCGCCCCCTTTTCTAGTGAATATTTCAATACCGCCCCCCCCCTCCCACTCCAGAGAAATATGAGCGTACATAATGCATGGTGAAAACAAGAATTAAATTTTAAAAAATTACTAATAGATAGAATATTGTTGGAATTGAAACTCTACTGAATTTCTTCTTCATTTAAAAAAGAGGAATAAAAGTTTTAGAGAGGTATCTCTTTCTCTCAGTAGCAAATATTTCCAATATTTCTCACAATATATCATATCGAAATATGTGAATTTTCGCACACGTGATAGAAATGAATTATCAGAGTGATTTTTAAATCTTTTTTAGACTATATTTGGTTAATCTTCCCACGCCCCTCCGTGCCATATCAACGCCTCCTACTTTTCTCTAGGTCTTTTACCGCCCCCCTGAAAGCCTCAAACGCCCACAGGGGGGCGTTATCGCCCACGTTGGGAACCTATGTTCTACATCATTGTACTGAGCCGAGTGCCGAAATGGTACGCATGCGTAGACAGCGCGCTTGCTCCATCTCTCTCGCTCTCACGCAAAAAAATCTCTAAGAAAATTACTAATCCTGACGATCCTAATCAGGATAATGGGATAAATTTATCAAATTATTGTATTGCCATCGGTCCTTGATAAATCTACAAAGTTTAAATTAAATCTGACTGTTTAAAGTGGGTCAAAATTGAGTTCAAATGAGTCAGTTACAAACATACAAGCATACAAACATACATACAGGTGAAGCTAATAAAAGCGTGTTAAAATCAGGATAATGGTATAAACTTATCAAATTGTATTGCCATCGGTCCTTGATAATTCTACAAAGTTTAAATTAAATCTGGCCGTTTAAAGTGGGTCAAAATCGAGTTCAAAGGAGTCGGTTACAAACATACATACAGGTGAAGCTAATAAAAGCGTGTTAAAAACATCAAAATACGTACATCCCATTGTGCCATCTATCTGATATATTTTAAACTTTTAAAATTAGGTAGTACTTCTAAAGCCGTCTTGTGTATCACCTTTGAAGAAATTTCCAAGGAACGATATTAAGAATATATACAAGAGAAATTCATCTAAAAGCTGGTTGCAATGATTTTCAGTAATATAAATTGCAAAAATAACTGTGGACAAAGGAGAATATAGCAAAAATGACGATAAAGATTCTGAAAGGAATTTCGGAAGAAAGATGCCCTTTTAACATCTTAATTCCTTTACTTCTAAAAGGATTAAACTTCGTACAAAATAAATATATTTTAAAGGAAATTTTTGATATTTTTCTCTGTATTTCTTTTATCAGCCTACATGAGTTCTATTTTAAAGGAAGGAACCTCCAAAAAATAAATCTTAAAGCAATTTGTTTCTATACTTCGAACCAATTAACAGGCCTTCCGAAAAATTTCCAAACTCTGCACCACTTTTGGCTTACTTATTTGCAATGGAAATAGAATGTTATTATAAAAGATCAACACATCAAAAACACAGTTTGTCAAGGCAATGTATGTAATCCATTAAAAAAAAAAGTATGTATATTATTTTGATTCAAAAGCTTCATCTTTTTATAGATTCGATTTCATTTCGAAACTTTAAAGAATTTTAATGATCGCAAATATCGGTCGTTTTTATTTTTTATGTTTTTGTTGTTTTACTATTTGGACAATATGAATTTTTAACACTTTTAAAGTAAACAAAAAATTATTTCCTTTAAAAAAAATTGAAAAACTTAAACAAAATCACCTAGGACGATGCTGAAATTAATTTTTATTACTTGAAATCAAAATAAATAAACTCAAGCATGAAAAAACAGAACAAAAAATCCTGCTTTTGAATTCATTCCTCATCATTGGCTAATCATTATTACATGGCAGTGGCGGCTCGTGGGTTATTGAAATGGAGGTTCACAAAATTAATTTCGAAAATTAAATATGTAGATACGACGCGCTTACAAGTTAAAAGATATTTGCATTTCCAGCAGTTAAAGGAAAACAATACACGCAACTGAAAGAAAACAAGTCATCTTGGATCTTACATTTCGTCGCTAAGATAAGTTTTAGCAAAAATATTGTCTTGATTTTTTCTTTCAATTTTTTTTTTCAAAGGATGACATTGAAAAATGTCGTTGCTGTAGCTCCGAGACACTTATTGGACTCCCATCTTAATTATTGACACTAGTTCGTAAAAAATACTGTAGTGAAAATCTTAAAGTTAAGAAAGTAATAAGAATACGAAAAAAAATGGATTAACTAACCGAACACAACAAGCCAAGAGAGAATCCAGAGGAGATAACCGCAAAAAAATCTGCTGTAGCACAATAACTTTGTGCGAGCGAAAGCGCCTCGCTTCCCCCGCAACTCTCTCTCACTCTCTCGGCGTCTTGCCTCAGAGACCGGTTGAAAGGGCCACTCGGGTCGACTGCACGTGCGAGGACGACCTACGATACAGTGCGCTAGCTATAATAAACGCGTTTAATAATAGTGGGGGGTGGGGGAGAGTAAAACTCATGTATTAAATTCACAAAAATCTAGAAGTGTACATAATATATATTTTTTTAATTTAATTTGTTAATGTGTTTATTCTTTAGTTTTTCCTCTGGGGGTTCACGTGCTCATGTGCTCAAATGGAGGAGCCGCCACTGTTACATGGTTATGGAATGACAAAGCAGAAATACTTTAATTTCTAGTACCGAATGTGTGATGTATATATTTTAGCAGAAAGTAGAGGTAAAGGTGCCGTAATTCTTGTTTAGTACATATATAATGTATTAGGTTGTAACGAAAGTTTCCCGCCACCGCAAACATCGTCAGCACACAGTTCGCGTTGGCGTATTTGTTCATATTTTGTCAAACGATTTTTGACATTTGAAAGAGGCTTACTTTATAACACTGTGTTGTGAAATCTGTAAAATATATAGTTATCATTAAGTATAAGGTGTCCCAAATGGAACTATCACTCTAGAGGATTAGAACCATCATTTACTTCCATTTGTGTTGCAAAAAGTCAGCTACATAATATCAACAAATTATGAGTACAGCTTTAAGTACTATTGTTGTATCATGTGACACTGTTCAGGTTTGGTACCGAAAGTTCAAGATCAGTTATCTAAGGAGTTAGAAGTTAGTTTTTCAGGCAGATATGGCGGAAAACTTTCGTTACAACCTGATATAAACGAAATTTTTATTTTTGCAGCAAATTTACAAACTGCACACATGATAATTGAATTTTAAATTATAGAAACTTCTATAATAGCGACAATTTACTGCTTTGTGAAAACTTAGGTTATGTGAAGCTTTATTTGTGTTCGGTATTCTGAACTTGTCATTTTAAATGGATGAGTCAGCACTGTTTCATCGTGTAAAAAGTACTGAAAGGCAATGTCTTTTTTCAAGTTAATTATTTTCTAGGTACACTTTCTAGGTACGCGTTACTAAATTCAGAATGTTTTATGATCGAATTAAATAAGTCTATTATACTATAGTTAAAATTTCTTAAATTGACTACATCTAACTCTTATATAATACTAATCGCCAATACCTGGATCACTAAATGCTACTTTATACGAAGATTTAACTGGTAAATATTTAATAGCAAAAGCAAAAAAGCTTTTTCAAAAATTTGTTTTTCTATTTTATTAATTTTAAAATTTTCGATAAATTAACTAATAACTCTTATCCTCTCTAAAATTATTTTAACCTTAACAACTGCATGGACTAGAGATATTTTTCAATAAAATTAGAGAGCATTTCAGAGGAAATTTAAATCTCTGGTATTCTTTCCTGAATAGTTCATAAACTCCTCAAAGTATTTTTTCATAATCTTTTTCCCAAATCTCAAAAACCCAGCATCAAACACAATGATCAGAGGAATGTATTTTTACTTTATTTTATCTTTTTATAAGCTGGAAATTCCTTAATAACTAATCAATATTTAATCAAAACGGTGAAAAGAAATATTCTTTAATTCTTCCATTAGTCTTCAGCCTCGTGATTCTGATGATAATAATTATAGATCTTATCCAACCTTAAGAACTTGTTAATTTATTTTGTGGTGCATTTCTTCCATTTTTCTATCAATTTCCTGATTTAAAAAGTGCTCTCGTTTATTTAGCTAATTTTCGATTTGATTAAAAAATAGAGTAAATGCTTATGATTATTTTTTAATATTTTCTCAAAAGAAAAAACTTTATAGAAATCATATTTTTAACACGAGCTGAATTTTCAGTGTTTGGAAGAATGTATCAAAGGTATGAAAAACAGTGCAGATGTGTCCTCTGCTTTATCTCTTTCTTTGGCGTGTTTCTTTAAAAAGCAAAAGCTATCCTTTAGAGAAACTTGCTAGTTTGGAAAATATTTCAAAACACGATTTTCTTTGAACTCTGGATGTGTACTTTCGAAACTGTTTCCCGTAAAATACCTCTAATAGACAAAATGTATATGTTAGTTTGTTTTTCAATACAGCAGTGACGTCTTGTAATAACCTAACGTTGGCTATTTAAATTTAATAATTCGTCTGGTATTATTTTGCACGAAACGTATGTCATTGTCTGTAAAATAAAAGTAAAAAGTTCTGCAAATTAAAAAAATAACTAAAATTCTTCAAATAAAAGGATTATGGCTGATGCAGAGTGGCTGATGCAAAGTGACTTCGATGCAATTAATTAAATTTTTGAAGAACCATAATAGATTGAGATTTAAAACTCACGTTTCTTGGTTTTTCTGGCTCAATAACAGATATTTTAAAGAATTCAAGCCCCGACATGAAAAACAATGGCAAGTATTTAAGAAAAATTTCAAGTTTACTTTGTACGTTAGTGTTTGTAAATATAAGCTTCAATCCCTTGCGAAGAACGGAAATAGTTGATTAGCTGACTAGGCTGGCGGACATCAGTAGATAATTTTTTTAGGTCCCATAACTAATGCACCCTTACAATGCCGACTACATAGCCACTTATAATATATGAAAGCTAGAAAGTAAAAGGCAAGATATTTATCTCTTACTATAATGATATCTTTCCCATTTACAATTTCGCAAATGCTAAACTACGTAAAGTGTTCTCAGTGATAATTTTATAAGTTTCACAAAATGTTTCTCTTTTTTTAATATTCTTCGACTTTTTTAAACTATTTGCTTCAGCTATTTCTTACTTATTTTATATTGGTTATATTGGTTACTATTAACTTGAACATATATTTTTAACCCTCCCCCCCCCATATGATTTAATATTTTTGAATATTAAAGGTAAGCCTTTTCCATACAAAATTGTTTGCTTTGGCTTTATTGTACTAATTCATCATTTACACTTGTCACTGAAATATGATTCTGTTTACGCAGTCATCCTTTGACTGAAAAAAAAACCTTTACAGATTTTTATTAAAAAGGGAAAAAAAAATATTTTTTATTGAAATTGAGAGTTTGTGTATTAAATGCTTGTTGTTATGATTAATTACATGTGTTATGATTTATTACTACTGTTCTTACAAGAAATGTAGTAATGCACATTATTTTGTTTTGAATATGACAGTTGAGTTAATTGAAAAACATAATAATCACGTTAAATGAATGGATTATGAGAGATAATCCAACAAAATACAATCTTACTTTTTCATATGTAATTACTGAATATATACTAAAAGAAAATAACGGGTGTCACTAAATTATTTCTTTCAATGACTGTCCTTAGTCTACAAGACAAATATTGTTTTCTCTTTAAAAGAACTACAGGTAATACACTCTAAAAAACATTTAAAGGAAACTTTACTGAAAAATTTAAGGAAAATCTCCATTTCTGTTTGAATGAAGAACAATTTCCGCATATCAAGGGTCACCGCCTTTCTGGAATTTAATTTCTCCTATAATTTGCAAGAAACAGATTCAGTGAATATACGAAAATAGTAAATAATCGCATTTGTCGGTACATTTTTGTATTTTTATACCATTACTTTTACAGTGTACGCTCTTCAGAAAATCTTTTTATTTCTAAGTAATCTCTGAGAATCAGACCTTCCATTAATTTAATAATTAAAGAAAGTAAATTTCATCAATATATTATACTTAGCATCTTTCTTTTGGCTTCATATTCTGACTCTCCCTATGCTAATGTTATTGTGCTTGAAGTTGGCAACACCTCTAAAGAGGCCGATTAAACAGTGGCAGCTTATAGGCCGCAATGATAATCTTTTTTGTGCTCCTGGAAAAGAAGGTTTGCTATAGGCACCATTTTCAATTAAGGACATAGGATTTTCGTAGATTATAGGGGGAGGCAGTGGAGTATTAAATGTGAAATGTTTTATTAAGAAATGAAAGGATTTTAAGGTGTACATATCCCCTCCCCCCCTCAGTAAAATATTTTGATTTGAAAGCACCTGTTTGAAGTTTACGAGAAAGCTTCCTTTCCGACTTTTGAAAACAGTGCATGAAAAACAGAACACAATCAAAAGTGTGTCCATTTTTTAGTCTGTCATCGAAGCTCAATAGATGCAGAAAAATAAATAGAGCTCGATCTAACACCTTTTCTATCTGTTAACTCTGATCAAAATCATTCATTAATAATGAGTGAATAATAATGAAATTGATATCGGATTCTCTAGCACAAATGCAGATATCGATGGCGTTTTCCTACATCCTTCTTTTCGATGAGTCCATTTCTTTGGAAATGTGACATCGGTGTTATGATACTTGGCTTAAATCGATTTTTTCTGATGTATCGACACATTGCCCACCTTTAGTCACAGCGTGGTTCCATACGAATCCAAAATTCTATTCATTCCGCGAATAAATACATAAAGATTTTGTCTACATAAAATTATGTCTTTCTGTGCCCATACCATATACAAATAAATATGTCAACTATAAAAAAAAATTATGCTGACCAGTGTTGTTAATATACACTCTTAGACAAAAAACAAAAAAAAACGACGTTTGCTTTGTATACAGGTTTCGACAGAAAATGAAAAAATTGAAAAATTGGGCAGCCAATGAATGAACGTGTGTCGCTGCAGCGCATCTTATCTGCGCAACTGGCAGGATATTTAAGAGGAGAATTTTCGATTCCAGGTCATAAATTCTTTGCTCATTTCATTCCTTGTTCTCAGATAGACAGTAACTATGCCTCGCATACAGGTGCGCAAACGATATGTGCAGATGTCAGCATTTGAGAGAGGGCATGTAGTTGGGCTCAAAGAAGCCGGATTGTCTAATCGGAGAATCGCTCGACATTTGGGAAGGAGCGATGCCACGATTAGACGTTGTTGGCAGGAATGGGTGAGCCATGGTCGAACACAGCGTCAAGAAGCAAGCAGTCGGTCTAGAGAAACAACAGAACGTGAGGACCGAGCAATCGTCAGAGCGGCACTCACAGCCCCAAACGCATCATTATCATCGATGGTACGTTCAACTAGTGCTTCAGTGACCGCAAGGACCATTCACAGGCGGCTCACAGAAAGGGGGCTGAGGTCACGGCGCCCCGACTACCATTGACCTCTGTACAACGACAAGCCCGTTTACAGTGGTGTCGGGCTCATTGGAACTGGAATGTCGCTGATTGAAGTAGAATAGCCTTCAGTGATAAGTCCCGTTTTGAACTGAGCCCCTATGACCAGCAAACACGTGTCTGAAGACGCCCCGAGCAGCGGTGGGATACCAGCCTGACTATCTTCCAAGAAACAGGCCGACAACCAGTAGTGATGGTCTGGGATGCTTTTCTTTTCGTAGGACCCCTTTGTTTGTCATACGTAGCACCCTTACAGCACAGCGGTACGTCGTCAAAATTCTACGCCTCATTATCTTGCCCTCCATGTCACGCCATCCTGGGTTTACATTTCAGCATGATAATCCCCTCCCCACATTGCACGTGCACGTGTTTCTACTGCTTGCCTTCGTTCTTGCTGAAAGATACCTTGGCCAGCAAGGTCGCCGGATCTCTCTCCAATTGAACACGTTTGGAGCATTGCGGGCAAGCCCTCCAACCAGCTCGGGATTTGGACGATCTAACGCGTCAGTTGGACAGAATTTGGCACGATATCTCTCAAGATATCCGCTACCTCTATCAATCAATGCCAAACTCAATAACTGCTTGCATGAGGGCCAGGCCAGAGGTGGACAAAAGCGTTATTGACTTTTTCATTTTGTCAAGCTCTATTACTTGTATAAATCATCCAATTTTTCTCAAATTGCAATCATCTGTTTTTCTATAAATGTACATCACATCTACAAATTTTCGTCCCATTCGGATAACTCCTTCTTGGTGCGTCGTTTTTTATTTTTTCTAAGAGTGTATAACAGCATAAATAATTAATCTTAGTGTAAATATTTATTAACTACGAAATTTTGCAAACCTAACAAGTTTTTGTTTAGTCCTGAGATACATACGCTAAGACTGTTTTATTGTAAATTTAAATTAAGAACTGCACAGTTTTAAAAACATTAAAATTAACTCTAAAATTTATCTAAAAAATTGACATGAAAGCATTATTTTCGCTTTTTGTCATAATATAATAGCAACACTTTATAGTTAAAACTCTTAACTTACTTACATATAATTAATTTAAGCTTTTCTTTAAAAAAAATCTTCCAAATTTGTTTAAATAAATAGCCTTCGGTTATGCTTCGACAAATATTTGTCTTCTATATTTTAAACTTGTAAAATGACTCTAACTTTCCCAATTCTCCTTGTAGAGGAAACTTAATGAATGTTTGAAGAAAATTCTTTAATCTTTCGAAAGTAATAAACTTTCTTTGTTTTTTTTTTAGTGGGAGATTTTTATAGTTTTAAAATTTTTTTAAGTTCTAAAGACTCACTGGAAGACTATGCGGGATATTTTTAATATAGTTTAATTTTTTCACGTTTTACATAATACTGATGTAGCTGGGATAACAAAATGCAATCTTATAGATTCAGTTCTTTTTGGCTGTGAAATAACAATGTTAATAAAGTACAGCTATTTTTCATTTTTATGTTGTTGAAGTTTCTTAATTTTCATGTCTTTGTGTAAAATGTTAAACTGTCGGGTTTTTTTTCTTTACTAGTAAGTGTAAATATTTTTACCAAAGGAAATTTATTAAAATAAAGCTAAGTTACGTCTAATTTTTGAAACCCTTTCACATTTGTATCACACGAATATATTTTATAAGTGGAATAATGAAAAAATTAGAATTAGATATTTTTAAAGTTAAACTTGGCGTTTTACCTAGCAATTTGATTTTTTTTACTTTAAAAAAATATTAGTATATGTGTGTGTATAGACAAGTCTCACTTTTACTAGGCAATATAAAAGAAACATATTATTGAGTTATCTGTATCATTTGACCTTAAGAGACCTCTGTAGCAGGGTGGTGCGAAAAACATTTTTTTTTTTTAATTCGAAACGTCACCATGTGAAATAGTTGCGATTTTGATAGTAAAATTAAACCCTGAAATTTGGATGAAATTGTTTAATATCTTAGGCCTCCTCAAGATCCACGAATTTTGGAAATTATAGGAAAAAATGCTTTAAAATCAACTGCTCTTTTCATTAAAAAATAATAAAAATATGAAATGTCACCAGGTTATTTATTTGCATTTTTGAGTAGATAAACATTTGTAAAAAGCTATCTGATGTAAAATCAATTCTTAGGCCTCCCCAAATTCCTTGAAGTTGAGCGTTTTTCACTGAAAATGGTACGCAAAGATATGTAAACAGAGAATATACTTGTCTTACCTTCTCATGTAAGGAATAAGTTATTTCACTCGTAAATAGGACATTTTTTCAAAACATGGGATTAGCTTCCTATCGAATGTTTTTGCTTGGATGGATCCATCTCTTGCATGCTGGCCACACACATGAAGAGCAGATTCTGTCACAATCCTAATCATCCTCTCAACTGCTTGGGAATGGCAGGCTATTTTTAGAAATTTATTGCAAGAGCTTGGATGTTTATCCGACTTCAGTAATTCCTGTTACACACTATTTGTCCATTTCTTTGATATAGGAAGGTTAGTGCACGTCTTCAGGGACTTACCAATCAATCCACTGAATGCGCTTAGTCTTGATGTTTTCCCGTCGACTGCTTCAGTAAGGTGGCATAAAGGCAGTTTGTTAAAATGAAATTGACATATTTGTCCAATGCACGGGAGAATTGAGATTTTCTTCAAGGCGTCTAATTACACCTGTATTTACACCGGCATTAGTCACTTACCCATCACTTCCAATAAAGGTTAATTCTGAAAAATCAAAAGCTTTCTCATTTAATAAGCTGAAATACCATCGAAAAAGTCCTTTGAACTCTTGCTCTTCGGTGCAAAATGTCCCAAATAGACAGAACCGGGTTCTTCAAGTAGTGTAATATGCTCCTCTCATACTTTTCTCTTATGCCACTTGCTATCATCCATTTTCGTAATTGTAAGAATTTCATTCCTTCTTCCGTCAATAAAGAAAACTATGATCTTGTGGCCAGACAGTGGAGGATTAATGCAAGTTTATCGGGTGGGGGGGGCGGTTGGTTTGTTGGTGGAGGAAATTAGTTAGAAGATTGACATATACATCCATTTTATGGAAGTAAAATAGGATCTTTTATTAATTTCTCTTTTCTCGGAAAGAGGGGCGGTCGTCCCCTTCCGCACCCACTTTAATAATTAATAATTTAAAGAAGAATGCAAGTTGAATATCAAGACGATGTTTTCAAAAAGTATGTGAGAGGGTGAGATTTGTTAATATCATGCTCATGCTGGTAATGAAGTGGATGTAGACGAGTTTGTTTATCCAATTTATTGGGCTATTTTTGGTCTAAAAATGGAAAACTTTAAGGGATTTGGGGAGGCCTCAGAATAAATTTTACATCTGCCAATCTTCTTAGAAATGTTTAAATACTCAAAAGTGCAAATAAATAACCTGGTGTCATTTCATAATTTCTTTTTTCCCTAATGAAAAGAGCAGTTGATTTTAAAGCATTTTTTCCTATAATTTCCAAAGTTTGTGGATCTTGAGGAGGCCTAAGATATTAAACAATTTCATCCAAATTTCAGGGTTTAATTTTACTATCAAAATCGCAACTATTGCACATGGTGACGTTTCGAATTTAAAAAAAAAATTGTTTTTCTCACCACCCTATGTCTGTAGTCGGCTTGCGGAGATTAAAGTCCCAATGCTTTGGAGAAAATTTGAATCAGATTTGAGTTAATTTAGCTGAAAGAGATCTTATTGCAGTCTGAAAAGTAACATAAATTCTAGACTGCAATAAAATCTCTTTCGGCTAAATTGACTCAAATCTGATTCGCGCAATCCTTGCGAATAGTTCTCAATATTCACACAGGAAAATTTCATTTAAAAATACCTAATACTTTCTGAGAAAAATAATTAGGCGTTAAGGCACTTTTCTTCATATCAAAGCATTGGGACTTGAATCTCCGCAAGCCAGAGGACTCTTACTGAACGTGAATCAGTTTAAATTTGTGTGATAAAGTAATATATACTACTGAGTAATATGTGTGACTAATCCAATTAAATATTATTGGGAAAATCTTAAGAAATTGAATGAAAAACTAATTTAAAGCATACGAAGAATAGTATGCTTTCACAAAAGGAAAATCAGGAACAGTTCATTTATTTACAATCAGACAATTACAGGAGAAATACCATGAAAAAATGAAGGAGATACATTTCGTATTTGTTATCTTAGAAAAAGTTTACAGAAGTATACCAAGAAAACTCTAATGGAAAGTAATACTTAAAGTAATCACTTAAACAGCAATATTTTTTTGAGTCTTTTGAAAGAAGGATTCTAAATATAATCACCTGAATGCGTGGGTGTGGGTGTGGGTGTATATAAACTGGGTGTCCGAAATTAAACAACCGTATTTTAAAGTTGTCTATAGACGAAACTATATAGTTGAGAAAGTTATGAAATTTTGTGTAGGACATAATGAAGGTATGGGATTGTGTGAATTAAAAAAAAATAGTTCAAATATTTGCCATCAGGGGGCGTTTTACTGAATAGTGTATTTCCCTGGTCAACAGACATCAATCCATGCAACTTTTGATTTTAGGGAAGATTGAAACATTGGTTAAGTCGTGATAATCCAAGAACTTAAAGACAACATTTGCCTGATCTTAAAGACAACATTTCACAAGTTAGTAACATTTCCCCTAACGTACTGTTGTCCGCTGTGGAACAAGCTCTCTTACAATTCCAGATGGTAGCTGACAATGATGACCGTCATGTTGAACATGTTTTGTTGTAATAATATTTGTAATCTATCATAAAGGTATGTTAAATGTGTAATTCAAGAAAAAAAGTCCCCTGGCGGGAAACGTTCGAACTATTTTTTTTCTCAAATTCTCATACCTTCATTATATCGTACACAACTTTCTCACCAATAGTTTTGTCTGTAGAGAACTTAAAGAAGTGTCTTTTAATTTCGGACACCCTGTATATATGCAGGGTGTGTTACAATTCTCTACCGGGTTTGGAAGGCTTATAAAAAGATATATTACCAAAACAGCAGCAAAGTTGACTTTAGTGGATAAAGAAATGTTGCAAGTTTTGTTTCATAAATGCTCAATATGTGAACCTTTCGGGATGCGTCAGATATCAAGCCAAATTCTTCCCTCCCCACTCTCGAGCCGTTATCGATGGTAGCGAATGCGGTTGTGATCCTTTGGCGTAAATCTTTTAAATCATGAGGCATAGGGGCACGAACAGAATATTTTTTTGTAACCAAATAAAAAAATTGCAACTGTAGGAACCGAGTTTGGTCCCGAGAGCGATTTGGCCACGGAAGAATTCGGTTGTCGTCGTCCGAACCTCAACCAGTCCAACGGCTAGGAAGCTCATTATTTGTGAAACAAAACTTTCTCCAGTAAAGTCAATTTTGCTGCTGTACTGGTAATATATTATTTTTTATAAATTTTCCAAACCCGGGAAGGAATTGTGACACACCCTGTATATATAGATATATGTATATCATTTTTTCTTGCAAAATTATTATCCTCGCAACCAGAGAATAAAGGGGGAGGAAAAAGCTTGCCAAATTGAAGTACGAAAAAGTGTTACAAGAAAGGAAAGGAGGATGTCGCTAAGCAACGTAACATATTACTGAAGTAAAATACACCTACAAAAATACATATTATACATATATAATTTGGAGCTTCATCCACCGACAGCGTGCCCACAGCTTTCTATAACAAAAATAGTTAGCATTTGGTTACCTCTATTTAAAACGTCTTAACTCACTCTTTTAACATAAATGCATTTTCATATTTTCTTCTTAAAACTAATCACTGCTCGCTACTCTTAAAGAGCAAAATTTAATCCTTATTTAGCTCATTTAAATCTGTAACTTCAGTGAACAATCAACCTAGTTTAAACACGTACATATTTAACTACTCTCGTTATGTCAATATCCCAGTACTTTTAGAATTTATTTGTATCTCACCTTGATTTCGCATGGAGTGAAACAAGAGCCATTTCTCTCTTTGTTAAAAAATATTTCATTCAAAGCTGCCTTTTTGCTTTCTAAAGCCCTATTACAATAAATAATTCGCTTTCTACTTTTCTTAAGTACTCTTTGAAAATACACTAAGTGTTTCTCTTTAAGAAACATTAAAGCAAAGCTTTAAATACTATTTTAGTGTCCGCCATAATTTTTCGAACACTTATTCAAGAGAAAAACTGCACTTAGTTTATTGGGCTCACGGGAAAATAATTTTGCCCACGGCTCAATCTAAGTCTTAAATTTAATGTATTAAGACTCTAAAATATTTAAAATATTTCTTCCGTGGTTTACAGATTTGTGCATATGGATATCGAAACAGATCGCAATACGAGACTTTTTCATAAGCTCGAAAATAATAATTTCTTAAATTTTTCTCATTTCCTAAGAAACGTTTGACACTAAATCAACGATATAGGGAATGATTTTAATTTTGTTTATGTAAATAATAAAATCTTTAGCACAAGATTTGTATAAAGCTCAAACGTGCAAAAAACATTGATGCCCCAAAATTTTCTTTCACGCTCTTGAAATCTTTAATGTACTTTATTAGTAATTCTTAAGCATTTTAAGCTCTTAATATATATTTTGATGAATCAAAGAACGTGAGTTGCTTAAAAGTTTCCAAATTTAGGTTCATTAAGATAAACTCTTGTACGCATGGCCAATATGCTTTGTTTGAAAATCATCCATTAAAGTCAGTAACAACACACTATTGCAAATCCTAACAACCATTTCAAATAAAGCAAGAAGATATTTTTAAATAGAAAAATATGTCTTAATTCCATGAGTAAAACATTTTTGCATCAACTGAAGTGTCTTATTTTGTGAGAGCATATCTATATCTGAATTATAGCAGATAATTTTTGCAATCATTGAAGAAAAGGTCTAAGGTCTGCGGAGGATCGGATGCCGACCCAAACGAGTTTACAGCATTGCTTGCCAATATCCAACTCTAAAGCTCCCAAGCAGCAAGAAATCCCCGGACTCATCTCAGCCAACTGTCTTCATGCGACAATTCTCAATTTCACCCGTCTGACTTCGGCGCAGGACTTCCGTTGAAGGTTGGGGATGTCCGGTAGGGTGACGGTCCCTGGACTATCTGCTTCAGAGGGATTCTGTGCGTCTCCGGACGATTTTCGGAGGATTCCTGGAGAATTTGCTCTCTTATCCTGATTTAGTCGAGATTATGTCTATTGCTTTAGGGATGTTTTTAAGAAGCTATTCTATATAAATATTCCACTTCAAATTGATGAAGAAAGTGGTTTTAATTCGGATAATTAATTTCTAAACTTCAGATAAAGATGTTAATTAAAAGTTATATTTTAAAAATCTGGTAACTTTTAACACCCATTAAAACCTAATGTTGTATGGTAAATTTTACAATTTAACTAATTTAATTTTTATTCGCCCTTAAATTTTTATAAAATTTAAGAAATATCTAGCTCTCTTAAAATATTTTCTTATTAAATAAGAAATAAATATCTAATATTTAGTCATCTAATTAATATTTAGTCATCTAATTAACATTTATTCATCTAATTAATCATAATTAGTAGTCTAATAATATTTTTAGAAATCAGATGCGAAAATTATTTCTGTGTTAAAACATTGGAAGTGCTGAACATACGTAAATCATTATGCATATACATAATTACGTAATTAAATATAGTGTCACATAAATTAAATGTATATATTGTGATATTTTGTGTATTTACAACCAAAAATTCGTCTTGGGAAAAATTCAGAATGTCCCACTTTATTTCAAGGAAATTCAACGATTACATAATTAAATTTATAATGAGACTTATGTTAAATGCAATACAAAGAAAAACAGTTTTCTGTGGGGAAGTATTTGTATTAACTATACAGAGTTATATAAGTACTTTTAAAATGCTCAAAATGCTGGTCAAAGAATGAAGAAATGAAACTAGTTCATTTGCAACGCTCACGTTTAGTTTCAATATAATAAAAAGAAATAGGTCTTCGAAAATATGTAATGGAAAAAATATTTTCAGTATTTTTTTTAAATAATCGATGTTTTATTCCTTTAAAAAAGACTGAAAGGTCGCTGTAAATCATAAATTGCTTATTTCGACTTCAAATCCAATTATATTATGCATGCAATTTCATTTTCTGTGCAGCACAAACTTCAACAAGTAACAAAAATACATTTGTTTTAAGTAAACAATCACAGAAATAATTTACTAACCTTTTTAAATTGAATGCGTCTCTTGTTGGTATGTTATCTTGTGTAAGCCGTTAAATTTTTGAATATGCCACCCAACATTTAGCCCCGCAACACAGCACTGTGGCAAGCGAAGCCAGAAAAAAGCTCTCGAAAAAAATACTGCCAAGCAGAACGAAAAGGGGGCAAAATTCTTCAAATTGACATGAGCGGGGGGGGTAGCGATGTTCTCCTAGGAAGCAGCATCTCCTTTCATCCCCCTTCCCCAGAGACAGCGCCATCTCTGAATAGTCTTTTCGAAGTCTGGTTCCGACCTCGGTTCGACGACCAAAAATACCTGAGACCGAGGAGTATATGAAGGAAGTCGGTTGAGTTTTCTCCCGAGGTCAGGGAGCCGCGGAATGAGTTACACGTCGGTGGTATAGTTTCTGCGGCCGTTAAATGGACGTCGAACAAAAATTCCCGAGTACTGCCGTGAAATAGACAGTTGACTAACTTTTTACCGAACACTTTTGCTGCCTGGGCTACTATCCGACGAAACCACGTATATTGACCAGGCCCGGCATATCTGCGGGTCACAGATCCCTTTTTGCTTTCAAAGTACGGATGGTTTACAAATTTTTATTAATTTACAAATTTCAGTTCAAGCTTTCGCTGCCTGAGCAGTTACAAATATACATTTTAATGTGAAGTTAATAGTTTTTACAATTGTAATATACATCTTTTATTTTTTCAATATTTTTTATAATTTTATTTAAGAACACCTTGGTTAGAAAAAATAGCTATGTATATAAATATTTTGTAATAAAATTAATCATACATATTCCAAAATGGTGAAGGTAGTCGAACCCAGGCAGCACTGTTGAATTAAGCAAAAGCAAGGTTGAGCTCAAAGTTTTACACACAAAAAAGAAAAATTGGATTTGTAATTTTAAAAAAAGTAAAGGAAAAGGAACAAATTTTGGAAAGATATCATAACTTTGATAAATTAATAAAATGAGTAAAATATTGTACTGGGATAAATTGAGATTGCACAAATACGAATATATATATACAAAGTGAGAACAAAATCAAATCTGAGAATCTGCATACGAATCCGAATCCGAATGCGATAAGTAATGTTCTACATTTTTAAAAGATGATTGGTCGTTTTCAAGAAAGGATAAACATTTTATCTGATTTTGTAAACTATGAAAGCGTAGAATGTAGTCTGTCCAGGCAGGTAAAGATTGGGATGAAGATTTTTTTTTAAGTGGTAACGTATCGTAAGAGGACGTGATAATACGTCATAGTGTAAAGAATTATATTTTTTGTTACAAATACATAGTAGGGAAGGAGCCCTGCCTATTTTGTATAGATATTCATTGAGAGGACCATGGTTTGTAAAAAATATAAATAGATTCCTGTGTGGAAGACATAAATGAGTTGAGACTTTAAGGAAGAATTTAAAAGCGTATCTACCTGTGCTGCTCAAAGACCAATCCTGTTGCCAGTCTTTAAGAGAGTTTTGTGCTAAGGTCTGTGTTAGTGTCGATAAAGAAAATTTGCAATTTATTTTGTTGAGAGGAGCCGAAGCTAGCGCTTCCTGCTTTCTTAGACAGTCCGCCAGTTCGTTCACCAGAACACCTTCATGTGCTATTGAAGAAAAGAAAAGGAATACGAACAAAGTTTGTTTCCAGCATGTCTTTCGCTATGGAAGCCATTTTGTCAGAAACAACAGTATCATGTACGTGTTGCATAATCTTGTTTGGCACCTAGGGCCATTGGGCTAGATTCGAGTATTATCGTTTGAGTTATTAACCTTTCTATTAAATTGGGAAGGGGAGAGAAGGTTTTTATGGCTCACATTGAATCTGTGTTTGAAACAGAAGATTTATATGGAATGATTGAGAAGACATGAAGAAATAACATGTATTAGAAAGTGATGATGCTTCAACTAAAGAATGACTCGAAATAATGGACTCGTTAGATTGTACAAGCAACATAGATTCTCCGATAGCTGATGTAAGGCACATTGATGAACTTCAAAAGGAAGACTTCTGTTTGACGGAATTTGAAGGGGAAATATCTAAAGTATCTTTACATTGAAGTAATTGGCGTTTCGGATGATCAATAGATATTAAAAAACGGAAGAACACAGTCGCATCTGTACAGTTTTGAAAATTTTCTCTTCCACGGCATTCTGGAATTATAAAATATTAGACAAAAAAAAAGAAGAAAACAGCACATGATGATTACTCAAATTATAACTTTGATTAAAGCTAATTTATGCTTTTGGCTGCAACTCCACACATTTTGATTAGGAAAATAGTCTATTTCAGATTTATACTGCACCTCTAAATATACTAGTCTTCTAGTGATGTATTTGTCTCTGAATGTCTCTAAATATATTTTGATAATTTCCTATGTAAGCCAATACATACGTCCGTCCACTCGTATGTATATATGCGCAGTTAATTTTAAGAGGTTAAGTCTTCTGTACGTACGTGTGAAAAAACGCATCTCGTATAATTTAAAAATTTATAGCCAAAGAGTGTTGGAATTTCGTATTTAGAACTGATGTAGCAGCTACTTATACACCTCTCATTGTGGTTGCAGTCTGTTGAGTTGTTCATTTATAGGTTCATCCCAAAAGACTTCTAATACATCAAAGTAATTGAAGAGTGTTTATATCTCACATTCAAATTAAATTAAGTGCAAATGAAGTTAACCAAAAATGTGTATAATTAAAATAATGTCCAAAGAAGCCATGTGCTATTCGCATTAGATTTTTCATTTTAAAGTACTATTTCATTTTAAAATACAGTTACCAAAAGTTAAGAAACTAGAATCTTTGTAACGATTGAAGATTTTGTCGTTATTATATTTTCCGAGTATTTGTCTATTATTGATTTCTGTTCCAGCCAGTAAGCCTCTAATAGGACGGCAAGAAAACGGAACGCGGTTTTAGAGTTTCATCGTCAATATCAATACCAATCCTATAGAGCAAACAACCTTTCAGTTTTAGAGTTTTTCCTGCTCTGGAAGTTTCCACCGTACAGTGAGTCCTCTGCTTTGGAATATCGCTCAGCAGTACCAGTGGCTTTTATACAAATTGCAACAAGGTTTTACATTTTGATTCATTTCAGTCAGACATTTCAACCATTAATTTTCCTTCCCGGTTTTTTCTTTTACCATATAATAAATCAGTTCACAGAATTCATAATAAACGATATATATTTAAAAGAATTGTTAATTTTTATTTTCAATAAATGTTTATTCAACTACGTTTGTGAACTTAGTTCAAGAACTTTGACACATTAAAACTAGTAATAAAGTTCAAGAATTTCGATGCAAATAGATCTAAATTTAAAATTATATGGTAGATAAATGTTCGAATAATGCGTATCTAATTTATTTTATATCTTTAATATAAATTTAATATAAAAATTTTAATATAAAATTTTATTTTCCTTTTGAACCAAAAATAGCTTCGTCGTCAAGGAAAGCGTGTTTTAGACTGCTCGATTGCTTTGTGTAGCATCAAACTGTTTCCAAAGTAATCAAGTGATTCTAGGATCTAGCACATGAAAGAGACCGTCTGGGAAAAGGCAGAAAATGATAGTGAACACTTCCAGAAATCGGCAGTTGATCAAGAAACGCGTATCTCGAAATTTGTAGGAGCCGATGGGAAAAAGAGCGAGGCAGACATCTCCTGAATCATTTCGATTAGTGGCCAAAGTTGAAACGTCATCTTTACAAACTCGGACAACCGCAACGCCGCATCAATTTTAACAAATAAGTACGGTTCAAAAGTTGCAGGAAGCTCTTAAAGAGAGCTACAACCCTAGACTGGAAACGTATCTTGTTTCCTGACGAAAAGCTGTACTCAATGGAACAATTGTATACCGTCAGAATGATAGGATTGGATTAACAAGTGCTCCAGACAAATCTCCAACAGTTTAACATCGTCAAAACCTTAAACATTTAATGGTGTGGGCAGGAATTTGTACAACAGGCAAAACTCTCATTTTCATTACTTCTGGAATCAAAATCCGTAAATATGTAAAACAAAAACAGATTCTTGAATATGTAATACATCACAGGGCTCAAAAACAATTCGAAAACGGTTTCGGACGTTTCAACAAGATTCCGCGCCAGCAAAATACACACAGGACATCTATCGCGCAATTTTTAAACGTTTACTATTGGTTAAAAAATGACCTTCATATTCATGAGACCTCAACACCTTTCGCTTACAGTTTGGTATCAGTTTTGAAGAAGAGGGCTTCTGCAAAACCTCAAAATAGTTTGGGATGTCTGAACATTCCGGCTGAACTGCGGCCAATTTTTGAAAATTTCACCAAATATTTGCGTCTCTACATCAAAACAAAATGCAGGTACTTGAGGAAATGGGTACTATTTTTTATCTCATCCATTAGTGTTAATAAATAAAGTATTTTCAATGCAGTTTTTGTGTTCTCATTAACTGATTCACATTAAACAGCTATATTATTTCGGTTCCCTCAGTAAATGTCATATTTCTCTTGAATTCAGAGCTGAAAAAAGGATAAACGAGAACTTGTCTGAAACTTTTCACTTAACATATAGTCATTCAGGGTAACTTTGGGCTATAGGGGGGTAATTTTACCCTACCTCCTAGTTTTCAGTATAGTTCGTATTGCAGAGCTGCTGGTCGTCCACTACTGAACTCTGCTAGCAAGATAATGAAACTGGTTTTCTGCTCTGTACTTAAGAAAATAAATTAGGAACAGGGTGCACAGTTAATCTGATTATTCAGCTGTTTCTTTAAAGTACTTTTGCAAGATCTTTTTCTAATTTTAACTTTGATGGTTCAAAGTTGTCCTGATCTGTATACTGAATAAAACAAGGTATTTTATTTCCGATTATTGATCGTGTTTTAAAGCTACCCCGAACGGCATGGTAACTTTGCATCCAAAAAATTAGCTATTATGTTTGCTTTATTTCATCAGCATTTACTAATCTTTGTAAATTAAGCTGAGTGTTTATATTTCTTCTTATGCCATCTGGTCTGAAAATACAATTGAAGCATCAAGAGGACAAATGAAAATACAGAAAATGTAGATCAAAGTGACCCTGAATGACTGTACTAACTTCCCGTCACAAATAGTCATTCATTACTGTGTACAACGCGACTGAATGGTAAACAGAACATTAGAATTAACCTTAAAAGTATAAAACGAGTCAGGACACTCAATTATGTACGAAAAAAAAAAAAAAAAATTGAAGAAAAATATATTTAAAAATTTGTTCATGTTAAGCGTTAACTTTTGTGCAAAATATTAATCTATTTATACTTGAAAAATTTAGAGTACAAATTATGAGTAATAAGTTGACAGTTATAAAATAAGAATTACGGTATAAAAATTGCGGCGTGAAATTTTATTCGTAAATTAAAAATGTAACTTAAATATTCAAGGAATTAATTTAAAAGTTAATGATCTAAAATAATACTATACGGTTTTTAATACAGTCTTACGAATTTAAATGGCGCGAAATAAAAACTAAACTTTTCAATCACTTCAAGCACAATTTTTTTCATGAAATAAAATGTTCTTCTTTACAATTTTTAAATTGTAATTGCTAAACAAACGACGAAGAATTTAGCTTTAGAACTTTTTTTTTCGGCAGGCGGCATTTAATTAAATTTCTTTCTTTTTTAATTATAATTATTATTCTACATTAGAAGTGCTAATGCTTTTTCTTTTTACTGATAAGTAATCAAAATGAAATGTAAACACTTTGCACTTTTTACTAAGGTGAACTGGAAAATACTTTTCTTTAAGTGTAGCTTGTTTTTGTTTTGGGTATAAATTCCAAAGATTAGAATTCCAATGTAGAACACTTTAGAAAAATTCAGTCTGTTTGTATAATTATTAAAGATTTTTTTTTCTTTTTTTATTTACCAGTCTGTTTTTCAGTTGCTGTTGTTATTTATTTAACTACAGTATAATTTTTATTTTTTACGGCTTTAATTTTGATTGAAATTTTATAATGATGTCTTTATATGTTTATAAATTGTTATACGAATGTGTAGCTCTATTTAGTCAAGTGATACGGCGCAATAATTGTAGAAATTAATAAAAAGCGTCCAGACACAAATTGCTTCTTTCTAAACTTTGAAAAAACAATCTATATATAAATATACCTTGTGTCCCAAGAACACTGACCTAGGATTTTATTCCTTAAATATTGATCATTGATACAGTCAGTTACAAAATTATGAAAAAAAAAAAACAGAATTTTATGGCATCGATTAAAATGTTCCGCAGATTAAATATAAATAAGTATAAATTTAAATTTTTCTACGATCCTCGTAAAAAAATATTCCCAATTCGTAAACTGTGCTCTATACGTTGATTAGATGATGTACAAAATTAAAGCCTTTTATTTTAAAGCCTAAAAAAAAAAAAAAAAAAATGCTCAGAGATATGAAAATAAATCGATGTTGACTTAAACTACTTTTCAATGGCTCTCGAAAAGGAAAAAAAAAAAAAAACACGTCAAAAGATCGCGTTTAGGGTCTGTACATAAATTTGAAAAGAAAACAATGACTGCACAAATACATTATGTTTTTACTATTATTGTTATTGTATAACACTTTACCAACTTTTCTTAAACATAACTCTGAGCCTATTTCTGATGAAAATCTGAAATTTTGTACATCCCTTAACTGATGTTTGAAGCACAATTTACTAACTGGGAATTCTTTTGTACGAGAGTCGTATAAAAATTTAAATTTTGTATTTATTTCGATTAAAAATTCGTATCGATATCATAAAACTCCCTACCTTTCGTTACGAGCTCTAATTTCAGCGTTAAGCTTTTCTTATTTTTCACAGCGTACCGCCTATAACGGAAAAATACGTAAATAATGTCAATCTAACACAACAATTTCATACTCATTGACATTCTGAGTCTAAACTAATGACATCCTTTTCTGTGACAAGAAATAAAATATCGGCTAGTACTGCTAACTACAAGGAATTTTGGATGAAAGAAGACGATCTGTGTCATGTACCGGAGAAATGCTGCGGAAACGGGAGAGAGATGAGGTTCCTCCGGAAATAATTCATCACGCACCCCTCTCAATATGTAGCCTGTTGCCAAACTCTGAAAGGAGATTATTTTGCCAGATTTTATATCCTCGGATTTGGTGCATACCATCATAAACATTTTGTATCTCTCGTCGTAAATTTCTTAAAAAATCAACGTAATACCACATGTAGGAAACGTCTACCTACATTTAAAAGCATTCAAAAGTAAAACAAACTTTGTAGTCGGATTTCAGCGATCTACTGCAAGTAGTTCCTGTCGAAAGCACACAGCTCAAAAGAAAATAACAAGACTGGAAAACTCTGTCTTAAACAATCGATTAAAAAACGAAATATTTGTTGTTAAAACCAGGTTGCATTGAATGAATGTTCTCTAGGGGAGTGGGAGAATCCAGGGATACACGTGTTTGAAATAATCTATTATATAAATGTGAAAGTTTATCTGTTTGTTTGTTTATTTGTCCGGGAACTCCTCCCACACCGTCAGACCGATCGGCTTGAAATTTTGCACATACACGTAAAACGACATAGAATAGGCCGTAGGCTACTTTAAAATTCTGAAAATCCACCCGTTCCCTAATTTTTAACGAATTTTCGCAATTTTCAGGGTCGAAAGCTACTCAAATGGCCGATTTCAGCACATTCGTGAGCATGCGCCGAGACGGTTGGTCGCAGACCTACCGAAATTTGCATACGGCTTCACTAGGACAGATCCTAACACGCCTCGAAGCGATTTTTTCGAAACTCGAATTAGAAAATGTTTTATTTTATGTTTTGTCCGATTTTTAGCGATTTTTCTCGCTTAATACGTAATAACGCCGGTAATTACACTCGCAAGAAAACGATATTTACATCATCGGGTAGAGGAGGAAATTTTCTTTTAAAAACTGTTTGTTCGGACTGTGTAACATAATTTTCAGATTTTTGGGAATTTTTCAAATAAAATTAAATTTAACGCTGACTTTCGTAAAATAATTTAAAAACTGCTGCATCTTGAATTCTATCCGTCATAACTTTTTTATATTTTGTCAAATGACGGAGCATACATTTCGCCCTCTTTTAAAAGAGAAACCAGAGGAAAATATAAATTAGGAGATTTTTTACCAATTTTTAAGCAAAGAAGGATTTTAATTCCAATAGCATATGCTTAAAAATTTCGGTATGATATCTTGCGGTTTGGTTGTCTTGGAGACAGTAACAATGATTAAAGTTGCCAGTTGAAAAAAATAAATAAAATTACTTTAAAATAACTGAGTTTTCACATGTGAAATGTGCATGATTTTGACGTCACGAGTTTAAAACCCCTTTCGAAAGTCAATCAGAATAACGGACTCACAAACAAAACATACGCCACGCATGAAATAATTCTATATTTTATTTTACGTTGCCAGAAAAAGAACTGAATGCTGTTTTTTCACCAGTGAATTATCCAGCATTATTTTCAATTGAGATTTTAAACGGGACACGTTTTCGAATCGCAGGAAATATATTGCGGTGTTAAACAGGACCTGATTATGCCCAACAGGGGGTCCCGGGCATTGATGAATTTGGGCCCCCCCCCCAATCTATTGTTTTTTTGCCATAAAATTTTGTTATATATAAAAAAAAAAAACATTTGAAATTGCCGAAATTGCATTTCGAGCCGAGGGCCCTGGGCAAAGTCCCGATTTTCCCGTGCGATAATAGGACCCTGGTGCTAAATACGCTAATCTGACCAGAATTATGCGCAAAAATTTATGGAGAGCTGATTTAGTGGCAACCATAAAGTGAAATGATTATCGTTTATGCTAATGCGTAAATTGCAAGGAATCACCAAAGAGCAAAAGACTACATTCGTGACAAATATCTAAACAGTTTCTTTAAATTAAGCATTAACGGTTGCAAAACGAAAATATATTTATTGGTATCATTAAAAGATAGTATAAGTTATAGTAAGTAGATATGCTAAGGCAGTATTGATCAACGCACAATATACCGCATTAATAAGTCTATATCCGCGGTCTATATAGTGTATATTAAGTCTATGCGGTCTATAAGTCTATATTAAGTCTATATCCGCGGTAGTTTCAACAGAAAAGACTGTAACAGAACTTTCTTTTTTCTTGGAGATTCTGTTTTCTCACAAGTAGTTATTATCACGTTTCAGGAAAATGTTCTTTCTTGCCTTGCGAAGAGCGGGTACACAACTATTTAATTATAAAATAAAACGGTTCTCCACATCATATAGTATCTAAGGTATTAATGGCATAACTTAAATCTAAAAAAGAGTATGATGTAGAAATGAGACATTTTGAAAATTGGGAATTTTCACTGCAAACCGTCACGCTTTTCTTTTCTAATCGCGAATGACACCGACATAGTTTTTTGCCTCATAATATTAACAAGGGTCTCGGGTCAGTACTTATACTAACTTTACAAATAACTAATGAGTAACTTTACGCCAACGAGTTAAATCATTTTGCTTTTTTTTAGATTCCAAATCACTTGAATCAATTCGAATTATACGAATTCACGAATTATTCGAATCACTTGAATCAATTCGAACTATACATGTAAGAAAAAGTTTCGTTCCCTACCGTGCGGAGAACGGGCACGCAGCTAGTCTATTATATAAATGTGAAAGTTTGTCTGTTTGTTTGTTTGTTCGTCCGGGAACTCCTCCCACACCGTCAGACCGATCGTCTTCAAATTTTGCACATACACGTGAAACGACATAGAATAGGCCGTAGGCTGCTTTAAAATTCTGAAAATCCACCTGTTCCCTAATTTTTAACTATTTTTCGCAATTTTCAGGGCAGAAAACTACTCAAATGTCCGATTTCAGCAAATTCGTGAGCATGCGCCGAGACGGTTGGTCGGAGACCTACCGAATTTTGCATACGGCTTCACTAGGACAGATCCTAACACGCCTCGGAGCAATGTTTTTGAAATTCGAATTAGAAAATGTTTTATTTTATGTTTTGTCCGATTTTTGGCGATTTTTTTCGCTTAATACGTAATAACGCCAGTAATTACACTCGCAACAAAACGATATTTACATCATCGGATAGAGGAGAAAATTTGCTTTTCAAAACTGTTTGTTCGGACTGTGTAACATAATTTGCAGATTTTTGGGGATTTTTCAAATAAAATTAAATTTCACGCTGACTTTCGTAAAATATTTTTAAAACTGCTGCATCTTGAATTCTATCCGTCATAACTTTTTTATATTTTGTCAAATGACGGAGCATACATTTCGCCCTCTTTTAAAAGAGAAACCAAATTAAAATATTAATTAGGAGATTTTTTAAGAATTTTTATGTAAAGAAGGATTTTTATTTCAAAAGCAGATGCTTAAAAACGTCGGTATGTTATCTTGCGGTTTGGTTGTCTTGGAGACAGTAACAATGATTAAAGTTGCCAGTTGGAAAAAAATAAATAAAATTACTTTAAAATAACTGTGTTTTCGCATGTTGAATGTTGTGCGTGATTTTGATGTCATGAGTTTAAAACCCCTTTCGAAACTCAATCAGAATAACGAACTCACAAGCAAAACATACGCCACGCAGGAAATAATTCTATATTTTATTTAACGTTGTCAGAAAAAGAATTGAATGCTGTTTCTTCACCAGTGAATTATCCAGCATTATTTTCATTTTCAATTGAGATTTTAAACGGGACACGTTTTCGAATCGCAGGAAATATATTGCGGTGTTAAACAGGACCTGATTATGACCAACAGGGGCCCCCGGGCATTGATGAATTTGGGGGCCCCCCATCTATGAAATTTGTTTTATTTTTCATAAAATTTTGTTATAAAAAAAGAACAACATTTGAAATTGGGGGCCATTTCGAGCCGGGGCTCTGGGCAAAGTCCCGATTTGCGTGAAATAAGTAAATTCGACTACCCTGGTCAGAACGTGACGTCATAGATTAAACGTTGTCGGAAGAATTTTCGCCTTCAGAAAGCGCTTTCAGTTACCGATTGTGTAAAATAGTGATCATGTGACATACCATCTATATCCTGGCGATCTATAACATAAATGAAATGACTTCATTTTGATGTCACGAGTTTATAAATGCATTAGAAATCTTAATTAGCTCAAGCTTTGACAAACAATAACACCACGAGCTAACTAATAAATTTCCACCAGATGCTGTAGAAAAGTAAAACAACGTTAGGGTTTTTTTTTTCCTTTTTCTTCTTCTTTCAGTAATTTATGTTAGACATTGCAACTGAGAATGACGCGAATTTGACGTCATGAGATTAAAAATGAGTTAGGCGAAAATCTTAATTTTATTTACACGTTCTCCAAAGTAATATTTTAAAACTAACTTATACATGTGGCAACATCTAAATTTCTCATTTTAAAATATAAAATTAACAGCAGCTCGATATATTCTTAACATTTTATTTTTCTCTTATCATGCCGTTCACTTTTGTTTTAACGTTTCAACAGATAAAAAGATACTTAAATGTAAGTTTTTCTTTGAATTTTTGTAATTAGAATTTCATCTTATTTTTACTGAATCTTTTTTAAGGCGCAAAATCAAAAGTGTAACCTAATATTCTATTCTGTGAGTGTTTCAAATTTAATTATATCTTCGAAAAAGCATCGTGTACTGGCCTCCGGTGAAAATTCAAGATATGAATAAGCATCTGTTATGACACCATGTTTCCAAAAAACGCCACAGCAAAGGGAAGGACTTTTAGCGACTAAAGCAGACCAATTAGTTTCCAATTTTTTTCGTATTTCACAACTATCGAAAATTCGGTTTAGTTTCAAAATTTTAGTTTCTTAAATTCAGTTGCTTTAATCAAGTGAAGACTGGCTTTTTAAGATTATGCTTCAAAAAAAAGCGAAAATCAATTGGGAAATATTCTTCTGAAACGAAACGGAAGCGATTAGCTAGGGCAAGTGAGAGTGTAGAACAGACAGAAGCACGCCTAGAGGATGCCCGAACGAGGGCCTCTACATCCAGGGCAAGTGAGAGTGCAGAACAGACAGAAGCACGCCTAGATGATGCCCGAAAGAGGGCATCTACATCCAGGGCAAGTGAGAGTGCAGAACAGACAGAAGCACGCCTAGATGATGCCCGAACGAGGGCCTCTACTTCCAGGGCAAGTGAGAGTGCAGAACAGACAAAAGCACGTCTAGATGATGCCCGAACGAGGGCCTCCTCTTCTAGACAGCGTACTTTTCAAAATCTGAAAAAAGAAGCATTTGTATACAGTTCTGAAATTAATTATCACGAACACCCAACTTTATTGATTGGAAAAATGGATCAGGTGTGTATCTATTGTCGAAAGATGAGCGATAAAAGAGAAAGAAAGATGAGCGAAAGATGAGCGAAAGATGAGCGATAAAATGACAAAGTTAATTAATATCGTTTTAATATGGCAATAATGAAACTAAAAAATTAAGGGGGTTCAGGGGCTACCCCTGACGAGGCTCGAAAAGCCGAGTTTTTTTATTGTACAATATATATTCAAAAGTATTCACAATTTTCATAGTATTAAGTCTAACCTCATAAATATGTAGGTATTATTCAGCAGCAAAAGCTGAGTTTGAACAATTTATAAATTTTGTGTGGCAATGTCAAAAATATATTCACTATTTGCATAGCGTTAAGTCTAACTTCATAAGTATTTATGATTTTGTTTGTACAGCTGTGTTTGAATAAATTAAATGATAATTCAGAATTATGTCATAATAAACAAACTAATTTTTAAATCCCGCTCATCTCAGAGAAAGAAATGTATATAAATGCCTAAACAAAATGTATGAATTAGCGAGCAGTATCACCAGTAGATAAAGTTTGAAATTATATAAAAATTATCAAACAGTGAATAGAAAAGTTACAATATAAATAAAGTATATCTACGAAGTTAAATTTTAAATTTCCAAAAAAAAAATATTTCAGAGATGTTTAAACACTGGCGGTTTACATGCACTTATAATAAGAGTAACATTCTTTGTATTTGTGTTTTTAATGAAAATGTATTCCCGTGCGAAGAACGGGCACTTCAGCTAGTTGGTAATAAAAAAAAATTTAATATTGACATTTCTTATTCATTTATTTGATATTTACCAAGAAGGAGATGGAATCTCAAAAATAATAAAAGTGCAATAAAGAAAAAATCTAATTTGCTATTAATGTCAAATCCGTAATTTAGTAAATTTTGTTTTCGGTATGAAAAAGCATGCTGCAATCTTCACAAAAATCGCGTGATATTATGAGACAAAATCAGTTAACATATCAATGTTTTCAGTACTATAATGCATACTTAAAGATTTGAATGGTTAATTGCTGTGTTTGTTTTCGAACATTGCGTTTTAAAATACAGAAAATTAAAGCAATTGCGTTATTTCCCTGGAGGTAAACCAACAACAGCAATTAATATAAATAAAAAATTGTATGTTTTTAGTGTGTTACTTTGAACGCAAAAACTGTGTTGTTACAATGCATTCCAAATGCATCGGAAATTTTCAGAAGAGGGGTTAGTATTTTAATTTTCTTTCCGCGGCAAACATTTTTAGTTTTCCCAAGGCTTTTAATGTATGCTTTACTCCTAAATTCACGACGGTAAATAACAATTTTGCTTGACACACGTTTTTGCTTAATAAAGGTCTATAAAGACATATTTTATGTTATATCATAAGATTCCTTTTTATGGTCTTTACCCCTATTTATCATACCAATATCGCAAATATCACTTACTGAAATGCTCTGCCGTGAGGGTGTACAAAAGTTTTTATTTAGTGTAAAACATTAGCTATACGATATTGAACTCATCGGCAATTTTTTTTTTTTTTTTTCTAAAAGCACTTTGGCTTAAAAGAAATTACTCAATAAGGCGCACTTTGTGGGAATCTTAAGCAAATATTTATTTGTCAATATTTGAGGCGAACATTGAAACTTTTCACCTCAAGTTAAATTTAACTTTTATAATGTCTTTGCTGCTCAGTAGATGGCAGCAGAGTCGTGCTCGTGAGGAATGAAGATCTCCGTTTATTCTTAAGGAAGCAGAGGAGTTCTGTGTCTGCTAGCATCAGTGATGTTGCTCCAGTTTTAAGATTGTATTCCGATTTTAGTTGTGTTTTTATTAAATCGATATGTTTTAATATAGTGTCTTCATTGCCTCCAAAACTACACGCAACATATCAGTGATTGTGACCCTTGGTGGTGAGGGCACTTCAATATTCAATAAGTTTTTTCCAGATTCAATTCTTGCTAAAATTCTAAAACTTTAAAATACTGGCGCAACAAGTCCTGATATTTAAAAAATCGTTTTTGTTTGTATATAAAACTTAGAAAAAAGTATTCTAATGTATTTTAAATTGAGTATTCTAATGTAATTTAAATTATTTATGATTTTGAAATTTTCAAAAAGGTAGGCAATTTCGTTCGTATTTAATGTAATTATAACTGTTACGTACCCGCTTTTTTTTAAATTTTTACATTAGGTTTTTTTTTGTATCAGAATCTTTTCTATTCTTTTAGTTTTGCATTTACTATATATCAAAATATAATTTAAGAACTGCTAAAAAATATTTATTATTATTATTTATAAACAAGGCAAGTCTAATAAGTAATTTTCTAAATACGTTGCTGTTCATTTTTACCTGTAATTTTAATGGGAGAAAGTTATTGTATAGTCACTATAATAGAACGAAGAAAAAGTCAGTGCATCACTGTAATAGCATACTCAGTGGCATTTGCGTTATAAGATAATGATATCCTTTCTTGCGACACGAAATAAAACATTCAACTACTTGATGAAAGGAGATGCTCCATATCATGTCACGGAGTAAGCTGCGGAAACGAGAGAAAAAAAATAAGGTACCTCCGGAAACAATTCATCACGTCTTTCTCTCAAAATGCCATCTAATGGCAATTTGCATTATTATTTTACTGAAATAGTTCCATAATCTTATTTTTTAGAGTTAGAGATTACTTTAAGCATATTGTTCCAAGTCGTGAATATCTAAAAAAAACTGGTAGAGTTTGATATATTGAAAATGTCTTCGATTAGCTTATACCTTGTGTCGCTTTGTTGTTTGCTCCTTTAAAAGCTTAACTCTTCAGATATATACTTATTTATAGAAAGACGTTCGAAAGAAACGACCACAATTTTGGCAGAAATGTTTAAGCCCAGAAATTCGATAAAATATTAATCTTAAGTCATTTAAAAAATATAAAAAAATTCCGAAGTTTCTTCAGTTTGCGCACTTGTGTTCCCTCCATTTACTTATGTGGGAAAGAGCAACATTATGCATTCGTGGCCCGTATTTGTCTTTCTTGCTTCGTTATATTAGAAAGACTACTATAATCCATTCTTTGGCACTATTTGTTTTTCTTCTTTCATTCTGTTGGAATGTGTATCATAGTCCATTGTCGGTCATATTTTTCTTCCCATTAAACTTAAACTGTTAGTCAACCCACAAATCCTGGCATTCTATTGATAGTACCGACGTAAGAACAACACCAAAGTGCTTAAATATATATATATATATATATATATAGCAATTTCTCTCTCTCATCTCTCTCTCTCTCTCTCTCTCTCTCTCTCTCTATATATATATATATATATATATATATATATATATATATATATATGCATGTATGTACATATATACTAGCTTTATACTGACCAAAGTATATATGCATATACTTTCGACACATTTGTAGGAGTACAATGAATGGGAGTAGCTATTGGAAAAAGTAAGAAAAGCAAACTTATAACTTTTGTGTATTTTTAAAAAAATACTGGTTAGATTAGAGAGTAACTAAATAATTTCATTTCATTCGCTTTTGTCGTTATAATTTGATGCACGAAGGGATATTTACGCAATTTGAAATAATTTTCGCAAAATCTCAAAATCTAATAAAATTTTTTAAAAATTCGACGCCCATATTTTAAGTTGAGTAACCACTTATCATCTCACCAAATTTCATTTCATTCGCTTCAGTCATTTTTACGTGATGCACGATCAAAAAAAGCGTCACGGGCAGAATGACACAGTGCCAGAATGACTGAATGACAGAACCACTGAATGACAGGCAGACAAGCTTTTTTTGAGGGTTGTATTGGATTCTCAGGTGCTTGAAACGGATAGAAATTGCAAAATTTTTGAATTCCAAGTAATGAACAGACAAAAGTCTAATTATATATATATATGTATATGTGTGTGTGCGTGTGAAAGTTTGAGGATTGTTAGAATATATGGTTATCGCCATTTGAAAGGTTTGGCCTCGTCCAAAGATGTAATGTAATTCCTGTATTAATTTCAATTTTTAGTTTAATTTTTGTTATCGTAGTAGTGAAACACTATCCCAGAAAATTTTCTCTTTCACGTGTCATATGCTGCTTAAATGAAGATTAGAATTTCAAAATACTACATATATCAGTTGATTGGTATAATTCAAAACATATAAAAGTATGTTTGCAAATAAAATATTCAGTATCACCCTATAGAGTACATTTAATCGTATACATTCCGAGAGCTTGTACATTTAACCGATGGGGCATAATATCCTCTTGTTCTGAATGATTGTGAGAGGGAAAAGATATTTAGAATTCATAATTTATAAAATTCTAGGGAAGGCATTCTTGAACAAAAGTGTAATATGCGCTGCAGATCTCATATTCATGTTAACAATTCTCTGAGTGCTTTTAGGATTTTACATCATCAATGATTCAAGCCCATGATATGCTATATTAACCCTTAAATGCACAGCTATGTAGATCTGCATCCCGTTAAAAACAAGTTCTTTGTCAGACAAAATGTATTAGAGTACAAGCCAAATTTATTTTGTCAGTTTCGCAATCAAAATATAGATTTAATGATAAACGAGAGAGAGAGATTCGTGTTGCGAATAATAAAAATTTTGCATATTTCTTTCAAATTGTTTGCTTTTCAAAAAATTAATTAGTTATTCACAAAACTGATACAGGAAATTTAGCTTACGCTTCTGGCTGTCGCGTGCTGTCATGGGATCGCCAGTTATCGTTCTTAAAATTCATGCATTTAAGAGTTAACACATCGTAAAATACCAGCTTGCAGTACTTGTTATACCTTTTTTTAAAAAAAATACACTGTAAAACTCTAAATTGGATCATTAATTTATCAAGGAATAAAATAAGAAGCCGCAAAACAAAATACCAATTCCGGAAGAGGTACGTCTAGAAAAATTAAAATATGCATGGATTAAAGAGGGAATAATATTCAGTGAAGAAGAACTTATTAAAATAGTTGTATGAATTTGCTAAGAGTAAAAAAAACACAATAACCCAGCACGTAGACGAAAGCAAAAATACTATCTAGGAGGGACTTTTGCACTTCCTCGTTTTTTAATAAAATATTGGGGAAAATGTAGATATGCAGTGTTCACATAGTTTTTGTAACTACTATACCAGAATAATGCAATGAATAGGAAGCCTAATTTTCCTAAAGGAAATTAAAATATTTCTAGACAGCGCTTAGCCCCCTCTTATTTATATACACAAATAGTATTTACTCATAATTTGTAATGGTTCTTAATAATACAGTATATAAGCTCCTTCTTATTTTTATATTAAATTTTTCTAAAAGTTTCTTAAATGAAAAAAAATATATCGTTTATTACAATGTCTAGAACAACTTGTGAAAACGCATCCAAAAGATTTTCAAGTGTCTGACGTAGTTAGTTGTATTTATGCTCAAAAATTGTACATTTTTTAAAACTATTGTCTTAGTAAGTACAACAAGAGGTTCTGTAGATTTGAATCTGCTGAATATTTCACACATTGTATGCATGAAATTATCGTTTCAAGATAATGTCTTCTTCAAAATAATTTCCAAACAGAAAGATCCGTATCCGTGTCCGTACCCACGGATATAATAAACAAATGATCCGTTTCATATCAGTATCCACTGATATAAGAATCAAATGAATCCTTTTCATGCGGATATAAAATAATTATTTGCTTTCAGATCCCAATCCGTGAATCTGTTTTTTTAACAATCCAGCACACATCTAAAATAAATCCTAAAAAATGCTTAATTTATTTCATTTCGAATAGAACAAATTCTTTAAGATGCATAGTAAATAATAATCCATGATAACAAATAGAATCCACTGTAAATGATAACCCCCACTTTCAAAAAAAAAAAAAAATATATATATATATGCGACAAAAATTTTACGTACTTTCAGAGTACGGTCGAATCGAGATCGCGAAATAAACTTTTATGAGCAGTGTTAATTAAAATGAAGAACATTTATATATTTATTTTTACATTTATTCTTTATTTTTATTTATTTTTTTATTTTATTTATTTATTTTCTACAAAAAGCAAAGCATCACGATTTGAGCAGCTCCTTTTTGAGATGCGTAACTGCAAGTTGGATTTTGACTATTCTGTTTTAGTACTATAATATTTTTTTGCAAAAGTCACACTGAAAATGAACAAGAAGAAGACTCAACAGAAACTGTTAGAATGTAAAATAGTAAAATATTTATATGATAACACACATAAAATGGTACTTATCAATATATATCAAAATGGTCATTTTGGCCGATAGAAAAAGCCCGGCCTTCTTCAGATGCAAAAAAGTCCGGACCTTTTGAATTGGCCAAAATGGTCATTTTGTTATTAAGTACCATTTTATGAATCTATTTTCTATTAATTTTCCATTTTATGATTTCTATTATTTTTCCCTAAAAATTACTTATTGAAACTATATCAGTTTGAATATAAATCTTACGATGCAAGAATCACAAAAAACAATGTAAAAAATGTAAAGATAAGTAATTGTTTAGTATTTATTTTCTTATAGTATAAAAAATAAATCTGAATAATAAAAACAGTGTATAAAACATTTAACGGTAATTTTTTTGTATTTAAAAAGGACTTTCAAAAAAATACAATCAGGTGATGTTTTTGATTCAGTAAAAAACTGAAAAAGGAGAAGAGCTCTTTAAAATAATTAGAAGCAAAATTTTTTTAAATATCTATACATATTCATATTGTGTGTGTATTTATTTCGATATCATAAAAAGTAATCTACGAAAAATACAGACTGTAAACTAAAACTGTTATTTAAGCTCACTTTTTGAAAAATATTTCATAAAAGACAAGACTTCGAAAACGCTTAAATGAGTTCAATTTTTTATTATCTGGGACATTTCATGAGAAACAATATCCTAATTAGCGTAAATTTCAAGCTTTTTTTTAACATTTTAACAGAAAAATATTTTGCTTTTGGCTTTTAAAATTATAAACCATATTTTTTTTTTTCGTGCTTATATTTTCACTTTCTATTTTTTTTTCAGTCGGTCAATTATTTTTAACACTAACTGAAATAAAATCATAAAGCTTAAATCTAATTTTTGCCTTCAGTTTTTAATTGTTTTTTAAATAAATTATGAGTATTTTTTATTGAAAAATTTCTATTTTGAGTAACTTAAAACTATTCAAACGAGCTTGTTTCTGTAAATCATCATTTTATGCACAGAAAAGTTTTTTAAGGTGGCTGTTTCTACCCTCCATTCTCAGCCAATATTATTTTATGCAAAGCTTTTATTTTCTGTATTTATTTTTAACGCAGATCTTCACTGCGTTTCTTTAAAGAGTACAGATTTTAACGCAGTTTATTTTCATTTTATTTATTTATTTATTTTTACTAACTGAGCAATTATACCCTAATTAGTTTAAGAAAATGCGTTTAAAAGCTTGCTAATATTTTGAAAGAACATGATTTACGCTTGCATATTGAAGTATTTTTTATACATGCTTCGCAAATTTTGACTGTTCTTTTACTTTGTATAATTCACCCGAATTATTATTTATTTATAAAATAAACAAGCAGCGTAACGCGGATTTATTTTATAAACTACACGGAAATAAATGGTGTTCCCACGGAAATAAAACCAGAATTTTTCTTATTCGTATGATTGAAATTGACACCACCGTTACAGATTCTCAAAAAAAAAAATCGACTCGTGACGTAACTTTTGCCTTAGAAATAATAACTTTAGCTGAAGTACAGAACAAATAATGAAGCAAAGACTATTCAGCTTTCTGCGCGATTAACAAATTTATACATTTTCAAAATGTCTGATTTCTACAGAAAAAATTTAATCTTTTAAGTTCTAGCATTACGCATCTAAAATAACGTCACATGATGTGAGTAACAGTTTTATTTTGACCTGTAGTTCGTAAGCCAGGATTATATATTACGTCAGAAACCGTGCTCAAATCGGTCTATAAGAACGGGTTTAGTCTATAGAAGTAACACACATTTGAGCATTGTCTTTTCTATATAGTAAAAGTTTATCTGATTGCAGTTATTGTTCGCAGATTCAAAATTTCTTTATTTTCAAACTGGATTAGAAGAAAAATCAGCACCGGGAGAAACGTGCAAGCTTGAATGTAAAAAGTACGTTTTGATCCAAAACTTTCCGTTGATAAAATCTGACCAACAAGATTTCAAAAGCTTCAACCCTTATACAGACAACAGAGATTACTTTGCTAAACACTGTGCTTAAATTTGTCCAGCACACTTTCATTCTTCTTTCATTCTATTCATATCATTGCATGGTTGCAAGGAGAAACATCATTACCGCTCTCCTTGGCTAAAAGTAAATAACCAAGCGTGAATATGAAAAGCGCGTTTTAGGATCTATCTTTTTTTTTTCTATTTGTCAGATTTGGGATTTAAATAGCTTAAAACTTTTTGGTTAACAAGGATCATTTTCGCAGAAATCTGCGCTTAAATTGGTGCAGTAGTTTTTTAGTTAAGATAAGAAACACACATTTGAGTATTGTGTTTTATGTAGATAGTTTTTCATTCTCGAAATATCTTACTTTTATCTATGGGGTAATTCCGTTAGAGTAGGACCACCAGGTTATATGGACCAGTCAAACACTTTGTTAATGCTCCTCTCCGTAGATTTAGCAACTATCTATAGCAAATGTCTTTTGATATCTATCTCAATCAGATATTGAAAGACATTTTGTATGGCGTCCCACTGCTTGCTTTTCAGAAGACATATATTTTCAGCTGAAAATGATTGTTGGTGTTAATAACTCAAATATTTTTTTCATGTGGTTATAATTCTACAGTTAAAGGTTTTTTTTTTATGTGATCTATCGCGTATTGATAATGTAATTTCGGGTAACATGTACACTCTAAAAAATAACCGTGCAATTACTGGAAACGTACCGTAAAATTTTAAGGAAAAATCTCCTCTTATATTTGAATACAGCGCAATTTCTATATATCAAGGGTCAGCACCTCTCTGGAACAGAATTTGTACTGGAATTTACAGGAATAAAATTTTTATATATACGGAAATAGTAATGGCGTTCCATTTACCAGGAGATCTTCTGGATTTTCTGGATTTTTTTTTTACAGTGTAGGCTTCTAAATAACCTAAAATGACGATGCGAATTCCACAATGAAGAGTCAGGGGGAGTTCTGCTCATAGCTATCTCTTGCCGAGACGATCGGAAGATACTAGGACCATTTCTAGGCAGTAGAGATGGACCAGGTTTCTGTCGGGAGACATCAAGAGGTAGGTCCAGATTTTTTGCAGGTGCGGCAAAAAGACTGAATATCAATTCAGAAATGTATGAAATATAACTTGTGGTGAATGTATTTATTTATCTCAGGGTTTGGGGTGCCCTCCCTCTAGATCCGCCCACTGGAGAGATTGACCATACAGTCTCAAATTTTTGTTTTTCAGTATGAATATTGAGAAGGTTGGAAGGAAAACGGATGTGTGGGAGGCGGCAAAAAATACATTGAGACAAAACAAAAAACAGTTTTTGATACAATGTGTACCTTGTTTGCATTGGCTTCGGGAAGAATGTTTACGGTTTGATGTAACATACGATTATCGAGAAAAGATATTAAATACAAGAAAGACGTTACTGTAAAACAATTAAATTCATAGTATATATAAAATCATCTTCATACAGCGTTTGAATCTATTAATAATTCAAGAAACACATTTAACTTTCATAGATTTGAAAGTTAAATAACAATTCATGTAAACTTAATATTAAGTAGGTTAATTCAATTTTCATGTAATGAAAAAAAGTTTATAAATTTAATATATTCGAAATTATTTTATTATTTTATTAAGGTCAATCTCAGCGGGTGAGATGGACCACACAGTAAGCATTTTTAAAATCATAAGAGAAATTTCGTTAAAGATATAACCTTCTGCATTAGAATTTCTATGACACATATATACTATATGTATACATCGTAAAAAGTAAAATATATGTAAATGTATGGCTTTTAGAGAGCGAAGAAAAAATAAAATGTGATCTATCTCTCACAGAATTACAATATGCCCTTCATTCGCAGTATAATGCTCTCATAAAAACTTGAAAATTTTTAAAAATATTTATAACTAATATTACATTTTATTCAAATTTAATCAATAATTCCTTTAAATATTTCCTTAGACTTTATATGTTTCGCTTTCTTATGAATCTTTTGGTTTATTTTCCAATGTGTAATCAAAAGATGAATCCTATGCTGCTGACATCCATGACCGTTGGCGGTAGGTGCTGGAAAATAATGGAGATTGATTTGACGAATAAAGGTATTATTATAACTTCTAATTTGCATATTCATTTCTCTGACCCGCTCTTTAAAATTTATTTAAGACCCAATAGTTATTGCGGATTTCATTCAAATATCCTGACTTTTATTCAGAAGGATTTTCCACGGTTTCCCCAGCCACGAGTCTATTTCAAATTTCTGCTTTTTAAAATGCTAATGTTTTAAAATCAGTTTTTAGCATCTTTGAACAAAATCGCAGTGTTAGCAGCTTCGCAAATTTCGTCAGCATGTTCTTCCCTGTGAAACCTCTCATAAAAATATTTTGTCCTTTTGATGACATTTATGGTCCATGAAATGTTGTGATGCATTTATATCGAATTCCATACTGTATAATTACACTTTAAACAAATACACAGACTTTTTGCATGTTTTCATGGAAATGCAGATGAGAATAATGATCATAAGATTAATTCAGAGTGCTGGGACAGGGTTTTTTTTCGAGAACCTAGAATAGTCAGAAAATTTTACTTTAAAAGTCAGGGAAACAGAAAAGTCAGGGAAAATTGCAAATATTGGCTAAAATCCTGGAAAATCTTGAAGTGGGAAAATAATCTGAAGTCTGCATTTATAAAATAATTTTGCATTTTCTGTACGTCTGGAAAAAAAAAAATGCTTTGACCCAGTTGAGAGCAGCAATGGTGGATAATTTCTTCGTGTAGGACTTAGTTTTAGTAAAAAAAGGAAACAAAAGCTTGTTTAACCTAAAAAATATGCAGTAAAGTAAAATGTTATCTTAAAGCAATGTTTTCATTTTCTAAACAGGCCCTCCCCCAAAAAAATCTATATTCGCCATTTTTATGAGCCTATATCAAGTCATATTTAAAGCATTCCAGATATTGACAAATGAAAAATAATTTAGAAGTGAAGGTTTTAAATAAGTTTCCATATCACATTTCATGCTGTTATTTATTTTTAGCCAAAATTTTGAATTTTCTCTGACTGTTCCTGTTAAAATAAAAGTTCCTGCTTTTTCCAGGGTATTCATGGTTTCATGACCGGTGATAACCCTGTATACGCCAAAAAAAAAATTCTTCCAACATCCTGAGGTAGTCTTATGATCGTTATACATATTCGCATTTTCATGAAAACATACAAGTTCTTTTGGAGGGAGAGGCGGACAATAATGTAATTGTCAACATTATTTTTCCCTCATGATTTGTATTGCATTTTAACTTTAGCCCTTCAAGTATAAAAAACTGCTTTTTTTATACTCACAATTAACTTTTAGTTTTATTTTCTTATCCGGACAGCCAACAAGCACTGAACTGTAAAATCTGTCCCATACAGAATTGAATGATGCTAATAAAGATAGCTTCCAAACCCATATGTAATAGATGAAGACGAGCATAGTGAATTTTGTAAATGGATAATCCGGAGAAAATACAATTTGACAACTCGGAACATTATATTATATTATTCGTCAGCCAATCTACATATCCAGAACGCTGTGGAGAAATGTTTGCATTTATACGCATATATTTTCCAATCCCACTAAACTAATTATGGAATTCTTTCTAAAAGATTATTTCTCAAATTTCATAGTGATATATTCTTATTGTTCTTGCATCATATATCACTGATATTTGAAACTTAAACCCCCGCTTGTCAATTTCGTTCTGGCTCAGAATTCATATCACTAATAAGCGCTCTAAATATTTCACTCCATCTCGGGCAAATATACCTGCAAAATTGTTTGCTTTTGGCGTCACTCAAATCAATATTATTCAAGCTCAAAATTTCAAAGCCGTTATAAATTTAAATGTGCCAATTAGCATCTGGAAACTATTCCAGCGGGAAGAGTTCTCCATTTATTATGAGCTCATAATTTCTATAACTAACTTCTCGTAACTCTTTCGCAGGTTTAGTGTGATACACAAACCCACGTCGCTTTTCATCAAGAGGCGTGGAAAATCTATTCACAGAAATCAATTCTCCCGAATGAATTTTACAATAGTTTGATGATTATTAGTCCTAAGTATTTGAAATGAGATATTTAAGTGATGCTATACATTATACCACAGTCGAGAAGGGACAAATAAAACGGAGATAACAGTTTTACAGTGCTTCGTACAACCGCTATTTCATAAGGCATCGGCTTATAGCATATTAAAGCAGCTTCGTGACTTCAAATATTAAATGATACACAATTATAGCATTAGTAAGATGAAATAATTTTAACATTTTATGAGCATTTAATATATGTAAAAAAACTGCAGTTTATCTAATAAAAATGTGGAATTTAAAGGCATAAAGTATCAAAATTGAGCGAACTGTATCAATATTCTATCATTGCCTAAATTTTTAATTTACATAAATATTGCTAATTGAGAACTTATTATGTGTGATTAGCTTATGAATTTCTGTGTTTTTTGATAAATTTAGAGAAATTATTTTTTTCGATAAATTATTAGCTATTTTATTAGTAAATATTTTAATTATGTTTTTAATAATTTAACTCTTTTTCTACTTACATTTTTAGAATATTACATCATTTTTAGTTCTCTTTAATGAAAGCATGGTCGATTTTTATGAAATTTAGAAAATCGTTTCTTTTCAATCTGAATTTGTATTGATAAAAGTTCATATTTCTTTCCTCTGTTCGTTCGTTTTCATACAATGCAAATCCTTCCTAATATTCTTTGAAGTTACATTTGTAGCTCTCGTTACCCTCAGTTCTAAAAATGAACTTAACTGCAGAATAAAAGACTCTGTTTCTCCTTGAACTTTCATGTTTTAAAAATAACAGGTTTTAAATATTACATATTCATACTACACATAGTATAAACTTTCAATCGTTCCACAAATTTAATTACTAATATTTTAGTAGCTTTTGTTAAATTAAATACTTTCTGGGATGCATTAAATTCTCCTCTTTCATGAATCATAAGCAAATGAAGCACGGACAGTAGTTTTAAAATAGCAAGCTGAAACTTCAAAGGCACCTATCACATTTATATCTGCATGCATCTCAAAAGTTTCCTACGCTAAGTTAATGTACGCCCACTCGTGTCTGAATAGCGAATAGACTTCTTTCTTTACGGTTTATGAGAAATTTTACATTGAGACGCTTCGTTGGTAAAATATTAATTAATTTACATATCGAATAAAATAACGCAAAGTAGAAAATGTATGTTTTAAAACAGACTTTTAATTTAGATTATTCGTTGCTAAAAGCCGATTTTTTTAATTCAAATTTCTACTGCTCTGTTTTGCGTTCTTCAGCTGCTTTACCATCGCTTTTTTTTTTGTAAAAAACGATTTTACTCTTTCGTTAGTTTGGAGGATAAAAGCTGTTCGATGAAAGTAGACTTGGCGTATTTAATATTAAAATAGTATACTAAATTCTATTACGTAGTTATCAAAGGTCATTCTTTTATTTTAAACTTATATGATGAACATTCCATTAACTAATTACTTAAACAAAGTACTTTCTTCCCAACATAATAAAAATGAAAAAAAGGAGTTGAGTATTATAGAAAAAATTAATTGGTTCTCATTGTTTAATTGAGATGTTTAATAGCGCAACTAGAATTCAATACATTAAACAATTAAAAAAGTGGTAATAAAAAATCATTGTACTTTTTGTAGTTAGTCACCACTTAGTGTTTTAGGAAAAGTAATTATAGGAATCCATTGGATGCGCAACGTGAAAGTAAAACAGAATATTTTGAATAGTAAAATTAAAAATAGGTAGCGTTTCTTTTGGAATCAATACATATTAGTAATCATGAATACTCATGAAGTATATTGACTGTTTCAGTTGTTAGTATCATCATAAATAGTAACTGCGCTTTTTTTTTGGTATTTATTTACTCCATAATTTGTAACTGTGCTAATTTAATGGAAAGGTAATTTAATCTATCTCACTAGATTTTAAAATAGCACATACTCAAAAATGAATTTTTGAAAAATTAAATTGCATGCTTCATTTGTTCTATAAAATGTTTTTTTGGCAATGAAAGCTTGAAATGCTACATATTTATGTTGTATAAATATCTGACAAAGTTTTGATAATTATCCTGTGGGTTTTGACATTTTAACAATAGTCATAAAAGGAACAAACATAAATATAGCAATTAACTAAGTCGTAAAATTTAAAGAATAAAATGCTAATCATCCTTGGTGTTCTTGTTGTGAAACAGATATTACCCCTAAATATCATTTTAAAAAATCTGTATGCCTATGGTATGTATGCAGAAGTACACTGCTAAAAAATATAATTTTATGTTATTTTGTATAAGAATATAAGCGTAATTTTTTATTATTAAAATAGGAAAAATAGTGCTTAAAATGCACATTTTCAAACATCGAGAGCGCGGAAACATGCAAATTCTGTCTATGACGTAGAAAATGACGCGTGACTGACGGCGAAACAGAATTCCTTGTCAGTATACATAAAAAAAGGGGGGTGAGGGCTGATCGGTATGTTTTCGGTGCTTTGCATCAGTGAGAGCAACATCTGAACCTAATCATTTACCATAATCAGAAATGGAAAAAATCGTAGGTTGTTTAGAAGCAGACACAATACAAGCCATTGTTGCCGAATCAATGGGAGTATTCCAGTAGCTCAGGTGTGAGTGTGATAAGCCTATAATAGAGTTATCACACTAACGAGAAATCCGAGCAAGTTTCTTGCCGAACCACATTTAGACCGATTTCCTCTGTCGTTACCTTGACGACGGCGATCTCCAACTTTTTGCTTACCGAACGGAAAATCCGAGTTGGCCGAAATTTCGGCCAATCAGAGTACTTCTTTCTGGTACGTCATCGAGTGCGGTTCGAAGTTTGGCTTTAAGTGATAAAAGTGTGTCGAATTGCAAGGGGCGTCAGAACAATTAATTTCGTCCAACCGCACCTTCGCTGAGAAACTGGTACAGCAGTTTTGATCCAGATCAGTCAACACTGACTCTATATTATAGACTTGAAAGCTTTTAGACATATGATAACTGAACAGCCTTGTGCTGCCCGCAGAGAGTGTGCAGGAAAGCGGGTCAGTTGGGGAATATCCTCAATATCTTTTCATTATTTTTTTTAGCATAGTAAAACTACATATATAAAAGGCACGTAACAATTTCTTATTTTCCCTCTGTTTCGTTTTCTATTAATGTTTTTAAAAAATTATTTTTGTATATGTTCAAGAAAATTCTTTTGTATTCGGTTCTCTGCTTGTCGACCCTCCGTCTTAAACGTGACCTCTAAAATAATCTTTTCCTACCTGCTCATCCGATAAAATTGACCCAGTTACTCTTACATGAAATCGTTCAGATTTATATTTTAGTCTGAAAAATACTTGTATATCTAATGACAATCTATTGCAGCTAGCCTGCTGTATAGACAAGTTTCCTATAAACTGCTTACCTGGGATTAACCGATTGGGGTCCTCTGCCCACTAAGAGAATTGGTGAGCGGACACACCAATCACTTACCAGTTCGTGACGTCACGGGAAACTCGTCTGCACATTTACTGCCGGTGTAGATACAGCAGCTGTGTAGTGCTGATAGTACAGCTTTTGCAGGAAGTGTAAACTTCTTAATAACACTTGAAAAGAAAGTATTACACTATTTATCTATTTTTTAAATCTGACTTTTTACAAAGTTCTTAATTAATTTTAACTTTTAAACACATGGGGGTTTTTTAGTATTATTATTACTTGCATACTTGCTTTAGCTGAAAGTCAATGCATTGCATAAGTTAAATAAAATGTTAATTTATGTCTTCAACTCTATTATCTACTGACTATGCACTACTGACTGCATACACATTTATATTATAGCATATGCATGCGTTACATTTTTATTTTTTTACTGTATCGTAAAAATATATGCTGATGCATGCATTACTTTTACATAAAATATGCGATTTTATTAAAGTAGTCTATTAACACTAACCATTTATTTGTATTTGCCTCATGTTTTTTTTTTTTTTTTAAATACGAAAGCAAAACAAAAAGGTACACTCTTTGTGACATGGAGATGTGGCACATTATACTTATTTCAAAGCATGGTGGAGGTCAGGATCGCTACCGAAAATTCACGTGAAATAATTTAAAATAACGGCTAGATCAGCTATCCAAAAAGGCAAATAAAAAGGGATAATGATCGCCAAAATATGGCGAAAACAAGATTTATTACTGTAGGTGACAGAATGAAAGACGGTTGAGGTGCGAAAGAAGATTTGAGGAATCATTATGCATAGTGTCAAGATGTCAGGCTGGAAGTGTAAGAATAATCTCTTCACGTGATGCGCAGCTATTTTCAACGTTCTATTTGGGACTGATTGAAAACTTAAGCCTAAATGGTATTTCCAAAAAGCTTTCACTAAGTACTAGCTGCATGTGAATTTTCCTGTTATTTTCACGGAAGTGTAATATTTTTCTTTATTTGAAGAATGGGTGCAATTTTGAAAGATGCTTAGACAGAACTTTTTAATTCCAGGTAAAACGATTGGTAGCAATCTCAAACTCTTAAAACAGGGGAATCTTCAAAATGGAAAGAACGTTTGGGACATTATCAATCAAAACTTTGTACTCGACAAATTTCTGGTAAAGCATTCTTAACAAATTAATGAAAGTTTCTAAATTACAAATACTATTATATTGATATTAAAATATAAAAACGTAAACACATTTGTTCCAATTGCGATAATTGACTATCAGTGGAAATTTTAGGATTAATATATTATGGGTAGTCTATTTATCACTATTTTTATGGCTGAAGAATGATAGCACAGTTGGTTCAGTCAACTCTATATGTTTGTTTGTTTTTCATTATATTTTATATGAAAACTAAAAGATTCTTTGAAAGCTGTAGCATATATCCCTAAATAATTTTATAAATCAAAATTCGTATTTTCATTGTGAACAAAGAGAAAATGAGATTTTTTAATCACTAATGATATCACGTTTCTTAAAGATTTTTTTTTATTACTGTAGTAAATGTAAGCTCACATTCCTATGAAACAATATGCGTTTATTTTTTAAATTTCAACGCATACTGAATCATAATTAAAAATGCGTGAATTTGTTTAAAGGATTTTACTTAATATGTTTCGTTATCAACTTATAAAAACATAGACTAGTCAAGTAACTGATTTCTAATTTTCGTAAAATGCCGAATTTTTTATTTCTTTTTATTGTTAATGCATAAGCTTACATGGTCAATTATGTATTAGGGTTGCGCCCTTTTCTCTTTTTTAATAAATGATTTTTGCCTATGTGAAACAATTTCTACTTTAATAGGAAATGTCGAAATTATGCTGTGGGTTTGACAGACTATCTTATTCAAGTTTCATTAACGTCTGCCAAGTAATTAAAGAAATATTAGATTCTTAGAATAAGGTGATGGAACGTAGCACCTGAGCAATTTATCATTCCTAATCCATTTTTTGTGAAAATACGTATTTAATCTTGTTTGTTGATTTCAATATGGAATATATTGCGATTTTCTTAGATATTTTATGCTATAAATACCAGGATCGTTCGTAGGGTACGTGAGTGCCCCCCTTCAAAAGTAAAAAAGCCTATCTCTTTTAAACTCTAGATCAAGTTTTCTCAGTTTTTAAGTTTGAAATGGCGCCTCGATGCGATGCTTAAATTGCTTACCGTTTCGGGCCGCCAATGAGAACGTAAACACTTTATCAATGAAGAAAGAAAAGTGGTATTGGTTATAAAGCATGCATTGTTCACCACCACGCATTGTTTGCCACTGTTATACTATATCGAGATAACAATCGATAACTCGATTTAACAATCGAGAAGAAAACAACGCAACAATCCTACTGCATATTTTTTATTCTGACATTGTTCACACACAGAGGCGTAGCCAAGGGGGGGGGGGTTAGGGGGGTCATAACCCCTCCATGAGAAATTTTTTGCCATACAAAATGTATATACTTCACTACATTATCATACATATGTATACATATATATGAGTTGCAGTAGTCGTAACCCCCCCATGAAAAATTTCTGGCTACGCCCCTGTTCACACAACAATATAAAGTAATGAAATTTTTTCAAAGGACTTCAGTCTAAATTATACCTTGATCGAAGTATGGCGCTTTTGCTGCTCTTTGGTGAATTCCTTGTATTGTATTTTTTTATAAGGAAGTTTTTAAACTGTTTTGTGTTTTTTCGGTCCCCTGGTTCATTCTCAGGTGGGCCAGTGGCGAAGGGTGAGGAGTCGAGAGAAGTAAGTCGAACATCATGCATAAATAACAGTGGCACACATTCAATCTCATCGTACACCACAGATAATGGTTCTTCCAGTATATACACAGACGCAACAGATCACATTTCATCATCCACACCTTCACCTTTTTCTGGATACGCATGATGCATAACAGTCATACCCCCGTCTTCACCAGTTATACCTTCAACACACTCACCAACACCACTTTCATCTTCACTTGTAACAGATTCACTTCCTATTCCACCACCATCGTCTCTAATCGTATTTCCACCGTCATCACTCGTCAGCATTCCTAAAACGAAATTTAGACGAATCCGTAAACTTTTCTCCCGCCTTTCCTGTACCCGATCCGTCCCATAACAATCTTAATTATACAGACCCACCCCATTCAAGAACTTAAAATATCGAACAAATACATTCTAATGCTCAACAGCCCAAATTCACACACCTCACCACCTAACAATATCCTACCGAGCACGGATTGACCATCGTTAGATTTTCTCCTCAATGGCCACAATAATTCACCACCAAACTAAAATAGCAGCTGTATGTCATATGCTTTTCCAATCAAACACGAACTGCTACATTTTTATCTGTGCAGTCACCTGCATTATAGCAATGTATTCTATTTTAGGGTTTATAATCGAGTTTGGGGGGAAACCCCAATTGCTGAAAAATCAATAGTATTCGAGATATTTTGAAATTTTAGCCAAGTACGCGGTCTTGTAATAACAAAATATTGATGTAATTGCTTTCTTCATAAGACTATCATGTTTTGGAGTTAATTCGGGTGTCTGATGCGCATAATACAAATATACAGTAAATATTCAGCTATGTAAATGTAAATTCAATACTAGCAAATTATCTAAATAGTTAATTTTAATAACATATCTGTGTGTCCATACATTTTCAACTTTACTTGATACATAAGTCTCTGCACTAAACTAATTTTTCTTTTGATTATCAATCTCAAATGTGTAAATAGAAATCTAATTTTAATAAATTGCATTAAAAATTTCCTCATGCATATGTGAAAATACAGAAAACACATAGGTATTTCTCCGTATGCGTTTTCTAAACGAATCAATGCAACTTTGAAATATATTAAATCAAATGTATTGGTAACTGGCAAATAATTCAACAGCCTTAGCAAATTTTTTATCGATTCCTTTCTGCTTCAGTGCCCACAGAATCTGAAATTTTCCGCAAATATGTTTTGAAAGGGTTTCTGTGAACACTTTCACCGGATTCTTTTGTATAGTGAATGGAGCGTAAACGGCATCCAAACTTTTTGGAAGAGGAGGGTGAAAAAATATATTTGTTTGGATACCGTTCTTGGTGTATAAAAGGAGACTATGGGAATTTCCTCGCTGTAAATTTGTAAATCTGTAAAATTCATCCCTTATTCAACTTTATTCAAAGAAAAAATACGTGAAAACTAATCCAAAATATATATGACCAGCACGATGCATTGAAAATCCATAGAATCGGATATTCTTCTGAAATCTTTGAAAAGCATAGCAAAGAATTTTATAGAATAGTTGCACTCTTTCACTAATATATTTTAAACTCGAATTTTCATTTCATCAAAAATAACTCTGGTTAGATATATTCTATCTTTTCGTTGATAGTCATACAAATTTTCCAAACATAAAAACATGAAAAGAATATTTTTTTAATGTGCAGCTATATCTACTATATTGGATAAAAGTGTGTGCTTCGCTTGCTTTGCATAGTTGTTTCCAGGGTCAACTTGTGAATTTGTTTTATATTTGTAAGACTTTTTTCTCATATTCCACTTTACCAGGAACCGATGGTATTAGTAAACTAGCTATATAATTCTCAATTGAAATGAAAATTATTGCACCAAATGTACTACGGCATAATCGATAATGTTCTGCTTCTAAAAATCAAAGATAGTATTATTCACTAAATTATTTTCAGACTAAGAACAATTAAATTATTATAAACTTTAAAACAAAAGTTCATCAAGCTTTACAGTTTAAAAATTTATTTAAAAATTATGTAATATTTTTTTAGAGAAGTTTCAAACTCAAATAATTATTGAAACATACAAATCTATCCTATACTCATACAGTTCATTGCCTTCATTGTTGTGAATATTGAGTTAAAACCCACAAGTTCTACTGTTTGTAGTAAGAATGAGTTCTCATAATTTGGATGATTCAGCAAGATCGAAAGCCGTTAGGTAGTCTCAAGGAAAGATGGCACGATGGTTAAAAGTGTCTGCAAAAGTGGTATCCAGGTTGTGGAATCAATTCAAAATAAGTGGTATCATAACCAAGAAGTGCAGCCAAAGCCGCTCAAGAGCAACTGTAACTTCAAAGGCTCGCTAACTGCCCTTAAGGGTAGGACGACACAGGCAGACTGCGACTACAGAGCTGTCTAATGACCTGGTTGCTGTGCCTGGAAAAATATTTTTCAGATAAAGAGTATACAGATCCTGGACTCACCAAGATAGGTGATCTGCTCTTTTTGCTAGCGTGTCAAGATTCAGAAAGCAGAATCTTCATGTGCAGAGAGCAAGATGCTTTGTATCATTCCTCCGGCGAAGGGGAAATTGACCAGTTTGGTGACACAGGAGTTCTTGTCTAGGCGGCATTCTGTTGGGAAGTCGTACACCACAATTTACCACTTTTATTTGGGTTGTGTCACCGCACTGTGCTATGGAAATCAGATCTTTAAAGGCTATGTAAGATTTTTCCGGAGAACAGCAGGCCCAGACATCCTTTTTATAGACGATAATGTGAGGACACACAGAGCTAATAGTGCTGATTACATTTTCGAATCAGAGAATATACGCTGCATAAACTGACCTGCGAAGTGTCCTGATTTCAATCCTGTAGAACACGTTTGGGATGGTCTGGGAAAGCCATTCTTCGACGTTCACGTCCCTTCCAGGACCTAGATGCTAAAACTGTTGCTTTTGAAAAAATGGCGCTTATTGCCGCAAGTCTTTCTCGTCGCCCTCATTAACAGTATGACTTGTATAGCAGTTCACGGTGGCCACAACTGCAACTCATATATATGTATAGGTGAGTGGGATAAGGGAGTGAAAAATATACATTTTGTATAGCAAAAAATTCCTCATGGGGAGGGTTATGACCCCCCTAACCCCCCCTTGGCTACACCACTGGCTGGAATGTGAATCATCTCGCTGCTACAATGATAAAAAAAGAACATGGGACTTCTTACTGCAATTAAAAAAAAAATGAAAACGGCACCTGATAACATGCAGAGGTTACCAGGAATTGGACGTAGCCAAGCTTTTCCCCTTCTACCTGTCTGTGTTCTAACAGTCGTTTATCGCTAATACCTACGCAACTACTAAAAGCAAATAGAGTCGAGTCGTCGATATCAAATTGTAAAGGGAAGGAATGTGAATCCTGCCGCTGCAACGGAAAAAAAATGAACATGGCACCTGATAGCGTACAGAGGTTACCGGGAATTGGACGTGCCAAGTTGGAATGTGAATCCTCCCGCTGCAATTATTAAAAAAGCACATGGGACTTCCCACTGCAACGAAAGAAGAAATGAACACGGTACCTGATAGCGTTCTGAGGAAATTAGACGCGGCTAGCCTGGGATGGGAATTTTCCAGCTGCAATGGGGAAAAAAAGGACATGGGACTTGCCGCTGCAACGAAAAAAATTGAACACGGGACTTGCCAATGTACCGGGTTACCGGGAATTGGACATGGCTAGGCTTCTCCCCTTCTACCTGTCTGAGTCTAATATATAGTGATTTATCACTAATACAAATAAGCATTGTCCATTCCTCGATATAAACATCCGTCTGCCTGAATTTCGGCCATTTTCAAGACGGTCCCATTTTTTCAAGACGGTCCCATTATGAAAATGGCCGAGAAAATGGATGAAATGTATGATTTTGAAAGTTCCATAACTCGATCAGTTTTTATCGTAATAAAATGAAACTTACTGTGTTTACTTTGCGTTTGTGAACAGCATCTTTTCCTAAATATAAGTGATAGGACCTGGAGACCGTATAAAAATTTAATTTTTGTAATTTTTTTCTAACTGCTTTTTTTTGTTCGAAAATCACGTAAAAACATTCTTTACCTTTTTTAAAACATTTTTCAAATTGGAAGTGCATATCTAAACCGAACGGTTCAGGAATTAGCTATTGGGTCACATTAAGGCTGGACACCCTGTATATAGATTACGTCAGTTTGTAATTTGGAACGGGTTTCTCATACCTCTCTGTTGGCTCTTATTTTGGCATACATTGTTTCAAATTTTTTGCTGCCAAGCACCGGCTTTCAAAATATTTCAATCTCTTGATTGCTTTACCTTCATTGGTCTAAATTTAGTATAACTCTGTAGTTAGCGCTTGTTAGTACTGTCGTTCGCCAAAGACAAGTTCTGTGTTGGCATCTTTTCCCAGCAAACATACACAGGTTCTCTGAAGGTCTATTAACGTTCAGAAAACGTCTTCTGGACGCTAATAGACGTTCAGAGAACCTGTGTGTGTTTGCTAGGTATGAAGTAACTCCACGTTTATTCGACTGCTGTTATTGTAACATTTTTTTTCTTTTTCTTTTTATTGATTTTTATCGCTGGCCATTACCAGACTGTAATTCTTAACATCTTTATTTTAAATATTATTTTTAAATAAGTAGTTTTAAAGTATCTTACGTCTTCGTCATTTATCTCAACTGATGTGTTTTAAAATTAATGAACTTGTGGTTATATTCTTCAGCCTCAGTTATATCCACAACACAAATTAATTAAGAATTCAAAATAGCCTGAGTAATTACTTCGTCGTACTGTCCTATAAACTAATAGAAATATTTTCATGGTACTTGCTTGTAAAAGAAATCACTGAGACTAGAACATTTTTTTTTATTTTATTTTTTTTTAGAAAAGAAATCAACTCTAAAAATTTTAACAAAATTATTGAATATTTGAACACACCTTTAAAATTTTAGATTCTATTCTGAGAATTTTCCAAACTATAAATGATAATATTGAAAATAATAATACTATTCAATGCGCATTAACTATTGCGATGACAAAATTCAAAAAAACTTCAAGCTTTTTCCTTTTTCATGTGATTTTTTTCACGCTGTTCATGTAACCCATCCTATATTCATTGAATGGAAAGAAAATTTTCAGACTACATTAATTTTTCTTTTAAGTTAAAAAAAATCTATTCAAGAAACTTTAAAAAAAATGAAATCTTCGATGCTGGGTAGTTTATTCACTTCTTTTTCTGTGGCCAGAAAAATTCATAGAATTTTTCTGGCCAGACTTTCAGTACATATTAGCGAAAAAAGTATTTTTTCGTTGATATTGAGAAATGAAATCTATTTTAAGATACTGAACATTTGTGAGCAATAGGAAAGAAATTTTTGGACTTTCAAACTATTAACCAGCGTGCAAGAGTATGTACTAAATACTTTATTTATCACTAATCTGATAAAAAAAACTAATACCGAGAAACGTAGTAAATATTTCCTGTTGCGTTCACTCTAACATATATTACGTACTCAAATATTATTTCCTACATTCCTTAAGATTCAGTAAAATTTTTAGTAGGCTTTTATTTAGTACAACGTTTGCATTTATTTCATAAAAAGGAATTTTTCGCGTTTGTCTAAACTGTTTTCATTTTTACTGGATGTGAGTTGCTACAACTGGAAAAATGTAAGATAACACTGAAGAAAAAACAATAAGTTTCATACTGCCTCTCGTATAAAATATCTCAAAACTTAAAAGCACAGCTGCTAATGAAGTAAATTTCATGTAATTTTTTTTATTTCCAGCATTTATGTAAAAAGTGGAACGCTTTTCGTTGGAATACTTGTTTATTTTTCTTCAGTTGGACTTCTTTTTTTTTTCTTTCTTTGCATGTAATTCCTTGCATGATATTTTAAAAGTAAATTTGAAAGTTGCTTTATTTAATTAAATGAGAAGTATTCCTCAAAAGCATCAGAAATGTGGATAATATACAAATAGTGGTGTGTTTTGCTCCTGTTTAACATAAAGTATACTTTTATGTTTTAATATTTAATGGTATTAGAATTATCTTTACTAAAATTGGTGTTGTAACTAGTTTGCTCATTTAAAATCTGATAAGTTGATACGGAAAACAATGTATGTCTTATTACGTAACACACTCCTTCTTAAAAAAACGAGCTCAAACTGATTTAAGTATATGAATGTATGTAGACAGATAGGAAGATTTAAAAGGTACAAAATTTGTCACTGAACATTTAATGTAAGATATTCAACGAAAAATAAACGCAATCCCTTAACATTGAATGGACCATTTATTTTTGACAATATGCAGAAGACTTAGTTTTTATTATTTTTGTTTTAATTGACGTTTCAATATAGCTTTGCGTTCACTCTCAATTTTCACTTTTTTTAATAATGTAGTATTAGTATGCACGTAGCTGACTGCTTGACTTGTAGTCACTATAATCGTAATTATAATCGTAAATAAATTCAACGGTAATTCAAGGATATTCCAAGGAGGGTGGTAAAATCTCAGTAAATGTCTCCGTCTGTTATTTTTCCTTATAAAAAAAAAAGATCTTCCAGATTAAGAATCGCACACGATTGTCCTGCAGAAGAACAATTAAACAGGATAGGTGTCCTCGCCTAAAGCACCTTGCCCAGTTCGGAGAATTGGAACTATGAATTCGGAGCATCTTTTGATGTGTCCAGGATTAAAAGAGATGCCCAAAGCCAAGGAGAAGTCTCACAGTTGTATTGGGAAGCCAGAAGCCTCATGGAGTAAAAAGTAGTGCCTGCCCCCCTGTAAAGAAGTTAATTAGTTAGGCTGTTTTAAATTTAAAGACTGCGTTGTGATACATGATAATCCAGGTTCGATGCACTTATAGTTGCAATATAATAAAAAGACGTTACATACTGAAAAACTATTTTATTAAACATATACTATTGAAACATTATTATAACGGGCGGTGGTGGCTCAGCGAAAATAAAAATACGTCCTATATGGACAGTGAAATTAAGGTGGAATGAATTAAAAATTACGCCAGCAGAGAATTACACATTGGCGAGAACAATAACTTGGCTGAGATCAATAACGCCAATTCCAGAGCAACCCTACAAGTTAATCCAATAAAATTAAAATGACGTAATCGCGAGCAAATAATTTTGAAGATGTCGAAGGGCAACAAAATAATAACTTACGCCAGCAGGATGCCAAGAGGAGAAGTAGAAAGTACGTTGATTTTGCAAACGGACGTAATATAATCTATTTTTAGCACACCGGTCCGAAGAGACGAATAACGAAAAGAATAGTGCATACGGGAAAAGCGAAAATACAGATTTAAAAGCCGAAATGGCAGAAAAATGAAAACCGAAGTGATTTAGAATTCTTGAATTTTGGATAGATTACATTAAAGAAAGCCAAAGTAAATGATTATTAAATTAGATATGTGATCTCCATCACACCCCCCTCTTTTTTTCACTCTCTCCGTTTGTGGTGTGAGCGTTCAACTTGGTGTCGACTTCTGTCTTTATGTACGTTTTGTTCGTACTGTCCGTTTGATTTTCTTTGTGTGAGATTCTTATTGAAATGGGTTAGTTTCCAATAAAGCCATATGCTACAACAACAACAAGATCAGAATATTTTTGTGAGACTTATGTCTCAGCATTAAATGTTATTAAGGCACATAAAAGGAACCGCTTATCATATAAAGTTAGCACCACTTGCTTAGCTTTGGGATGCTTAGAAATGTGACCTTCAATGGCAAAGATCCAATTTATAGCAACAAAGATGTCACGAGCTTAGAAAATAATGATTTTTTACAACAAACACACACAAAATTTTAACCTATCCATTTTCCTACATATAGTTAGTTCTCATATGATTTTGTATGGTTTAATAATCATTATTGTTATTTTTTCGTTATTATTTCTGATGGGAATTTAAAAATATGATGTGGACATCACGTGACTACTTTTCACGATTATTAAACTGCACAAATTTTTGATTTACTTCATTTAAACGCATTTCATTTGAAAGTGAGATACACTACTTCAATAAAGTTTTGCGATTTCTCACCTAATGTTGGAGATATTTTTAATTAGGGATTAATTTTGTTAACTTATTTTCGGAACCTAATTGGGAGATATTTTATAAAAAGTTTCCACGCTTGGCAGCAGAATACGAAATTTCTGGCATGATCCAAACTCTGATAGAAGATAAACTTGATGCATTGAAAACATTTTAGGCAACCATGTAAATATAGCACTCAGTTGATTGCAATTGAAATGAGAGGTACATAAGTAAGTGTATCTGTCCTAAATACAAAATGGCAGAATTCTACAACTATTCGTTTGTGTAATACGTACGTACATGCATACGTTTGCACACACGTCACACTAAAACTAGTCAAATGGATTCCTGTTTTGTCAAAATGGATCACAGCACATAAGTACGTTCATACAGATATCATGCAGAATTTTGTACATAAGTAAATATACGGATGATCACAACTGATTTTTTCTTCAAGATCTGAAAAACGAAATTTTTTGCAATCGCAATACTTCCAGGAATACATGGCTTTGTCCAGTCCTCGCAGTTTTATTCCTAGGCCTTAGGAAAAAAATAATTAAATAGGGTTCGCAGTCAGGACTATTTTTTTTTTTAATTCCGACGTCTATAGAGTAAAATGTTCTGCTGCTTCAACAGTTGCTAAATGTTCTTTTAGATGTTAAGGTTTCGCCTATCAGACCATTAAAGTACTAGGCTATATAAATAAAGCTTTGATGAAGGTAGAAATTTTAAAAAAAGGAGGACCGACTGCGAGGCCTCATTGTCCAAAGCACCGCATTGAATCTAACGTAAGTTTTGGCGGTTTTCTTCAGATGTACGTGAATATGCGTTTGAACCCCTTAAAATGCCCTGCTAAAGGCAGCTGTCGTGTATCTAAAATGAAAAACAAACAACACAGAAACACTACTTTTGAATTATGGTAACGCTTTCTCAATCAACAACTATTGGTCTTGAAGATAAGTTAGGAATTCCTTAATTCTGCGAAATGCAAAGAAATACAGCTTGTTAATCCTATCGTATGATGTAAATACAGAACTATAAGAAATCCCTTCCTTAGATTTTTTTGTCATGATATTCAGTTTGCTAGATGTACTTACAAAATAAAACAAGTACAAAAATACTTGGTAGAAAATTTAAATCACTTTATTGGAACATTAAATTTGAATAATTGATTCATGCGAACAGTCAAGCAAACAACGTGAATACTGGTTTTCATCAATTCAAGCATCAGTATTCTTTTTAATGACAAAATATTTTCAGTTTAACATTTATCTCAATTTTATTTTTTTGAATGAAGTATTCCCATAATTTTTTATTTTTCAGATAAAGAAACCAATCCTTTTTATCCCTTTTTCTAATAAACTAAAAGGTTCCGATACAAGCTTTCTAATTATAGCAAATCACGAATAAAACTGTTTCATTGATATTCAGTGAAAATTTCATAGAGCTGCAAATGTTTCTATTCATAAAAATTAATGAAATTTCTATCTTCAAATAATTTTTATCATCGCTTGACTTCTTCAGGTTATATAAATACTTTATTTGATTTTGTATTCGTATGCTGAAAAGAATCAATTTATTTATTTTTCTTCTATTCTGTGTAAAGGTTCGGTATTGGTATAAAATTATTTTAAATAAGCAAAATTTTGCGACCTATTCTGTGCAGATACTTTATGAAATATTACTATCGACTGTATGCTGCATAAAACAAGTTGTATTCGTTACTTAACTCATTTCATGGTTATGAAAGAAAACTAACCTTCAATAAAGCATGTAAAATTAATTTATCACTGGGTTTCTCTTGGCCGAGAGGCATTCCTATTGAAACTTTCGAAAGAAGAGTTGTGTGTAATTTATTTAATATAAAGTGCTCGCATCAAAATATAAATGAATAGTTTTGTAATATACCATTTCTGTCTGAATAGAACTAGGATGAACATAATTTAAGGTGAATTATTGTAAAAGATCTTTCCTTCAACCAAGCAAACTGATATGTTAAACAGGTTATTTTTAGAAAGCTTCATTTACTGACAGAAAAATCACAATTTTGCTGAAAAAATAACAATTTGGTAAAAACATTTCTAAGTATTATAAAACGACCTCCTGTAGAAGTCTGCTAATTTTTAATATAAGAAATGATCTTTTCAATAACAAGGATATATTTCATACACGTCATAGCAGTGATACCCGATTTCCCCTATTTTTATGGCTTGAATAATGATGGGCAATTTTTTTTTCTTATTCCATCTGCCTTTCATTCTGTCCGTCATTGACAATAAATCTTATTCATCTTCGTTTGCAATCATTATTATTCCACTTCCTTGCATCCCTTGTCAATGATTGATTCGTTCTTTTTTCAAATGAACTCAAAAGACATCTTCGAAATTAATGAATATTCTCTGAAAGCAATCCATTTCGGAGATACTGAAAATAAGAAAATTTTCATATGTTTAATGGTCAAGAACATTTTTTAGGTAATCATGTAATTATAAATGATGAAAAAGTGTGATGATCTATTTTTCTTCTTCGAGTAAAATTTAACTTTAAAAAGACACTTCAAAGGAATGAATAGAAAAATTACCCAGTCGAATTAAAAGCATAGCAACTAAAATAAACTGTGCCAGACGCATCGATGATATAGCACTTTCCTACTCAGTTGTTTGATTTATGCTTCTATTACTACATAACGAGTGTTCCTAATGTGAATATAAGTATAATAACCAGTTTGGTCACGCGTCCAGCAGTGGCCTAATCGCTAAGCTCCGTTCCCATAAGAACACGGAAAATGAAGCAGTACCGGTTTGGTCAGTGCTTGGGAGGGTGAAAACCTCTTTTGGCTGGGCTGCTGTGGGACCGAGTACTCTAATTGGAGCTGGTGATTGTAAAATCTGTTCGTAGCTCCAATGTCTTTCATGTTTAAACGATACCTCTAGGGGTACCGATTGCAGGTGCTAGGTCCTTCATCTATAATTGGTTCAAAATTATAGGGGCAACTTTGGTTTGCCTAATAGCGCCCGCATAATGAAATGACCAACACCTGCCCCCTAATAGCGGTCAAACCTACAGTAGGCCGCTGATCCGACCATTAGAAAGAAAAGTTGATGGCGCCATTTTAAAAAAGCCAGTAACGCTGTGCATTCTAAACTAAATGTTAGGAACAGGATAGGAATCTTCATTTTTGGTTGCTTGCTGCAATTGGAGTAAACAGATAAAAATAACTGAAACAACATCACTAAAGTGTTTCTTACAGTCAGCGCTGTTAGAGATAATATATGTTATTTCATCTTCATGCGAAATTTACTTTCTCTCAATCGATGAACATCTCCAAACAGCACTTTTAAATAATAACAGGCCATATGAGAGCATTTTTTACACGCCTGTAAAAGAACTGCTAACGTTAGAGCAACATTTTCAGCTAGGTACATGTTATACATGTTACAGTGCTTAAGTAATACTAATGCATTAATTTCGATGTAATTGTGCTTATTTACGAGTTATTAAAACATGGACAAACCAACAGTTAGATAGACAATACAAAATCAAAAATACGGTTCTTTTTAAATAAAATACAGAATAAAATATCTACATTAAGTACTTTTACGGCAGTAACAGTTTAGTTTTATTTTCTCAGTGCATTTAACTTTTGCTTATTTATATAATTTATATAATTATTGGTTTGTATTGAAACACCCATAACAAATGATCTTTCATTGGCATTAATAAGACACTTTATTGTTATGTATGGTATATTTTTTTTCAAATTTTAATTTATGTATTTTTAACTCCAACCTTTTTGACAGGCTCTCTTTATAATGCTTTGATGTATTTTAAGAGCAGAACATGAACGATAAATTATCAAATTCTATGAAATAGTTCTGTAAACAGATTGATCAAAATCAAATACCTTGTTGATCGGAGAAACTAAAAACACTTATTTCTAATTCAGTAAAGTAAATATAGTAAGGCGTCTAGTACAATAAAAAAACTATCCAATCTAATTTCCTGAATGAGTTACGACTGCTTTGCATAGAATAAATCCGAGTAACCGTGTAGTTTAGGATACGACCTCATTAAATTCCATCTATCCAGTAAAGATATCAGTTTCAAATAGATCTCTAGGATAGATTATTTTTTCGACCTGTAATTGGCTTCTCTGTGGCATTAGAATAAGTGCAGATTTTCTGTGAGAAACGTCCAATATAGAAGCAAAGTCATGTGAAAATATAAATTGGAAATATCCATTAAAATAAGTTCTCATAGTAGAAATATCTCGATTTACGAAGCCTTAACTTTTCATTCTGCTAATTCCTCTTATTTACTGGTCGTTTTTAATAAATATAGGACAAGAGCTGTTTTTAGAAATAGCAGGATAGCAACAAATAATGGCTTTTTTTGCGGTGGTCCAGTAAGAGAGCTAAGTGTTTCAGTTTTAGGTATATCTCATCTTTTTGTAGTATTCGTAGCAACATTCTTCATCCTCGATTCGACATTTTTCTTAATTGGTTTACTTGATTTATAATATACTATCACAATGCAAATCTTGCATTGTGTCAATATAGAAAATTTATCGGTCAAATATCAGTCAGATTTTATCATGAGCACCGTGTGGTTCACACGACGCACTGTGAAACTGAAATGAATTCGTGCGTGGAACTTCTTTTTAAGAACAACTTTCATTAATAATTGCTTTGTAATCTGATTCCAAAAGTTCATCGTTTGCAGACACAGGAGATACAGACTTTAGAAAAAATTTTGGGTTTCCTTTTGAAAGAAAAGGAATCTGTATCTCCTGAAAAGATTATTTCTCTAATGGCTAATTATTTTTGCCTTAATGAAAGTTAAGGTTAGATTGATTTTGAATTTTTCTTTGTAACTTATACCATTTATTTTTTTTTGTGTGATCAATTTTATTTCAAAGAGTATTTTAGACATATTTTACGTGTATAGAATATACTTTCATATTACCAAGTCATTCATCATTGTATTGTTCCATATTGTTTATTAATAATTGTTCAAATATTTTTTTAACAGTCGTGTAATTTTGTGGGATTTTTGAGTAATGCATGAATGCATTTTCTTTTCTAAGAAATTTATAACAGATAACAGTTTTTGAGCAAAAAATTAGATAATTTTTATAAATCTGTCAAAATGTATATAGACTACAGCTTTCAGTTTAAATTTTGCTGTGTAAGAGTTTACAAAAGTTTAATTTGAATATAATAATAAAAGAAGGACCAGGAATTTTAATAAACTTATTTTCGCCAAATCGTTTAGTTTTTTCTCCAGAAACTAGAGATAGAGATTATTTATAAAAGCACATTTCTCACCAACATGTGTCATAATTTAAGCGTAAATAATGCCTGTTATTTTTAGTAAAATTTTCTCATCTTAAAAATTTTTATATACAATTTGTATTGTAATAGCATGCTGAAAGTGTATTTATACAAATAAACAATATATACAAATATATACTGATAAATTCACATTGTTTGTATAGTCTTATTTTAATGTTATAATTATGATGAAAAAAGTTGAACCCTAAATTTTAAACCAACTTCCAGTGTTTAAAACCTATAAATTATGTTTAACAGTGAGCGTTGTGAAACATTAAACTCCCATCAAGCTCCTTCAAACGTATGCGGGACCTTTCAGTAATTTCTGAAGTATCGTTAATGATTAGAATACAATTCATCAAAAATAAATTTCGCATTTAAAGTAAACATCTTTGCTCCAAACAAAATTCCAGCAAGTAAAATATTGGAAATGCACGTTAAAGAAAGCCTTTAAAGGGGTTATTTCAACAGTACGAAAAGGCGCCGAAAGAAAAAGTGGACAAAATTTCCGATTAGGTTCTGAATAGGAAATTTTTTTCACAAAACGGTGCTCTTTCAGGATTTAAAGGCTAAAACCGTTACTATACCCGAAAGAATTAAATTTCATCTGAACAGAATATTTTCCCTTAGAAACTGTAAATTTTTCTTTCTGGGATTCCTTTTATTGGCATCACCGTTTTTTTTTTTTTTTTTTTTTTTTTTCGCCGCCGGAATCCTTCAAATATGGAATGGATAAAAAGGTAAAAATTGTTCAGAAACTTATTTTGAAAGGAAGTTTTCATCAAAAAGGAAAGAAAGCTGAAGAAGAAGCTGCGATTGGTTTTTATGAATAAGCCGAATCCGTGAGAAAGGTAACAGGTCTTTTGCAGTAGAATGTGAATGGGAGTAAGAAATTGGAAGTAAACTAGATAGTTGTTGCTCTTGATATGTTTATTTTTATGACTGTGCATTTCCTAGTTGATCATTTTGCTTTTGAAACACATCTATAATACCGGCAAAATTTCTAAGAGATAGTATATTCTTTACTTCATTGCATTTAAAGTTTTTCTTTTCTTTTTTTTTCCCTTTTTCTCTGTGACTAAAACTAAAATATTAATATTACTGCAATGCGTTATTAATTCTAAACATAAGTTTTTAGATTTCAATTAGTTTTACTAGTTAAGATTTTGTCTGAGGGTGTGTAAGTCTGGATGGGTAACGTTTTCATGGGAGGCCTACTGAAGGAGAATTAACTCGAATTCACGTTACAATATCTTGCATCCAGTGAACTCCTTTTTGCCCTGTGGTGGCAAAATATAAAATTAATTATAATGCCCATTATCAGGGCAAAATAATAATTTTGCCCTGATAATGGGAAACATTATAAAATTGATAATTCGCCCATAATAATTTTAATTCTGTAAACATTTTAATTTTTTACACTTTCCTAGAAATGAAATTTCATTTGTGCAGAATCGTCTTTAGATATCCTCTGAAAGGCTTACATTTATATTAGGGTTTAATAATTCGGTAGGATAAATTTAAAAGGCGTAACTGGAAGAGAAATAGCTCGTTGAAATTAGAAACTTCTACTGTAATTTTAAAAATGCATACATAGCTATTTTTCCATCCACTGTTTAAAATTTAGCATATTATGGCGTCTTTTCAAAAATTGCATAGCTAACAGTTTTTGGAAAAGGCAGCTTTCAACTGCAAATCAGCATCTACTTTGGCTTCTAATAATTTAATACCTACCATAATACTTTAGTAGGTATTAAATTATTAAGAAATTTTTCAGATTTACTTAATATTTTAATACCTACTAATTATTATGTATTTGTTGTAGATGCTGCAAATATTTCCAGAATCTACAACAAATACACATCATAATTGAAAATTAAAAATGCACTATAAGCAACCTGTAGCTTTATAACTGCTAATACATGTAAAATTACGCTTATGTGAGGAATCACTAAGTACTTACAATGATATCATTACTAGTATTTTAACAAGTTTCAGATCTTTTCTATACAATGTTTTTAGAAAACCTCTGATGCTGTTAGTAAGTCTGCAACAGTGCATCAGAAAAAAATGCAGAGTTTTTAGTGTTACTTATTTCTACTATAAACTTCAAAGACGTTTATTCAATGTTTTAAATGAATTAACTACTTTTTTGTGTAAGCAAATTTCTTTTTACGAATAGATATATAAACTTATTCACGTACGCAGTATCAAATAAAACATTGCCTCTATATTTCTAATAATATTAATAAGTAAAATAATATACTGAAATATGTAAACCCTAATTACAAATGAGGACACAAAATAAAATTTAAAAAAAACACACTGAAGTAGAAAATAATTTTTAATTTATTTCGTTTTATTTTCTCTTTCTTTTACAAATACTAAGCTTAAAAAAAAAACAACAATCCATTTAGAAAAAAATTGAAGTAATTCATTTCAAACTATTTAATTCTCAAATTCTGTAATCAATCAACAAATAAAAATTATTCATTTAAATACACCGACATTTTAAGTAGAGCTGTTTAGCATGCTAAATTTCAAATCATGAATTTTTTCTCTAGATTTGTTTTTTCTTTCTTTAAGACGTAAAATTGTGACATATTTTATTATGACTGATATTACTTTAATATTTAAATGCATATTTTTCAGAACACATTTGGCAAATTTTAATGGCATCGAAAAAAGGACACTATCTCCCCAAACTCCGAAAGAACATATGCATCAATAATATATTAAACTGATAGCTAACAACACCATAAATCGAAAAAAAAAAAAGATAGACACCTGGCACGTAGCATCAAAGTTCAGTTGCTCGGTTTACTATGTAATTTACTTTTCAATAATTTCTGATGGGCAGATTTGTCATGTGTTACGTCGTCGTATATCAACGTTAATTGAGCAATTCTCAGTCGTTCCGTGTCATACATCATTATATCTAGTGTCTTGCACGAGATGTATTTTCTTCCACTAAGAATTTATCATCATTTACTACAATCTTGAAGTTTTTATTAATAACAGTTACAGAACGGCGAGGTATGTGATTTCCGATAACACATAGAAATGAAGTCTCACTTTCAAAGTAATTGCTTCTGTAACTTTTCTTGTTCGAATCATTATTGTTAAGTAGAAGAGTAGTAAATTGGTAAAGTAGAAGAGTAGTAAGAATAGTAAAAGAGAAAGTTGGCAATTCGTATTGCACATGCATCTAAGTTGTAATTCTGAGTAATTACATTGTTACACATTTCAACTAAAAGAATAATTGTTCACGCTTTCCGTGGTCCGTTAATTTAATTTAGTTTATGGGAATTTATTAGGTTCACGTGGGTTAGAATAGTTTTCGCTTGCATACATAATTTTTATTCTGTAATTACTCAAAATATTAGGCCTACTGAAAAGTTAAAATAAATAAAAACTTTGTGAAAAAACACACACAAAATGTTACTTATAACGCGTTACGATCGTTTCGACCAAAAAATCCATTCGGTCTTCGTCAGACAAAGGCCTTCGTCTCACTGAGCAGAGCCCATTTCTTGGTCGAAACGATTGTAACGCGTTATAAGTAACATTTTATGTGTGTTTTTTCAGAAACTTTTTATTTATTTTATCATTTAACACACGTATTTTGAGTGTTTTTACCTACAGAAGAATTCTTTCCGTTTGTGAAGTGAAAGAAATCAATGTAAAATTCATATATTTAAGTAGATTAAGTAAGTATCTTCATACATTCAAGAACTATAATGTAATATCCGTTGTTTCTTGTAATTTCTGTCATAGAATCATGACTGATGTGTGACCTAAAAGGACGGTCAGGGAGGCGTCACAGTTCACATGGCCACATGACAGTAATGTGTAGCCACAGTGAAATCAAAATGTCCGCCTCTGGTGACAGTCACAATATGACCAATAACTGTTAAACTACTGCACTCATAGATTATATATTTCTCCAGCGCAAATTTAAGCATTTTTTAGCCAATATAATAAATATTCAGTTGTAGCTTGAAAACTGGTTTTGCAATCATTCATTGAATATTTAAAAATGTAAGCAATAAAAGCTTCATATTATTCAAAAATATTAATTTAACATATCATTACATGCTATTTTAAAATCAAAAATTTAAAGTTCTATTCCATTTTTTGTGAGTTATTAAAATTTCAGATATCACTCAGTGTTTATATCGTATTCTAAAAATTAAATTTCAAAAGTTAATCGCTGAAATGTTTTGGTATCTATGTTTCAAAAGACATTCAGAGTTTTCTTTTATTTTTTATAGGTTCAAAATCTTCCAGGGTAAGAAGATTTAAGCAATAACCTTGATTCTGCAACTCATATTTGAAAAATTAAAATATATGCTGAGAAAACAGAATACCAGATTTATAATGTGCCTATTAATAAAAGTTTACCGATAACAAATAAAAAAGAAAATTTTGGTCTCTTGTATTTCGTAGTGGTAATAATATTTTTTCCTATTGGCATTTGCATCTTTACTGATTACCAAAATATAAAAGAAAATCACAAAAATAGTCATTAAAAGTTAGATCTAGAGTTTAATGAAACTGTGACACAGTATATATAGTAAGGTATAGAATAAATTGGACATAAATATTAGCCAATTGTGTTGTTGAGAATTTAGTACATCTATAAAATTAACATAATGAATCTGTCAGTTTGGTATCAGAAGACCATTTTTAAAATCACGCATGATCACCTCTAAAAGTAATACGGCACGGGTGTGGTATTGTCAAATGTCATTGACGAGTTCACTAATAAATGCGATCCACTGCTCTTTTTTATAAAATTGTCAGCATAGGAAGAATCTGAAGAGGGGAATCATGAGCAGGAACACGTCTTCCTAAGACATCTGAAGCATGTTCGATAGGATTCAAGTCCAGTGATTGCATGGTTTGGTGATGAAGATAATCTTCTACTATGGGAACCCTGCACGGTCTAGCATTGAACGTCGTATAACAGAAAATCACTCCTACTGGACCAGCTTAAGGGCTGCTATAGACATCAAATATGTCATCGCTGTAGACGTGAGCATTCACGTTTCACGCGGAAAGACATGGTGGTCCGTATGCAAACCCAGAGAGATACCACGTAAAACACAAGCAATGCTTACTATCTATTGTTTTTGGAGGCTAAACGATGCTTATCCGTGAAAAGAACAGGCCTTCACTGATCAACTGTAAAGTGCGCATGCTGTCGTACCCACTTCAAACTTCCCTCCTTAAGTGAACGGCACGCAAATGGCTGGTCACCTTGCATAAAGACCACCTTCATAATGCCTTTTACTCAAAGTAAATGTTGATGCCAACCTTCCGTTGGCTCCAGTATGGGAAGCTCTGAGATGAGATGTGGCTGCGGTTCTAATGCTTCATGCACATAACCATAAATACCGGCCATTGCGTGAACCTTGTGGACGCAGAACCAATGGTTCGAAACTATTGCTTCTGTGGTTCAAGTCCTGGACTACACATCGATTTTGGAGAACAACTGGATAGACTGTTTCAATGGCCACAACTATATAAAAGCGCAGCCGTTGCCATCATTCGGTTTAACTACCAGAAACAAAACAGTTGAAGAACAGTCAATCGTGCGCTGTAAAGCCAAAGAATTTCTTTGAGACAGCTGGCTATGTGACTCGCGATATGCGATTCGATCGACCTCCATGTTGCTGGTAGTTAAATTGAGCGTGGCAATGGCTGCATTTTTTACCATTGAGCAGTCTATCTAGTTGTTCTTCTGTATCGATACTACCACTGAAGGCCTTACATTTAGCCATCTGGTTATCTCTGTCTGACTTCGATCTTCCTCTAGTCTCTCAATATCTCTAAATCGTAGTTCTGCTGTCAAATGATGAATGGAGGATTTTCTAACGAATTATCTCTCCAGGATTTCTTTCTCATTATGGCAGTGATATCATCAGTTTTACTCTAAAGCATGTACCTTTATGATGATTACAGATGAAACAATCCGATTGCAGCGCCACAATTTTGCATACCGGCCTTTCATTCAATATAACTTATTTAAAAACACATACAAACTTCATGACGGTTTATCTCTGAACAATAATCTCTATTTTTGTGATTATTTTTTGGAAACCAGTGTACATTTAGTTATAACAAGATAATATTTTCTCAATATCTTCTACATTTTGATGAAATATTGGCTTGTTTTATCTCATTTCTAAGTGATCTCAAACCACTCCGTATCCACAGACCCCATATCATATCCAAATGATCTTATAATGATTTACCTTCATTTAGTCACTCTAAGAGATCGTTTCGCTCTATCTACTTAACTTAAAATATCTTTAACCATCTGTCAAGTGCCTGAAACCTAGCTTCCATAATTTGTAAGACATTTGTCTGGTAACGTATGAGTAAAAGAATCTTTGAATAACTTTCTAAAATCAGTAGCAATGTAATACATGGCTTTACATCAGGGATTGAAAATAAGGGTGGTCGGCTGGTCCCAGACCACAAAAATTTATAACGGACGAGCAAAATACTAATTTTGGGTGGTCTGCCGGACCAATAACTTTTTATTTACATTTCCCGCAAATAAATTTTACATTTATTTGCATTTTCCTCTAGAAAGTGAATTATAATTTAAGTAAAATTTTATTTTTTAATTAAATTAATTTTATTTCCAGGTTAAAAATATAAGTTGTAAATACATGTCATGCAATTCTTGCACAGCGCCATTTGTTTGATTCTATCTAATATTTCAATAATAGGTATTTACGCTTTTTTATTTAGTTCTCAACAAAAAGCGGGATATATTGTCCATTTAATTTCTTTTGTTTTGCATTTTTTTAATATAATCATGTTTACAGGCCAGTGATAAGTGTTACGAACAAGGAAATTCATAGAATTACTGGTTCTTTGGACCAGTGGTTAAATCTTCTTATTTCTACGCCTGCTTTAGATTATAGTTCAGTGTAAATGCTTTGTAAAATCTCCTTAAAATGCATCATAAATTACTTGTGTAATGTCGTTCTAAAAGGTCTTAGAAATTACTTTCGAACTTGCTGAACTGTTCATAATAGAAATAAATACCAACTGTAGCATAAGAATATGAAGTACCAAGTGCAAACCATTAAGCATCTTGTTAAGAAACAACAGCTTGAAATTTTATTACCTTTTCTCCCATTATCTGTGGCTACTGTAGAATAATGAATCTTATAGTTGTAGTTTCATTAATTAGGCATGGTTTTAATGGCATTTAATCATAAGTAATACCTCTAGAAACATTAAAAACGCAATAAAATGATAGAGTGGACGAACAATCTAAGAATTTTATAGACGATAGAAACATGCTTTTAAAGAGAATTATTTGGTAGATTTATCTTGATAAGATAATCTGATAAATAGATGATAATAAGATGATATAAGATGATCTTCCTGATAATAAGATGATCTTCCTGAAAACTCATATACACTCATGTCCATAAATTAAGGATAATTCAGAATCACACAGAAATTGATCTCAAAATAAAAATTCCACCTGTGGAATGATCACACACATCTTGAAGAAGAATATGCAAATTACAGGAAACCACCAGATGGCGTGGATGGTACGTCACAATGACGAGAGTGTAAGAGAGGGGTATATAAGGAATGGTGGCAAAGAAGTAAAATTGTTCACAAGCGCTGTGAAAGCCTTTCAGTGCAAAAACCGCATAGTTATGGCACAAAGGAGGCATTTGGATGATGTTTTACGTGGCAGAATTATCGGACGACTGGAATGTGGACGTACCCAGCTGGAAGTATCCGAGGAACTTGGAATCGCCCAGAGTGTCATCTCCAGGCTTTGGCAACGATTCCAAGATGATGGTAATGTGAGTAGACGTTACAGCACAGGTCGCCCCCGAGTTACAACGCCGAATGACGACCGCTATTTGGCAGTTACTGCCAAAAGAAACAGACGGAGTAAAGCATCAGACCTGTCTCGTCAGCTCTCTTCAGCTACCGGTACGACAGTTTCAAGGCAGACCGTGTACAGACGCTTAAGGCACATTGGTCTATATGCTCGTAGGCCTGTCAGATGTGTTCCACTTACCGCAACTCACTGTCGCCTGCGATTAACCTGGAGTAGAGAGCATGCATTGTGGACACCGCAACAGTGGTCTTGTGTGATGTTTTCCGAAGAGTCCAGGTTTAGTTTGGAGTCTGATTCTCGCCGGACATTCATCTGGAGAGCGCCAGGTACCCGTTACCACCAAGAGAACACCACTGAAAGACACCGTTACGGTGGTGCAGGATGGCTCGTTTGGGGAGGAATTATTCTTGGTTCCAGAACTGACCTGCATGTTCAGAGTGTAACGATGACAGGCTACATCTATCGGGATGTCATTCTGGAACAACATGTACGTTTGTTTCGGGGCGCCATGGGTGCTGAATTTGTGTTTATGGATGACAACGCCCGTCCTCACCGTGCAAACATTGTAGACGAATGCCTTCAATCGGAGGATATCACCCGTATGCATTGGCCAGCATACTCACCGGACTTGAATCCAATAGAGCATGCGTGGGATATGCTTGGCCGACGAATTGCAGCCCGTCAACCCCCTCCCACCTGTCTACCGGAACTTCGGAGTGCATTGCTTGATGAGTGGTGTAATATTCCCCAAGATCAGATTGATCATTTGATACTCAGCATGCCTAGGCGTTGTCAGGCCTGTATTGCATCGTCCGGGAGACATACTCCGTATTAACCATCCTACTAACCAAGTTATACTGTTTTTTGTAAATAGGTTCTTCTTTGAAATTTGGTCAAGGGAGTAAAACTTGCAATTTTTATTAATTATATCAAACATATAGCATCTTTTTTGCGCTTTACTTTTAGTTTAATAAATAGATTTTACAAATAAGTCAGATTTGTTTTGCTTCTTTCTCTTTCTTTGCCTGAACTTCATTATCCTTAATTTATGGACATGAGTGTAGTTAATGCTCACAATTATGAGCTTATTATTAGCTCTACTTACAAATCTAGCAAGTATTATGAGAAACATGATTTACTCAAATTTCAGTAGGATAAGTTTATTCTTTTTTGTTCGCTGTAAATAAGTACTTTCGATGACTTAAATTATAGCAGTTATTCATACTTATGACCGTGATTCCCTTTTTATGAGTGTTCTATGCTTTACTCCCATTTCTCTCAAAGAATATCTAACTGATACAATTTCTTCGATACGATAGGTGACTTTTATCAATGCACAATATACAGTGTGTCCCAAAACGATGATAATACTTTTTAAATCTTTATCCGTCAGAGATAACTGGGTAATGAAACTCAAAAAAATATTCGAAAAAAGGTAGGAAATAAAGAAGCCTTTTCCCATATTTTTGTATATTTGAGCATCTACATTGTATATATATAATATATATATATATATATATATATATATATATACATAGAGAGAGAGAGAGAAAGATTTACAAAAAAACTCATCACAAGAAAATCATACTATTACAGGTCACGGAGAGCAGGAGTCCGTTTAATACTTAATATATCTGGATATAAAAATTCTAAATAATATTTTTAAATTCCAACAATGCAATAGCTAAATAATCTCCAGTCACCGGCACAGAAACCTGTAACTAATAGTTACGCCGGTCTCCCTCTGACGAATGTCCGGTTTAATGAATTAATGTATCTTTTCAGTTTGTTTTATGGATTTTGTCGTACTTAATTTTACTTTTGACAATGGCTTGCGGTATTTGGGATTTTATATTTGTAGATATATATATATTATCTATATCTAGTATATATATATATATATATATTATATATATATATATATATATCCAGTTATAGGGAGAACGAAAGAGAGTTGGGGGAGAGTTCAATAAACCAGTTCTTCTAATTGGGTTAGATAATTTTTCAAGTTTTAAATAAACCTTACTAGATGATTGTAATGTTTTTTTAACAATCTATACATTTTCGCTGCTGATCCCGCACTAGCACAAGATAGTCACAAGTATAAACCAAATTTTCTATTTTAGTTTTATGACTAGCTAATTATTCGAAAAACGTTCAATTTTAAATGAATATATGATTTTTTTTTTCAGAAGCGAATCATTTATTATTAAAATCTATATTTTGTACATGAATTTGACATAAGAAATTTAGCTTGTACTTTCTGATGCTCTTTGGCTGTGAATGCATTAAGAGTCTCGCAAAATAGTAGAAATGTAAAGTTGTTTATACCACATCAAAAATTAAGCCATTTGCTTGAATAAATGGATCAGGCGAAGGGCATGTTATCACGTACAACCACTCATTGAACTTTGGTTAACCAGCTCATTCCCATCATTGTATACCTGCACGACTCTGTTTAATTTTTTTTTTCCAGAATTGGATCTTTGATGTCTCTCGTACTCAAAGTTTTACTTTTCAGTAAAAATTATTTTATTCATCATACTTGCATGCAACACACGGTTTTTAACTCTTAAAAATGTGAGCTGAGCGCTCTTTATTTCAAAAATTACAATCAGTGTATGCAAAATATGATTGCACGAAAATTGAAATGTAAATCATCTGCACTGTGTCAAAAGTAAAGTTGTGCAGGCGAACATTAAACTTAGCGCCTCCATTACTTTAAAAATCTAAATATGAAACTATGAAATTCACGTTACAGATTTCTTTGTTTCTCCGTATATTGTTAATTCACTGGTAATGTCTCAATGTTTTCCTTATTTTTCTTGTTTGGTGTGCAGTTGCATCTTTCCCGTATGTTTGATGTAAGATACCATTATTTTTATTCATATCCCGCAGTGGTCTGGGGGCTAAATTCCGTTTCCATTAGAACACGGCAAGTAAAGCAGCATCCGGCTTGTCCACTTGGGAGGGTCCACTTCCTCTCGGTTCGACTACTGTGGGACCGTGTACGCTAATGGAAGCTGGTGCACGTAAAATATGTCGAGGATCCAATGTCCTCCAAGTTGTTAAACGATACCTCTGGGGGATGTCGATTTCAGGGGATTGGTCCCTCCTCTGGACTTGGTTCAAAATTAGGGGACCACGGGCTACATCGTACTTCCTCCCACTGGGGCCTTAAAAGTGGAAGATGCATTCCGTCTGCCCATCGCCTCCCTACCTGGATAAAGAAAAATCAATTAAAATGAAAATATTAACTAGTAAAACATGAAAGGTATCGATAGATTCATCATAAATCTATCATTCTAATTTTGGATGAACCTACCAAAAAATCCTAAAATGTGGCAACTTTCCGCGATTTACCGTATACCTGGTATGCCGAAAAAATATGCATACGGAAAATTTTCCTGAGAGTAGATCTTGAAGAATTTAATTTTAAAACTTACGAAATGCACGAAAATATTTCTCGTGTTCCTCTTTAAAGGGTGGAAAGAGAGCAGAAATGAATTTTGTAATATCCGAAAACACTGCATATGAAATGCAAACAGAATCAAGCGGAAATTCTACGGAATTAAAAACAAGAGATTGTATTTTTCAAATGGCGCAGAAGCAAATAAAGGAAATAAATAACGGAGATTTGTTATGAAGGGGACTTGAAGATATGAAAATTCCTTTCTGTATAAATCGAAAGATTTGAAAATGTTTTCGAAATATTGCTATTCATAAAAAGTGTAAGAGTTGTATTTATATCTTACACTTAAATTTATTCTTTTGTTACATTCACGCATTATTTACAAGTTTATGCTATTATTAGGCATATTTACTTTTTAAAATGATTCTCTCTTGCTTTTGAAGGAAATACTCGTGTTCATAAAAATTGAGATTTTTGCTTCAGGGGGAAAGCTTTGTCTAAAAAGCAATAAAATAAACAAGTAGGCAACTGGACATTTATCCAGAGTGGTGAACATGAAATTTCCCCGTTCTTTTCACCATTTGAGCCAATAAGAATTAAAACTGGTCAACATAGTTAGAGGAGAGGAATACAGCTGTTTCTTGCGCAACGGTTGGAGCAAACAATGTAACACTCGTAATCTTAATATACTTTATATTATCTGTACAGCATTAGCGTACAAAGGATTAAAATCGGGCAACTTCATTGGTAAAAGGAATTAAATACTATAGTTTATACAGATAATGCTTCGCATTTTTATAATATACAGACAAATGTGTTCAAAATGCGTTTCTGGGAAATCTTCCCCCATCCATCACTCTACACTTATTGTCAATGCAGGATATGCTGGCAAGATTCAAAAATCCGTCATAACTGCATCTGCGACTGCGGCATCAGATATATAATTATGCATGTAAATCTACTTTCTAACATCTCCCAAAAATCTTAATTGCAATACTTTAAGGCTACATTACATGTATACAGCTTAATTAGGATGATGGTAAATATTTTTTAGGCCACATTCATCCACGTGTTCACATTTTAAACTCAGCTAACACTTCTTAACTAACAAGTTCTCTTAACGAGTAGAAAAGGCGCCTCGCATTACACCCTGTGAAATTCCATCCTGGAATATTAAACCAGAATGAGCCTCAGCCTTTTCCGAGTTGCAGTAATGGCCTTAATCGGCGTCCAACCTCTAATCGTTTGCAAGAAAGGCATTACTGCAAAACCCTGTTGCAGGCGGCAGTTTCTCACCCCCTCTATCTCTCACTCATTCTCTCTCTCTCTGAAATTACTTTCCAAATTAACGCAGTTTTGTGCGAGCCGTACCTCTGATTGCCTCCCGCTAGAAGAACTTTTCTTTTGTTCCGTTTAGAACATCAGAGGACGGAGAATTTTTCATTGCTAATGAACAACAAAGACAATCAGTCGTTTGCCTCGGTTAACTCAATCGATCTTTGTCAATGGTCCCGAAGACGTCGTTTGAGGCTGATGGAAGAATTTGAGCCGGTGGTGGAAGGATTACGAATGTTTGTGGAGATTTTTATTCGAGAAAGAGTATAATGCTCGGTGATGTTAATCCGCGGTGTAATGTGTAATTGTTTTTCAAACTGCCGAAGGATTCAGTTTTCTGGGGGGGGGGGGGAAAGCACCCCTGTTGGTGTTGGATTCGAAGCATGTCCTAGTGAAAAGAAGAAAATACTCCAGTGTATTCCATAATATTTGAAAGTCGACATCGAATTTCTTTTGTTTGTCAATCTCTTATATTGTTCGACATTAACCCTCTGACTGATCATCTCGCGATTTCCACGGGCAACTCAAATGTAGCAAAATTTGCTCATCCCGCGATTTTCGCGGTCAGGTGTTTTTCTTCCTGTATTGAGGAGAGCATTTATTTTTTTTTTTAATTATGTAATAACATCTGAAATTGGTTTTTCTGAAGCTTTGTTTCTCATGATAAAAATCTATATTAAAAATCTTTTCTACAAAGAAAAAATGCACATTTCAATGTATATAGATTTGAAATATGTTTATAGATTTGAAATATGAAAAAAAAATTACACAATTTTTGAAGCGATTTTGGTCCAAAAATTGAGCAGGGGGTTAAAGGTTAAAATGCATAACTATTTTTAGTTATGGGGAGAGGGAGGGTTAAAATGCATAACTATTTTTAAGACTTGCTACTTTTTAAATTATGATTTTTGACATTTTTGAGTGACACTTTCTGTTTGTCTACGTTCTGTATCCATATCTGTGTCACTTCCAAGAAGGGAAAAGTTTCAAGAAACTAAAATAAGTCTTATAACTCTGTAAATGTATAGATAAGTAATGTTTAAATTTTTTCAGTGGTTTTTATTACATAATTATTTGAGTACCCGTTCTTCGTACGGTAGGAAACAGACATTTTTCTAATACACACGTAATTGTAGTTTAGTCAATCGGAGCAAGACTGACAAATCGTTTCACTCGTAATATGACATCATGATAGCTAACATAAGTTTTAAAATACACCCTTAACTCTTTAGTTCGCTTTTCAGAACTATGCTATAGTTTGTTTCTCGGCAATGCAGACGAAATTACTTACCTATTAGCCCGTCGACCATTTGCTAATATTTTGTACCCCAAGCTGTGCGATTTAGCTCTAATAACTCATGATAAGGTTTTTAGAGTTGCCAGATTACAGCCAAAAGTATATGTATATAAATATATATATATATGCAGGATGTCCCATAATAATAAACTTAAAGGGGAGGTAAGCCACCTAATAAGAATTCAGAATCACATAGCAATGTGGTGACGTAAACATCGTCTTCATGTAGCTGTTAATTATCACTTTGGAATTAGCGCTGCAATAATAGTGAACTTTCTAACAATTGTTCGGCAAAAACTAGCATTATGTCACAAGAAACACGTGACAGTTCGAAAATTCTATTTCATTTCATTGATGAAATTTTTGAAGACAAACGCATTGTTTGTTCAAAAAATAAGACGGGCACTTCAATACTTTTCTCAGAGTGTTTATTACGAAGCAAGCATTTGACCTTGCATTGCTACGTGATTCTGATTCTTAATTATGTGCTCTACCTCCCTTTAAAATTTATCCCAGTCATTATGGGACGGACACCCAGTATATATGCGTGTGTGTGTGTGTGCAACAGAAAGAAACTGAAACTTGGATTTTTCATCATTTGATTTCCTTCATACGATATTTTGGTGTTCTCTCTTGAGCTGCTGAGAGAATAACTAACTATAATTTTTTTTTGCCCGGAAAAAGAACTCATTTGAAATATAAAAGTTAATTTTCAATCATGAATTAATACTGAAGGATAGGCATCATCTACGAAGTTGAAGTTCTCAAACTGTTCCCATTTTTCAAACAGTACGGTTCCAAATGGTCTGTCTGCGTTACCTTAATGGATTTTGTAGAAATATTACTACAAATGCGAAAGAAATAAAATGCAAAATTCTCATAATAGTATTCGAAATCCGTGTTCTTCTAAAGTGCCGTTAAGTTAATGTCACACATTGCTGGCTATCTGGCATGCAACACCAAGAAGAAAGCATCCAAATCATATGAAACTTGCACCATGCGTTTGCGGCGATGAGATGCTCAAATTAACAACATTACACCGCAGACGCACATCACGGGGCCTGTAGCACCACTTGCAAGCGTTTAAAGAGAGAAAAGGAGACCCTTTTTGATGTACTGGAACGGGTTTTTCGTGTGTTACTTTTGTGCAAGTAGCTTCAGCCTGCCTCGTCGAAGAAAACGAGTGCCTTTCCAGCACGCTTCTCAATTCGGTCGAGGAAAAATAGTGGCCTGTAGGGATTGCGGATTATCAATCAGAGAAATCGTCAATCGTCTACGAATGTGCGAAGCAACTGGAATGCGGATCTGCAATCGCTTAATGTAGGAGGGAACGACGGACCGACGGAGCTGATTCCACCACTACACGTGATAATAGGTATATGCTGCGCATGGCCGAAATGGATCACTCTGCCATATCATAATAAATTCGGCATGTTACGCAACAATCGGTGTCCGCACGTACCATTTGACGTCGTTTGTAGCAGAGTGGAGTTTCGCAAGGCATCCATTCCTGTTTTTCCCATTTAGCCAAAACGGCAAGCGTTTGCGCCGGCAATGGTTTGGTGACGACAGACATGGACAACCAAATGGAATGAAGGACATGCACAATTGAATGGATTATTTTTACTGATTGCATTTCGATTCTGGCTGCAACACCACGATAGCTGGATCATGCCTCACCATACTGGTCCTATCCCAGTATTATGGTTTTGGTAGTATTGGATACCACTCCCGCACCCCTTTAGAATGTATTGCCGGTATACTGACCAGCTAGCACTATGAGTTGTTGGGGCACGCTGTCCTCCCGTACCTTTAGAGCTTGCCAGTGGCCATATTCCAGTAGGATAATGCACGACCGCATGTAATACGTAATATTCAAACTTTTCGTCGTCCATCGGTTTGCATTACTGCCTTTTACTCCTTCTTCTTCCGATCTAAAGCCTATCGAAAACGTCTAGCCGATGGTTACAGAACGATTTGCCCGGAATATACCACCACTGCTACAAAAGATCAACTTTGGAAATATGTGCACGCAGCATGGACAATGGACTATTATACTCCAACAACATATCCAAAACCTCTTTGATTCAAGGCCAAGCAGTGTAGCAGCGGTTATAGCCAGCAGCACTCAATATTGATTGCATCATCTTCCTAACTTCACAGGAGGCTGTATTTTTAATCTTTTGTTTTTTTGTAAAATCTGTTATCTACATCAGGAATAAATAGGTTATCGCCCAAATAACTTTTTGCTGTGATATCTCTCGTCCTTCTTTGTGTTGTATTTTGTAGCAGGGTATTTACTTTAAATTTATTTATTATCATTATGTCTTAGAACTCTAGGAATGGGTAATACTAGTAAATCGGATTCCGGAATCCAAAAACATTCCGCAAATCAGATGACAGAAGAAATCTTTTTTCATTGTATTTTGTATTGTATCGGAGTGCGTTTGGTCTTACCTTGGTATCACAAAAGAGGGGTTTCAATCTTGTCAATGGGAATTAGTTAAGTCAATGACATCGCAAAAGTTAAGGAGTTATTTTGTTCGTGACGTAATTTTTACATCAGAGATTAGTTTAAATTGATATTTAAAGTTATTTATTAAACTTGCGAAAAGTAAGTCTCCCAGTCTAACATTATTTTGCCAGTATATGTGAAAGCCCCTTAACCTAATCAAGTTTATAATGCATTTTTCAAAATGACGTCACTTGCGTAATATCTAACTTGTATTATCGAATACAAAAAAATATAAAATAAATAATAATAACAATAATAATAATAATAATAATAATAATAAGTATTTGTGTGCGTAACAGATATACAAACAGGCAGGCAGATAAATAAGCTAGCTGATATTGCATTGTCATCTAGTTTTGAGCTAAGTTCAATGTTCCAAGACTCTATTTAATCGGGAAATTAGTTTAAATTCCATTGAAAAGTTTTTCTAAACAGGCAAACAGATGCAAAAGTGAGTTAATCAAAACGTGGTGATAAAAGGAAAATCTCTTAACCTTAGACCTCTGTGCAGTTTTTGAAATACTTACTGTAATATTATCACAGGAAAATTATTAATAAAATAATATTATTAATAATAATATTTTTTGAATTTTGAGGAAAATTCAATAACCCTCTTTTTCAAGCATACTTGGCGAACAGTGGTTATCCCTCATTGGTGAGGAATAACCACTGTTTATAATTATTTTACATCAGAGGATAGTTTAAATTATAGTTTAAAAAATTAGTTTAAAAAACCATCAAGATATGTGAACTCTTTTCTTTTCTTTTTTTTTTTCATAGTTCATTTCGTAAAAATGTATTTATGGCAGTGTTGCAACATTTCAGCATTGTCTATCAAATGCCATTGTAGCAGAGCGAAAAGGTACATGAATCTTTACACACATGGCGGAACACACCCCTACCGAAGGCAAGTAAAATTTCGCAAGCACCTAAAATTGCAGTTCTTTCACAAATACCTGGCCAGTGGCAGAGTATGTGTAAAATGAAGCTGACTGGTTCTGATCGTAAGATGAGAAAAAGAAAGTAAGAAATAAGATTACACACACACATTATAATTGAGAGAGAAAAAAAAACTTTTGGTGAAAATATTTCTAGACTTGTTTTTTTATACACAGTTAATAGAAAAAAGCAAAAAGAAAAAAAAAAACTGTTTAAAATGGCATGCATTTTAGAACGTGTTATGCTCATGCTTTGTATAACACTTATTTAAAACTAATGACATTAGTTTGTGACAATAATCATTACATAATCAATTACTAATTAATTCTGTAATTAAATCCCAACTTTTAAGGAGATTTTATGTTTGTTCTTTCTTTAACAGTGCTTTCGTAAAAAAATTTCAGCGGCAATAAAACCATCAAAATTTGCCAAATAAACGTAAAATATACTTGACTTAACAGCTTAAATCAGTTATGTCTGAAATTAATGACATGCAGTGTTAAATTAAATTACTCAAACTTATTGATTAATAAATTTATTCAAACCAATCTATCAGCTTAATGTATGTTCGATCAGAACTATTTGATAACATTCGTTGAAACTAATTGATTAAAGTGCAATTCATCAGAATTATTTGAATAAACAGCCGTATGAATTTACATTTTGTAACGCTATAAATCAATCTAACATTTTAGATCTGACTTATGAACGAAAGTAGATGAGGTGAATTTGCTCAATTCATTTCGTATGTATATAGAAAATTTAGAAGTAATGTATACTTTATTGAATGAATATTTTTTCCATCTTGCAATATTTTTTGCCATTAACATGAATCTTTCAAAAGCCTCTCTTCTTCAATTTCTTTATAGTCAATAAGTTTTACTTAAACTTTTTGTTTCATAACTTAAGAAAAACTCTTCTACGGTATCGTTGCTTTTTGAGAGTACTATTATTTTGATTTTCCCCCCTTAGTTATTCTACGGTAACAAGATCTATCTCATTTTTATTATTTTTCTTTTTTTTTTTACTTTAATACATACATTTTCAAATAAACAATGAAATTTCATCGTAATTTAGAGCTTGTTGAAAAGACAAAAAAGCAAATTTTGTACAGGAGCCATTTTTTTAAACATTATTTTCTCCCCCTTTTAATTTGTTACTTTTGACACAAAACCACTCTATAAAAAGTTCGAGCGATAAATTTTAATATTTAATGGTAGCTCAATTTACTGAAAATTTACAAAATTCGAAAAAATATTTAAAAAATCAGTTGTACTGTGAACAATACAATTTATAATTGTCGAAAAAAGAGGGTTCTTTTTTGTGAATTCTTATTTCCCTTTTTTCGGTAACAAATAGGTAAGTGAAAAGACACTTACCTTCTCTGAGGGTGCCGAAGATATCCTATGTCTTCAAAGCCTGTAAACTGATCGTGTGAACAGATTCTTTGCATTTTATTTTCTAACTATTTTATTGAATCTTGACTACTAAATAAAGAAAAACAATATTTACAAATCTGACAATTAACGCGGTTTCTTTTTCAATTACTATTACGCTGACGAACGGTACATACACTCGTTTGCTCGTTCAGCGTTCTACTTCTACTCTTTTGCAGGGTTGCCAGATCAAAATTCCTGAAAATAGCCAAACGGCTTCTTAAAATTAGCCAAAAATAGCCACTTTGATTACAACGCCATCTTTTGAATTTTCGGGAAAACTTTAAAAAAATTTAGAATGTAGCATTGATGTTCTTAAGCGCGTTTTTGTGATTAAATTAATAACAATAATAATAAAGATTAATAGATTAGATCGCAAAAATGAAGAGTTATTACTTGGAAAATTTTTAGCGCTAGAAACAAGCAAGGACCGTGCACAAGGCCCCAAGACAATATGCACTATACAGTATACTTTCAACACACGAGACCTGAATGATAAATCAGGTAGAATGCATCGATTAGGAGACACTTTCCTTATGCAAGATCGGAATGATAAATCGGATTGAATGCATTGATTAGGAAACACTTTACAATGTTTGAGAGGGCTTCACCCCCCCCCCCGGAAGAAAATCGAAATAATTATTCATTTGCGTGCTAAATTTACTCTCGTAATTAACTGAATAACAAATTATATTTTTACATTCTCAGAAGTTATTAACATTTATTAAATGATGCATTTTTATGAAGAGCATATATTCACCAACAATCACAGAATCCAGCTATAATCAGCCAAAAAAAAAAAAAAAAAAAAAGTGGCTAAAATTTTGTTTTTCTTTTTAGCCAGCAGCCTCAGAATTTAGCCATAATTAGCCAGAAAACGAGTGGCTAAACAAAAATTTTTCTTTTTAGCCAGCAGCTTCTGAAATTAGCCAAAATGGCTAAAATTAGCCACATCTGGCAACCCTGCTCTGTTGTAGTCCGACTGTTTACGAGAGTTGACAAAAAAGGTTTCGGTTCGTGTGTAAAAAGTTTTGGTTTCGGTTAGCGCAGGGAGCGTCAGCCAGGGAGTGCAGATGGTGATGTTGCCATTCCAGACAATAATGTAACTTAATGATATAATTTTTACAATATATTTACTTGCTGTACAAATAATGGATTTTTCTTCATATTAAAATTTTATTCTGTCTGCAAAGGCTGAGTCAGAGTTTTTCCTGGTGTCTGGGTACATTTTCGATCTTCTTCCATAACTTGAAGCAGGAATTGTAGTTGAGTTTCATCATGTGTCACCAATCCACTATACATTTGATTGAGTGCAACTGCACTTTCAGCGTGGTCATTCACTACTTGCAGAGATTTCATTATTTCTTTACCTTGTTTGCAGTCCGTTCTCGACTCCCACAAATCGGATCAACAATGAGATATCCAATTGGAAGTTCCAGCAGTTTAAACAGTATCATTGAGTTGGCTGTCACAAAATCTTCTAGGTTTTTATTCTTCTAGGTTTTTATCCTTCATTAACTTTTATTTGTTTGCCCCCTACGACATCTTTCGAACGTATTAGTTTCAATGAGGATTTGAACACCAGTGGTAAACCGGAAGAGCATTCGACTCTTTTGAAACATCTGGCCTTGGAAGTCATAAATGACATCCCTTCCGAGGCCTTAGTTATCTACACGGATGGTAACAAATTTGAGGGAGGTAGAGCTGGCAGTGGGGTCTTCATCAGTAACTCTGAAGAGGAATATAACCTTAGTATCCGTAACACTGATTACTGCTCTGTTTTCAGATCTGAAATTTTAGTTATTGTTAAGGCTCTAGAGTATGCCCTTGCAACTGATAAAAGTAGTATCTGGATATTAACTGATAGTAAAAGTACCATACAGTATCTAAAAAGCAGACCAAAAACTTTTGATAAACCTGATCAGGATATCGTGGTACTTCTCTCCGAGCTTATTCTTAGGAAACCAATAAGTCTCCAGTGGATTCCTTCGCATGTCGGGATGTACGGTAATGAGAATGATTTACTTACAAGAAATGGTTGTGATTTCCCAATCACCAATTCAGCAGAATTAACTCCTTCCAAAATCCACTCTCTGCATAGGGGGAAATTGCTTGCTACCTGGCGCTTCCCGCCAGTTCATCACTGGTATGTTGCTGAAATTTCGGGACTGTCCCTGTCGTGCAGTGGTCCCAGGTCTCTCCAGACGTCCTTAGCGCGTTTCAGAAGTGGTCACTTGAGAAGACTGAAGTTCCAGAATAGGGAAAAGACTTTTTCTTTCTGTTATTGTTCTTTATTCCCTGCTGGTCCTGCTCACCTTCTCAACTGTTTGGGTGCCTCTTGGAGGCATTTGATATTTGAGCAGGATTGGGTGTTTAATTCATTGATACAACGGGGTCTTTTGGACTTGGTTTAGGCTTTCCTACTCCAGGGGGATGAGTAACAGTATGAAGAGCTATACTGATGCGCTTACAGTAATTTTGAGTTTGTTCTCCAGCATTGGCTTCATTCTGCAAAGTGTTAATCATGTCATTTATAATCATGCGTCATCGGTTGATGAATTGACACGACTATCAAATAAAGCTAAACAAACAAGTCCTTCTGACAAATACCATAAGTGATTGGAAAATTTTGCGTAATTCTGCCTTGGAAAATGGCTGAGTATATTGATGAATATTCAAGTAGTGATTTAAGTAACAACAGGTCATTATACGGAGCACATGAAGCTTGTGGTGCAGAGAACCAAGCTTCCAAGAATACGTGGACTGTGAAAACACACACATCATGCACAGCTTCTTCCTCTTTTGCATTCAAGTTAAATTTAGCCTTGAACATCCAGATCTTTAAACAATAGATCGTTTTGTACATCCATCGGGCATGGTGGATTGCACTTAGTGACATACTCTTGCTGGGTCATTACTCTTGGTCACTACTCTTGCTGGGACAGCATCAAGAAAGATAATTACTAAAAACTCCTTTTAATCCCTACTTATCTCTCTTTGCAATCCGAGATACTTCTTTGCACAGTCAATTGTCTCTTATATCTTCCACTAGATTTCCAACATCATGAAATGAAGTTCCTGGTTCGAACTTTTTTTTATCAATGCAGCTCCAGGATTCTTGAAAAGGTTAAAAAGGGAAACTCCAGGAGAAGAGTTTACTCCTATACATGCGTCAAACACAGCACAGCATAATGTGATGCCTCCAAGGAAGTGGTGAGAGGTGGTTTTTTTTTTGTAACTTCTGCTCTATAAGGACACATGCACCAGATTTATGACCAGTGTTTGAGCTAGTAGTGTCAAAATATACCGCACGAATATTATCTCATATTCCCCAGTCTTGAATGGCTTCAAAGACAGCTTCTGCCTCAGCTTCTTATGTTGCAGATGGTATCTTGGCAACAATCAGTAATTGAGACTCCTTTTCCAGAAATTAATATTGGGAATCCATCAACTTTGCTTTTTGAAGTAAGATCATGCATTAGTTTTCCATATCAATGAATGACAAAAGTAGTGTTGCTGTAGAACTTGGTTTTTATTTTTTCATATTTTTTAGCTCTCTCAAGCATTCTTTGTCGACGAATTGAGTCTTTGTTTATGGTATATTCATCGATACTCAATCCAAAACTTTCGGCAGTTTCTCACGATACAAAAATAGCCTTTTGGTCTGACATTTTAGTACGATGTAGAGCTGCTGCAAGATCTGGAGTAAATATGATTTACTTCCTCGTTTTCAGCTTTCGTACTTCTCCAACATGAACTTCATTGTTTTCAGTATCTGCCAACTTTTCAAAATCGGGTTTTGCTGAGTTTTTCAGACTCGTCATTAGTTGATGACATAAGTTGAGCAGAATTTTCTGGTCTTATGCACTTCATTCGCTATTGTCTAGCAAGGAAATTTTTGTTGTTTATCTACTCCAGCCATTGATCCACATCTCTCTTTGTTTCTCTGAGCTACCGAAAATTCCTTATTTTCTTGTAATGCTGATTTCATTGCTAGTACATTGCGTGAGCTGTGTCAAAGAAATCTTCAAGCTTGGAAACAAAAACTGATTCCTTAGCCTGCTGAGTGGGAGAAATTCGTGATATCTTTTTCATAAGTCGCCATTCTTCAAATAACTTTTCATGCTTGCTTTGGCAATGTTGTTTATTTTTCGTGGGAATTCGAGCTGTTTGCCAAAATTTTGCTGTTTCGTCAATAGTAATAGATGATGCTTGCCTTATACTCTCCTTCATTTCAAAATGGTGATGGGAAAAAAAAAATAAATACTCGAGGCATTCTTAAAGATGGCAACTTGCTACCATTTAATTCAGAAATTGAATAACCAAGAAGATAGAATTGAGTGTGAGATCTTATTGCTTTAGCAGTTTTTAGAAATTAAATCTAATTTTAAATTAAATCTAAAAGAAATATTCCATATTTAGAATGAGGAACTTTAATACAATTTCAAATGTTTGTTTATTTAGAATTCATCGGCTGATTTATATTTTAAGAACAACTCAGTAATTACTTCTACAATAATTTAATAATTTTTTTGAAAAAATAAAATAAATTCTCACCTTAATTAAATCCCTATTTTCAAAAGTCTAACTCAGTGATTTTTAAATTCTAAGCTAACTAAAAACGTCACTTTTGAGAATTTTATGAAAAGAAATCGTAAGTTCAAATGTCATTCAGCATGTAATGAAATCGCTGATCTGATTTTTTCCATTTGCTAATACTATTTTTAGCTTTTAAGAGTATGGTGCTGCCATCTATGACTCATAATTTAAATGCATTTGCAAATGCAATGGAAACATTCCGTTGGAAGCTTTTCACTTTTACATCATTGACATACCTCTGAATATTGTTCAATTGGGCTAAAATGTTGTCTGGATTTTTTTTTTCATAAAAAGAAACAAATTTAGATGGTGAGAAGACAATATATTCAAACTTCAAAAATAATCTCCACCCTACTGCTGCCATCTATAACTTACGATTTAAAATACATTTGTAAATGCATTGGAAACATTGCGTTGGAGGCTTTTCCATCATCGAGCTACCTCTAAATATTGTTCAATCGGGCTAAAGTTTTGCCTGAATGTGTTTTTTCATGAAAAGGAACAGATTTAGAGGATGATAGGATAGTTTACTTTGGCTTTCAGCGGTCAACGCCATCCAGAGAAACATCTGCTTTTCACTCTCAAACAAAAAAAAAAAAAGATAATTACTCAGAGAAAACGTCCACGTACGTTTAAACGCACACCAATGCTTAGTAGAAATCATTCTTTCAATTGGTCATGCAGAGGGTTCTAAGAGTTTTCCAGAGTGGTAATTTACAAATTTACTTTGAAAATAAGTAAATTAATTAACTGATATCGAAAACTTCCTTAGTGCTCTTTGTATGTCCTACACCAAACGCATACTTTAAAAATATATATATATAGTTGAGCACCTCCCCTTCTTGATTCCAATCCACTTGATAGTTTATTTACAGAACCGTCCAAAAGAATTCCGACACAAGTTCTATGGACATCATCAATATTTTAAGTCTGTAGTCAGTCACTGTTTGGGGCCATACCCATTTTACCGAAATATCTCCAAATTTGGCACCAAAAAATAAGTACGTGCCTCGCATAGTTCAAAAACTTTTAACCGTACAATGTTGAAATTTTGCATTTAGAATTGCTGTAACATCTAATCGTGTATCTCCTTTTTTGATTGCAATCGATTAGGTAATTTATTTACAGTGTTGCCCAAAATATTTTCAGTATACTGAGGTCTGTGGATACCTTCAGTTCATTAAATATGGAAGACCACTATTTTGGCTGTGACCAAAATTTCGTAAACTGTCCCCTAACTTGGCACCTTTGGGGGAAATATCGCTAAATTAAGCGATAAAAATAAAATTTTAGAAGCTAACCCAGATTGGCTGTATCTATTAATTTGGCTTGAAATCGCTAAACCATGGTATTATTAAAGTACTGTATATCAGTTTCAAATGAAATAAATTTAGATAAAGTGCATCGAAAATATTTATAACTAGCTGAAGTACCCGTTCTTCGCACGGGAATGAATGGACTTTATGATATTACGATTTGTGGGGATTACTATTTATTGTAATAAAGAGATATAGCAAAATGGATATCGCTTTATATTGTGTTCAATAACCATGCATACCGAATTTCAAGGCAATCGTTTGTACGGTGCAGAAGACCATGCGGCGTAGCGCAATCTAGTTGAGAGTTTTAGCAAAACGGATACGGCGGAAATATTCTTCGCATTCAGATATCGATGAATACGAAATTTCAGGACGATCGGCTGGACAGCCCTGACGACGCGGCATCTAGTGGCAAATTATATAGGAAAATGGATAGCGCCAAACTCTTCCCCGTGTTCAAATATCGATGTATACCTATTTTCATAGCGATCAGTTGCACAGTCAAGAACTGACACACTGCAGCGCGATCTAGTGGTTAATTAAAGTAATGATTTGCTACAGCGCCGTCAAGTGACGAGTTATAGCAAAATGGATAACGCCAAAATATTCTCATTGTTCAAATAGCTATGTATACTGATTTTCATAGCGACCGTTTGAATGGTCAAGAATTTGGCCTGCTGCAGCGTCTTCTAGTGGCGAGTTAAAATAATAATGCATTGCAGTGCCATCTAGTGGTGAGTTACATCAAAGGAACACAGTTAGAATATATTCTTCGTGCTGAAATGCGTAAGTATAAGAAATTTTATGCCGATCGGTCGAACGGTATAGAAGTTGATGCGTTGCAGCGCCATTTAGCGGCAAGTTACAGCAAAATGGATACTGAAAAATATTCTCCGTGTTCTAATATCCGCGTGTACCAAATTTCATCGAAATCGGTTGGACGATATTCGCATAGTAAACGGCTAAACGGAATAGAATTCGACGTTCTGCTGCGCCACCTAGTGGCAAGTTAGAGGAAAACGGATAGCATAAAAAGCTTCTCAATGATAAAAGACTTAGGTGAACCAAATTTCATGGTGCAACGGTGCTGGAGTTTTTCAACCTATACACACATACCAACATTCATTTTTATCTATAACCAGTATCATTATATATCCCAGTCTCAAATAAAATCCAGTTTCAAATCTAAGCCTCGCCAAAGTGCCAACATACGCCATTTCGCAAGAGTTTTTTCAGGAAATAATTCGAAGCATTGACTTAGCAGCAATCAATATCGGAAATGGTTCGGCCACCAAAAAGTAAAGCACACATTTATTTGAAAAGGGGAATCCCTTAATACAACCGAATTTTTTTAAATTATCAACTATAACGTGTTTTATTCATCGTTATTCCGATGTACTAAATGAGAAGATTTCAATTTTCTGAAATTTGGCGGAATTCCCCCCAACTTAAATCAATGTACTCAATTGGCGAGAATTCTGAAGATAGATCGCTTGAAATCCCTTAATAACTGCATTATTTCTTCACGGATCATTAAAATTTAACGCTGTATTCTAATAAAACCTTTGCACTTGCTTTCAAAAATCTATTTCCTTAAGCTCTCAATAAATTGCGCCAAGCCGAAAACTGTGCAAACCGCTAGAACTGACTTTCTCAAAATCAGCATTTGAGCCATTTTATTTTTTCGCCAAACTAAAAAAAAATTACATATTAGCCTCGGAAATCTTCGATTCTTATTGTTTTGCGTATAAAACACTTCATTCCTGCTCCGATTTCCCATGCACACTATATTATAATAAAAAATTAATAATCTTACAAATATAAACTAACAAAAAAAAAAATCATTATTATTCTTTTATTTTTACTTTGAGAATTTAAAACATCTTATTCGGCAAATCGCCACACATGGCAACCACGATCCTTATTTCACACTTTTTTCACTACAGGGGTTACAATTACGGAAAGCTTTTTGCATGGAGAACATAAAAAATCTCTTAAATTCCGGGAACGGGTGGACTTTCAAAGTTTTAAAGTAGACTACGATTTATTCTATATTATTTTACATATCTGTGCAAAATTTCAGGCTGATAGGTCCATTTTTGTGGATTTGTATACAACTCAAATCCACAAACACACAGACAAACAAACAAACAGAATTTCATTTTTATTTATAAGATTTAACAGGCGTACGTACAAGAAAGTCATGTAGTGTGCTCATCAAATTTGTTTCCTGTAATTGTGAGAGAATGAGTGCGTTACTCATTGTAAATATGTATTTGAATACTTTCTTAATATATTTTTTTTCGTTCTTATTAGTTTATTTTGTGTCTAGTTACTGCACAAAATCATGGAGGCTTTATTTCGGTGGTACGCACGCTATTTTTTTCTCTATTCGGGAGTCTTGGTCTGGAAAGTAGGGAGGTTGAGGTAACTAGGCTTGCCTTTCCTGCCAAAAAAATTAAATTCTAGTAAATCCCCTGGTATATATACCCTCCATTCATGGGGATCTATTCTCCCCCGATTGTTCCGAAAAAGTCGATGGCTAGCTGTCGACTGGACAGAACCAGTTGCTCGGTTTCCGACTGCGCTCACAACTTCGGAGCTCATCGGGAGGTCGTTTAGCTAATCACAAGAATCCCTTGACGATCTTCCTCAAGTCACTTCAAGGCGGGGCAGAGTTAACCATCGACGATTTTTAACAACCGAGACAGAATAGACGTCATGGATTCTTGCGATATGGGGTTGTTTCAAAAATTAAAAGTTCTGGTTTGACAATGGAATTGTCACAAAAGTTACTTTGCAATGGTCACATATTTTGAGAGTAGGTAAGAAATAACGCAGAGCATAAGGCGAAGGTAAATAAAATTCCAAAAGAAATCTTTCGGGAGGTTTATTTTATTCCTATTTATCTTTAAAGAACCGTGGTTATCTATGTCCCACTTTCAATGGGTCGTAAGGGCCTTGCCATGGCACAGTGGTTGTGTCGGTTATGCCGCCGAAAATGGCAGACGGGCGAAGCGTGTAGGTCCCGGGTTCGGGTCCCATCGCACTGTCGATCTAACAGTCTGGAGTTTGGATAGGTTTTCTCCAGATGTAATGTGTATACGCGTTAGAACCCCTTAGAAAGTCCTCCTACCAAGGCACCTCCCCATCCTTGTCAGATCGCCCTAGCTTAGCGTTGCCATAATCAAATAAATAAGGGGTCGTGAGAGGTTCTTGTGATTAGCTAAACACTGCGAGACCAGTTTTTTTTTTAATTTTTGTGTGATTGTGGCAACGCTACGCTAAGGCGATCTGCTAAGGATAAGGGGGTGCCTTGGCAGGAGGACTTTCTAAGGGGTTCTAACGCATATTCACGTTACATCTGGATAAAACCTACCACGAAACCGGTTAATAAAAGTTGTTAAGGCAGTGATTAACTTATAACTGGGTGAAACAAGTTTTAACCTAACTAGCTACTATCGGTATGCAACTGGAAAAGAATAAACATCCAGAATTGTTTTCCTCAGTGAAAAGATCTGTGGGCTAAGTGGGTGGAGGTGCAAGATGTCTACTTTGAAGAAGATTGGAGTCCCGAACCTGTCACTTGCCGTCAAAGTAATATATATTCTTTTCCTGTGCAAAGGCTGGATATTTTTTAGACATGCCTGCTATTCATAAGGGGAGTAATTTACTATCGTGTAAGTTTCTAGTATTCAGAACTAATAATACAAAATATTGATTCATGGCTAGCTGTGTATCTAAATTTATTGTATATGGTTTAAAATAATGAAATAAATCTTTGCACCTTTTAAAATTCTAAAATAAAAATGCCAGTTTTTATCAATATTTCTTGATCGAGAAAATATGAAGAACGGGAATGAACTTTTTGTTACAAATTTATCCGGTAGATAGCAGCACTACCGAAGAAAATAGTTCTAGATTCTAGAATTTGCATTTTTAGACCATTTTTACATAATTTTTTGCAAATTAAAATTTAATCAAATATATTCCGAACATAAGAATTCACTTTTGTGGGCTTGACAAAAATTCCATAACCATTTAGGCCCAGTAAATGTTTGGAAGGAACACTGCTAAACGTAAATTTTTCTTCAGCACGTAGTGTCAGGTGAAAAGCTTAGAACAAACAAAGAGTAAAGCTTAATACATTTTAAAACTGTTAATATTGTTAAAATATTTTTATAAAGCTGTTCTTTTTCAAGCACAAGTTTTACAGGAATTCTGAGTAGCTTTAAAAGCAAACCCATTATTGTAAGCACTCGAAAAAATTGATATTGTTTCTTCACAAACTGTTTAATGCACAAACAGTAAAGCTATATGTATCATCTAACTTTCAGAAAAAATTCTTAAGCGTAAAAAGAAGATTTTAAAAGTGAGCCAAAGCATTCAAAAATGAGCCACGGTGCCACCTGTGCTGAACTACTAAAACATGCCGCATGCTTAAACAGGGTGCGAATTGAACATTTTCTCCAGGGGTGACATTTCAAAGAAAACATTCTCCAAGAGGGGACATTTGAAAAGAAAGACAAAAAAAAGGAGGGCAGTGGTAAATGCTTCAATCACATGATATATTAGGTGTTACAATTTAGAGTTATTTGAACTGATTGAAATTATTTAAAGTTTCTAAATAAGTATACATGTATAACAATATAACGCCTTGAGTAGCAACGGAATAAATTATTTATAGAGCGTACTATGAGTAACTAACATAATAATTTGTTTCTGTCTTTTATTTTATTACGATTTTTCAAATTTAATCAATATATGTACTATATAAAGTTAAACTGGGTTACTTCTAAATGCTATTAATAGGTGTCAGCACTAGTAAGAATTTCTTTTACAGAAGGAACAAAATCATATGAACAATATACTAACATTTGATATCTGACAAAAATGCAGTAAAAAACAGTTTTAGAATGAAGATTTCAGCTTATTAACAATATTGTTTACTTTGATAGTTAATTTATCATCTTTACAGGTTTAATATAAAGAAAACTGGGAAAAAAAAACCGTGCCTATATTGCTGAAACTTTTTCATGCTGGAAACTTTTTCATGCTCCCCTCACACCACGTTCGACGTTGGTTAAAAAAAAAAATAACCTAAGGAAACTTTAAAAAAAAAAAAAAAAAAAAAAAAAACAGCCGCCCTACTCTAATGCTGTTTCAAAAGAATCCACTAATGACAGAGAGAACCCATAAAAAAAAATCTTTCTGCATAAAATCCAAATTATTGTTTCACTTTTTAGTGTACAGTGTCACAGTGTGTATATTAGGGATGTGAGGAATCTTTCGTGTTATGTCCAAAATCTCGCCCAGTTTGGTTGCAATATAGCGTCAAATTTCGTGTAAAAAATTACTATTTTGTGGTAAATGCTTTATAACCAATGCTTTTTTCATTATTAATCTTTCTCGTTATTTATTATATAACTTCATTAAAAAACAATTAATGTCATACACATGAATGTAAACAAAGAAATGTTAAAAAGCATTTTTCTCTAATTTAAAAACTGCAGATCAAATATCACAGAGAACTTAGCTCCAGAACATTCAAATTGAATTGACTGTAACCCTACCTTTCCCGATTGGATAAGACACTCAAAATGGTAGACGGCTGAAGCATGAAGGTCCAAGTTTTGGCCTAGCGCGCGGCTCGTGATCTAATAGTCTGGAATTTCGGTTAGTTTTCACCACATGTAACGGGAATACGCGTTATGACGCCTTTAAAAGTCATACTAAGGTAAACCCCTCATAGTTTGTCATAACACAACGCATTCAAATCAATTTGATTGCAACTTTCAAATTTAACAGCTAATGTTCATATAATTGACGCAAAATACCTCTAAGTTATTTTTCTGCGCAATAGATTATAAACATCGGATCTGTAAGCACAAATTTCGTTAATTACATGGTCAATCTAATGAAAGGACTCAATAGCATACTAATTGTATATTGGTAAGAACGATGCCCCCCCCCCCCCGAAAAAAAATAAAATAGTCTTTAATTAAAGTAAATTTGCAGATAAGCATTTTATTTATTTATTTTTATTCATTTATTTTTTATTTTTATAAATGCATTAAAAGCATTGCATTAACAAGAATAATTTACATTTATAGTCTCTCAAAATAAAATGCTATACACACTTCTGCAATCAGTAAAATTATTTCATATTTCCAATTCTCTCGCAACTCGGGAAAAATAGAAGTAATTTTATGAACTTATTTAATTTTTTTCATAAAAAAGAAAAAATCTTCTATTAAAAGAAAAAACCTATCTTTATTACTGACTCGAGTATTTATAAAGACGTTTAAAAGGTTAGGCTCTGTTAGTTGATATTTTGTTTTTATACTTGGAAAAAAAAGTTATTCTTACTTTTCAACATTAGATGGCAGCACCAAAAGGAAAAAATCAACAGGTTGTATTGATATAGTAACATGAATAACAAACTTCGAGGATTTTCATTTGATTAAAAACAGCGAAAATTTAATTAAATTTTTTAATTGAATTTATCCTATTAAAATTGCTATAGATATAGTTCTTACAACCATCGAATGTGATAGAAAATGCTTCCTTGGGTTGAAGCTGTCAATTGTGGGCTCATGAGTAACTGTTTCGGATTCCTTGCTGAATTTTCTAGGCCATTCTCATTTTTCAATAACATTAGAAAATAATGAAAATATTTTCAGAAGTCCGAGAGATAGACAGGAAAATATTTTGGTATGTTTGGTCAAAACAATTAGTTATTGATTTTATTAATATTTTGTTCAAATTTTTCAACAAAATTGAACTGAAATTTTAAAACAATTAGGGTCAGGTGGGGTAATTACGACCAGGTGGTAATAACCACCAGAGGACTTTTTAAAAATTCTATAAGTGATAAACTCTCACAAAAATATTTGGCATCAAACTTGTGATGTATTTTTCATGATATACATATCTTTCATCGTTAATATTAAGAGTTTTTAAGGTAACAACAATTGAAAAACAAACACCATGTCAAAATTTTCAGTAAACGGATTTGACGGTTCTGTGTTTAAATTTATTTGACGCAAAAAGAAGTTTTTTCAGGCAAGCTAATTCATATTAAAAAATATGCTGATAGCATATTTAAAACCTTCCGAAATGTTTATACCTTTACTAGCATAGTTAAATATTTTAAATCCAAAATCATAACTAGCCCACGGTTCTTTAAAAGTTAGGTAATTACGACCATGAATAAAAGCATAGTAGAAAAAAGTTATTCTGACCTGAAAAAACAAATTCTTGTCGTATAATACTTAAAAAACATTAAAGAGTTAAGTAATTTGAAATATTTTTTTGGTTTGTTGTATTTGACTTAAATTATAAACTGGAAATTTCGTTAATATTTATTTTTTAAAATTTCAAACACGTAAAATTTACTGTCATGGCTTTTGAACAGAGCCAGAAGTACATTCTAAGACTTTAGAATTATACCAGATAAGAGCTTGTGCTAAAAGTAAATGAGACTCATAAGTTCAAAAAATCCATTTAGTCCACGGATATTTCGTTAAAACAAATTGTTATTTTTTCATAATCAAATAATCATAAAAACAGATCATAATCAAATAATCATAAAAACAGATTTCTTTATGGTGAGCTTCGAAAAACATGTTGTTCCTTAACTTTTGGAGGCCAGTGTATATCAATCTGTATAGATTATTATTGCAGGAGATATTATTTAATCGTAAAAAAAATTTAGACAAACCTTATTAAACCAAGTGGACTCATTTCTCGCCCTATTAGAATAATGTTCTTTTACGTCCAGTAAAAAGTGTTTAATTTTACCCAACTTCCGAAGATTCAAGGCCGATGTGGGGACAAAACATATTATCCAATCACAATAATATTTTACAACGTTTTTATTGAATACAGGCAGAACCCTTTCCACACTATCAGAATAGTGATTTCAAAAATTATTTTTTTCGGCCCACCCTAATATATATATATTCTAATTTTACACTAATACACGTGCACAGACTTGTGTCGTACATTAAAAAATCAAAACGTTTTAAAGTTCTATAAAAACAACCAGTGGAGCACACAGGACTTTGTCTTAGAGGGTCTCCGTCCAGCTCATAAAGATTTGTCACTAACATATGGTGTCGTTGGACGGTGAAGATAGATCCTTTTTTAATGAACATGAAATGATTATATTGGTAGCGCACACTGCTTTGGCAAGAACCTTAGAACTTTGCACTGTTAAATGAAAACAAATCAGTTTAGACAATGTAGTTTTATCGACACATAGAAAGAAATCAACTTAACGGTGTCTGGTAGCATAGCGAAATCAAGCGTGACCTATTGGGCGGAGACAGAAACGTTGAGTGGGAATCCAAAAGGTCTGAAAACACACAAAGCCAACCTGGCGGTAGAATTGAGAGCTCTAAGGAACGGTCGCCAAATAAATCGCCAGATTGGTAAAAAAGAAAAGATCGTCGGTCTTTAATGCATGTTTACCGAAATATAAATGTGTGTCGCCACTAGGGAGATCGGTGCAAAGAATTTGTAGTATAAGAAATTTTGTTGGAACACCGTGGGAAGGGATGAAAAATAAATGAATTCTCAGACAGAAGACTCCTGCTAAATAAATTGTAGAAGTTAAAACCAAAGTGATTTAAGAAACAGTTAAATAGCGTTACGGATAGAGATGAGAGTTTTAAAATGGCAAGAGTATTAAACTTAGAATAGGTAAAGGGAAATCAAAAGTAATTATAAATATGTGATGCACTGCATATCACATATGATGAACTGCATCACAAACCACCTGAAAAAATGTTCTTTTTTTTATCGTGAAACCATTTTATTGCGCTTTTATTTAGTTATCTTAACTGCTAAAAATAAGAATTTGATAGTATTTTAACATATTTAAATGTCAAAAATTACATGATTTAATGAAGCAAAATTGATGACTCTTTTGGGAGGGGTCCAGACCCCTTGGTCCCCCTTCCTTGTGTGCACAACATAGAGACAAAAATGAGATTTGTCTGCTTCATTTATCACCAATTCCTTTTTAAATAAATATCAAAAATCTACAAGAACCAGCTGATGGTTTCATATCTTTAAGAAAGTAAAACCAGAAAAATAAAGTAACATAAATGCATCTTCACGGTAAGGCCGAAATCGCTCATTCATTACCATGCCATATGACTCATTCAGCCCCACCCGATGCTTTTCAATTATAATCACATTTTTGTGGCTGATTATGGGGAAACACAATCTAAATACATCTTAATATTAGTAAGTGAATAAACAAAGAACTAAAAACAGTCACAGTTATTATGAAATATACTACAGGACAAAAGTATTGAAAATTTGAGAAATCTAACAATCTTTTCAAGAATAATTTCAGAAGAAATGGGTAGGAAATTAGCCAGATTTATGTACTTTTGAGAATTTATGTAGTATAATTGGAAAGAATACATCTGAAAATCACCAAAAAACAAAATGAGATCTTCAGGAATCAAAAATTTAAGTTGGCACCATACAACACCGAACGAAGTGTTGTAAAACATTGTGGATTCAAAAGAGTGGCTGTTGTGATCAAAGTCAAGACTGCTCAGAAACGTAATAAATGATCTTTAGTTCAATTTCATTTATTTATTATCCTCTTTTTGCAGACGAGCTTGAAATTAATTCTTTATTTAATTTTATTCCGGCGAGCCAAACTGGATTTTGATTTCTGTAATAATCTACGTATTTTTTTATGTTATTTTTTAATATATTAAATAATTATTTTTGTTCTTTAACTTAATGCCATCTTGTCTTTGAAGTAATTAATTTGACATGTTGACATTAAAAAGTATCAATTATATTGATTTTTATTTTTTGACGGGGGAAGAGGGGCTTATAATCTTGATAAGATTTAGATTTCTAAAACTTGCAATATTTTTGGCCAGTAGTGTAATTAATAATTTTTAAATATCAGCTACTTTAGTAAAAAAAAAAGGAAACATTTTCTCTGGGAAGAAAGTGGACAATCGCAAAAACGGAAAATTTTGTGTGTTTCTCAAGATAACTTATTGACACCACCTAAGATCATTTAATGTAGATACAGTGGAACCCCGATCTATCGTTCCCGCATTCATCGTTTTCCCGTATTGATCGTTTTATTTCTATGGTCCCTGCACAAACTGTATTCAAATAACATTAAGAAAACCCGCATGGATCGTTCGTCAAAAATTCGCTTTCCCGCGTTCATCGTTGTAAAATGTGCCTTCTGACAGAAATGAAATTGAAGATGAAGTGGATCAATATGGCTTACAAATATAATTACTTCCTGGTATGATATCTTGGGCTGACGATGGTATAGGTGAGGAGTTCTTACATCTAGCAGGGATGAGTATGGTGTGAAATGTAGTGATTAGATTTCCATAGATTTAGAAGTAGCAACGTGCGGTATCCTAAGAATGGAAGAAATGTGACGCAAGAAATGAAAATAATCACGAAGAGGCTGAGAATAATATTCATGCCTATGAGACTGAGCCAACACTAGTGCCTAGTTTATCCTACGCAATAACGGTATTTGAAATTGTATGACTTTCATATACAAAGATGAATACACATAAAAAGACAAAAAAAATTGTAAATCTTGAAGATTTTGTTTAATTGAAAGATTAATGGAAAACCCAGTGTAAAATTACTGATTTTTAAAAAATAAGTATCACTTAATTTCTACACAACTTCAGTTTGTTTCTTTTACAGTTTGGTAACAAATTTAGTATTTTTGATATACTGTATACACTGTGTGTATTCATAAATACTGTTTTCTTCATATTTTGACTTTAACCCGAATTCGTCGTTTTCCCGCATGCATCGTTTTTTACTACGCACCCCTTGAAAAACGATAGATCGAGGTTCTACTGTATTTTTTTCAGATACTACTAGTGACCCATTCAACAGCGTGGCCCATTCATTACCACTTTCCCCTGCTTACTCCTGAAGCCAACTAATCCGGTCTCCTCAACCTTAACAATGTATTACAGCAAAATAATGCTTGCTGAACAGCTTACTAAATTAATGCTGTATAAGAATGAACAACAATGGATTTCATCAGTACGTTAAAGCACTGCCATAAAATGTTCCAATGTAATGTCCAAAACAGCTTTGTAGTGATGTAATAACACATTGTTAACCCTTTAACGGGCAGTGTTCCCGCTCTGGGAACGACAAACTCTGACGTTTTGACTGTTGCCAGTCACGAAGAATAGATTTGATTTCTATGAAAATAGTTGCGGGTGACATAGCTCCACGTGAATCCTTTACTTTTTAGAACGTCATTTCGAGTAAAAAAAATGGTCACGATTATTTTTTAACAGCACTGCCATCTGCTGAAAAATGGAAGAATGCAAGAACAGATGGATAGATTGCCCAATGCTGAAAAAAGGGCAGCCGTTGCCATCGCTCGACTAAACTACCAGCAAGATGGCGGACGATCGGAACGTTCATCGCGTGCCACAGATCTAAAGACCCTTTTTTGATGACAGCTGGCTGTGCCGGGCGCAGCCTAAAAACTAAACAACGAGGACACGCCATCATCTACGCTAAATGAATGCAGTGCGCAATACAAGTGGAAACATCTGGGCCCAAGATGGCAACCATGGCAATCTATATAAATAAAACAGGGTGTAAACTGTCAGTTGGTTGGTTAGTTAGTTTGATTGTTTGATTGTCTGTGTCTCGCATAGCTCCGAAATGGGTCATCACAGACCTACCAAATTTTGTATGGGAATTCTCCAGGACGGGTGACTCGACATACTTCGCAGCGATTTTTTCGAAATTCGAATTATTTTAGGAGATATCAATAAAAAACATGTCGCAAAAGGCTTATTTTTTCGCTTCGCCATTTCGAAATTGTAACCCCGGAGTGGAATGACTGGAATCTTAACATACCTAGGTTGCCATATTCGGCATATTTATTAAATGATTTCGACTTATTAAGTAAAAATAAAAGAATAACGATTTTTTTGTTTGTTTAGATTATTTGTAAGGTTGTTTTTTAAAATATCGTGTGCATGTGAAATCAGAGCAGGAATAAAATGTTTTATACTCAAAAGAAAAATAGGATTTGGAAATTTTCAGTGCAACTTTTTAATTTGGCAAAAAATAAAATGGTTGATGTGCGATTTTGAGGAGATGATTCTAACGCTTGGCGCAATTCATTGTAATTTTATCGCCAGCTGAATACACCTGAGAATAAGTTTTTAAAATTTTCATTCAGTTGGAATTGTGCATTTTTCTGTGCAGCTTTTCTCCATTAATTTCTAATGTATTATATCCAGAAAAAAGATGTTAGAAATATCAATTTTAATTTCGTTTAATCACATTGATGAATAATGATATACTTTACAACTTAATGAAATAAGGAACGAAAATAGGAAGACACATGGATTATATTACGCTTTTAATATGTATAACACTTTAGCGCGTATTTAAAATATGAAAGTGTTTCAGATTTTCTTACTTTTTTTATTCCTTTCTGTTTTTTTTTTTGGTTAAATTCTAATATATCCAGAAGCTCTTCAGAATTAATATAGGACGAAAATAATTTGTTCCTTTTTGTATGTTTTTATCATTTAACCATCTTATTTTTGCAACCAAGGACGGTCCGAAACAGTAAGCATCGCATCTGGGAGCCGGCTTCGAAGGGGCGTCATTTCGAACACAAAAATTAAGTGGAGCATAAATGGGGGCGTCTTTTTTATATTAGCAGGAGGCGGCACTTACCGTAGGGTCTCTCTTCTTTGTAACCATCTTAATTTTAAATTCCATTCAGAATCTGAGAGATTTCAGTGCCAAGGAAGCCGGTGAGGAACAGGATTCTCTGCCGATTTATTAAGATGGCGAACCAACTGGTCGCCGGAGGCGGCTAGTATTGAATAAACCCAAGCAATCGTCAACATAAATAGAGCGAAGTCTTACAATGCACTTATATAATATCGAATAATATGTCGTAACAAGTATATAAGGCAGTGCTATGGTGGGAGTTTAAAGGAAGCTAAATGATGTGATACATCGCAGCAAAACGATGGATTAAAACAACGTCCATAAATTATGCCATAACAAGATATGACAACAAAATGGTGCTGTAATAATTCCAAACAATGGTCTAAACAAGGGAGGGTTTCTCAAACTTTTTCTCTGGTGGAGCACTCTCAAGATCTTTGAATTTTGAAAGAGTACCTTGTGTCAATTTGAGACTGGTGAATTGGAGACTAAAGCAACTACATATATTTTTTTTTTCCTGTAACACTTACCACCTTCTTGAGGGGCACAGTTTGAGAAACCCTAGTCTAAAGAAAGCAAAGAAAACACCTCTCCACAATCGTCTGAAATAGTCAAATAATATTCCATAACAATGTTTTAAGGAAATTAATGATAAAACATTTGCAAATAATATTTTAAAGAAACATAACAGGAAATATGCTTGACAATTCCAAACAATGTCGTAAACTAATGCCTAAGAATGGTCTATAACAAATCCAGATATTGTGCCATAACAATGCATTAAACCATAATAGTCCAATAACAATTCCAAATATGCTAAACAAAGCCTAAAATTGTGTTGAAACATTACACATTTTAGGTGTAATCTAAAACGTGTAATGTTTCACATTATTCATTACACATTTTAGGTGTAATCATCTTAGGAGACTAAAACAAAATCAAATACAGTAAAGCACCATTTATACGTTTCTCGTTTATACGACTTTTGCATCATTTATACGTCCTTTTCGTGAAGTCCCCACTCATTCCTGTTCAATAAAATTTTCTGTCTCAGTCACTATTTCATTATTTAGGGAGAAACTTTTAATAGATAAAACGTGTAACAAAGCATGTAAGGAGAGGTGTTCCTTTAAACACGCAATTGTCTGTATTAAAAAACTCGTGAAAACAAGAATGAAAAAACATTTCATGAACTTAATTCAATCCGTAATATTGTAATTTATAATCAAATACAATGAGACGACTATGAAATATTTTTTTTAATTCAATGTCTGTACAGAGCGTAAATCACGTCATAATTGGAATATAATGTGTTATATTAATACTAAAGGTATGCAGTTTTAAGATATAGTACACCCTCCAAAAAAATTGTACTCGAATAAGAGATAAATTTCCTACTTTAGATTTGCGAATGACAATTGAGTTTTTCAAAAATGCACAACTTTACAGAAATATGGAAAGTCATATTTATACATAGCCTAATTCATATAAATAATTTAGAATATACCAAACCAACGTAGGAAGTTTATCTCGTATTATCTTACTCGAATACTTTTCTGGAAGGTGTACAATTAAGGATGATTCTTTTGTTTCACTTTCATGATAAATGTTTTATTTTTTTAATTTAGCTATTGCTTTCAGTGTAATAGTATCTAATAAACACTTAAAATTATTATATTTATGTAAATTTACGTTAGTAGTGCAAGACCTATATTCTAATGCAATTTGTTTATAAATATTTCGGTTATACGTCTTTTCATTTATACATCGTTTTAGATAGGTCCCTTGAAAGACGTATAAACGGTGCTTTACTGTAATATGTCATAACAATATATAACAAAATAGTGAAATTAGAATTCCAAGCAATGTTCTACACAAACATAACCTAAGAAATGGGTATATCGTATCAATCCCAAACAAGGCCAGCAAAGTGATAAAACAATATCCAACAATGGACTAAAACAGTAAAATGTTATTCCGTAATAGCATACTGTAAAAATACTATTCAACAATGTACTAAAATAATATATGAATGTAAAATAATTTTATAAATCAGTATTTAAAAAAAGTACACCAGCTCAAAAAAATTTTTCGAGTAAAAGTCAAATTTCCCACGTTGGTTTCGTACAATAAAAGTCAATTTATCATAAAATATCAATACGGGTATGCATGATTACAATTTTTCATATTTCTGATAAATTTTGTGTTTTTTAAAAATTAATTAAATATTAATTAAATATTGGCAAACACAAAATACAAAATTCGGCTTGTACTCGAACACTTTCTTGAGAGAGTGTACTCTAAAATGGGCTAATGCTATGTTAAAGGATGTGTTGTAATAATGTAAAAACAATGTTTAAACATAGATTAAACAATGACAAGTGATGTAGTATAAAAATCTCAAAGAGGTTTCAACAGAGCCAAACAATGTAATAACAATACCCACCAATGGACATAACAAAGTCAAATAATATGCAATAAAATTTATTAAAACAAAGTTGTGAATTAACAATTCCAAACATTCTTGTAAACGAATCCAAAAATGTGATAAAACACGATCCAGTAATATACTAAAACAAAATCAAATTATATGCAAATCAAATTAAATTATAGCAATGCTCTTTTAACAAATTAGAGAGACAACAATTTTAAACAGTAGTGTAAACAAACATAACCTAATAAATGTACCCTACATCCCAAACAGTATGATAAAACAATGCCCGATAATGCACTAATAATATGAAAAAACAATCTTAATGCAAAATGCTGAAATAGCAATTCCAAAGATGCAAAAAGACAAAACCTAAGAAATGTGCATAATAAAAAAAAAAAAAGAAAAAATGCCCAAAAATTGTAATAAAACAATGCCGAACAACGGACTAAACTAAGTCAAGCTATAAGCCATAACAATATATTACAACAAGGTAGTACTCAAAAAACGTGCAAAATCCTTATAAATAAAAATGAAATTCTGTTTGTTTGTTTGTTTGTTTGTTTGTTTGATTGTTTGTTTGTTTGTTTGTGGATTTGATTCGTATACAAATCCACAAAAATGGACCTATCAGCCTGAAATTTTGCACAGATATGTAAAATAATATAGAATAAATCATAGTCCACTTTAAAACTTTGAAAGTCCACCCGTTCCCGGAATTTAAGAGATTTTTTATGTTCTCCACGCAAAAAGCTTTCCGTAATTGTAACCCCTGTAGTCAAAAAAGTGTGAAATAAGGATCGTGGTTGCCATGTGTGGCGATTTTGCCGAATAAAATGTTTTAAATTCTCAAAGTAAAAATAAAAGAATAATAATGATTTTTTTTTGTTAGTTTATATTCGTAAGGTTATTTTTTTTAAATTATAATATCGTGTGCATGGGAAATCGGAGCAGGAATGAAATGCTTTATACGCAAAACAATAAGAATTGAAGATTTCCGAGGCTAATATGTTAAAATTTTTTAGTTTGGCGAAAAAATAAAATGGCTCAAATGCCCAGAAAGTGAGTTCTAGCGGTTTGCACTGTTTCCGGCTTGGCGCAATTTACTGAGAGCTTAAGGAAACGGATTTTTGAAAACAAGTGCAAAGGTTTTATTAGAATACAGCGTTAAATTTTAATGATCCGTGCAGAAATAATGCAGTTATTAAGGGATTTCAAGCGATCTATCTTCAGCATTCTCGCCAATTGAGTGCATTGATTTAAGTTGGGGGAATTCCTCCAAATTTCAGATAATTGAAATCTTCGCATATAGTACATCGGAGTAACGATGAATAACACATGTTATAGTTGATAATTTAAAAAATGAGGCTGTATTAAGGGATTCCACTTTTCAAAAAAATGCCTGGCGGTCGAACCATTTCCCATTTTGATTGCTGCTAAGTCAATGCTTCGAATGATTCCCTGGAAAAACTCTTGCAAAATGGCGTATGTTGGCACTTTGGCGAGGCTTAGATTTGAAACTGGATTTTATTTGAGACTCGCAAACGGTAGCTCGCAAACGGGTGAACGTAGACCTACCAAATTTTGAACGGAAATTCGCCATGACAGGTCCCGACACATCTCGAAGCGATTTTTTCAAAATTCGAACTATTTTAGGAAATATCGATAAAAACGTATCGCAAAAGGCTAATTTTTGCTTTCCGCCATTTCTTTATTGTAACCCCACAGTGAATTAAGCGACAATTAAGCTTATCTAGGTTGCCACATTCGGCAGTTCATTAAATGATTCAGACTTACTAAAAATAAAAGAATAACGATTTTTTTTATTTTGATTAGATTATTTGTAAGGTTGTTTTTAAATTAAAATATCGTGTGCATATGAAATCAGAGCGGGAATGAAATGATTTATACTCAAAAGAAAAATAGAATTTGGAAATTTTCCGAAAATAAATGTGCAACTTTTTAATTGGTCGAAAAATAAAAGGGGTTGATGTGCGATTTTGAGGAGGATTCTAACGCTTGGCGCTATTTATAGTAATTTAATCGTCTGCTATTTGGGTTATGAATACACCTGCGTATAAGTTTTTAAATTTTCATTCAGTTGGAATTGTGCATTTTTCTGAGCAGCTTTTCTGCATCTATTTCTAATATATTACATCCAGAAAAAAGGATGTTAGAAATATCAATTTTAACTGTCCAACTTAATAAAAGAAGGAACGAAAATAGGGAAGACCCATGGATTATAACTCTTTTTATATATAGCACTTTAGTGCGTATTTAAAATCTGAAAGTGTGTCAGATTTTCTATGATTCTAGCGCTTGGCGCAATTTAATGAGAGGGTATTTTTAAAAACAAGCGTAGGTTATCTTATAAATAAAAATGAAATTCTGTTTGTCAATTTGTTGATTTGGGTAGTATACAATTCCACAAAAATGGACCTGTCACCCTGAAATTTTACACAGATATATGTAAAATAATATAGAATAAATGATAGTCCACTTTAAAACTTTGAAAGTCCACCCGTTCCCGGAATTTAAGAGATTTTTTATGTTCTCCACGCAGAAAGCTTTACGTAATTGTAACTCCTGTAGTGAAAAAAGTGTGTGAAATAACCATCTTGGTTGCCATGTGTGGCGATTTTGCCGAATAAAATGTTTTAAATTCTTAAAGTGAAAATAAAAGAATAATAATGATTTTTTTAGTTTATATTTGTAAGGTTATTTTTTTAATTATAATATCGTGTGCGCATAAGAAATGAGAGCAGGAATGAAATGTTTTATACGCAAAACAATGAGGATCGAAGATTTCCGAGACTAATATGTAAATTTTTTTAGTTTGGCGAAAAATAAAATGGCTGATAGGCCGATTTTTAGAAAGTGAGTTCTAGCGGTTTGCACAGTTTTAGGCTTTTTGGCGCAATTTACTGAGAGCTTAAGGGAATAGCATTTTTGAAAACAAGTGCAAAGGTTTTCTTAGAATACAGCATTAAATTTTAACTATCCGTGCAGAAATAATGCAGTTATTAGGGCATTTCAAGCGATGTAGCTTCAGAATTCTCGCCAATTGAGTACATTGATTTAACTTGGGGGAAATCCGCCAAATTTCAGAAAATTGAAATCTTCGCATTTAGTACATCGAGGTAACGATGAATAAAACATGTTATAGTTGATAATTTAAAAAATGAGGCTGTATTAAGGGATTCCACTTTTCAAAAAAATGCCTGGCGGTCGAACCATTTCCCATTTTTATTGCTGCTAAGTCAATGCTTCGAATGATTCCCTGAAAAAACTCTTGCAAAATGGCGTATGTTGGCACTTTGGCGAGGCTTAGATTTGAAACTGGATTTTACTTGAGACTGGTATATATAATAAGACTGGTTATAGATAAAAATGAATGTTGGTATGTATGTAGGAGGTTGAAAAACTCAGCACCGTTTCACCGATCTCCATGAAATTTGGTTCACCTAAGTCTTTTATCATCGAGAAGGTTTTTATGCTATCCGTTTTCCTCTAACTTGCCACTAGGTGGCGCAGCAGAACGTCGAATTCTATTCCGTTTAGCCGTTTGCTATGCGAATATCGTCCAGCCAATTTCGATGAAATTTGGTACACGCGGATATTAGAACACGGAGAATATTTTTCACTATCCATTTGCTGTAACTTAGCGCTAAATAGCGCTGCAACGCATCAACTTCTATACCGTTCGACCGATCGGCATAAAATTTTTTATACTTACACATTTGAGCACGAAGAATATATTCTAACTGTGTTACTTTTGATGTTACTCACCACTAGATGGCACTGCAATGCATTATTATTTTAACTCGCCACTAGATGACGCTGCAGCAGGCCAAATTTTTGACCATTCAAATGGTGGCTATGAAAATCAGTACACATAGCTATTTGAACAATGAGAATATTTTGGCGTTATCCATTTGCTATAACTTGCCACATGACGGCGCTGTAGCAAATCATTACTTTAATTACCACTAGATGGCCCTGCAGTGTATCACTTCTTGACTGTGCGAATGATCGCTATGAAAATAGGTATACATAGATATTTGAACACGGGGAAGAGTTTGGCACGATCTATTTTCCTATAACTTGACACTAGATGTCGCGTCAACACATGAACTTCAGGACTATTCAGCCGATCGTCATGAAAATTCGTATACATCGATATCTGAATGCGAAGAATATTTTCGCCGTATCCGTTTTGCTAAAACTCGCCACTAGATTGCGCTACGCCGCATCGCCTTCTGCACCATAAAAACGATTGCCTTAAAATTCAGTATGCATGATTATTGAACACAATATAACGCGATATCCATTTTGCTATATCTCTTTATTACAATAATTAGTAATCACAACAAATATTAATGTCAAAAAGTCCATTCATTCCCGTGCGAAGAACGGGTACTTCAGCTAGTTAATAATAAAAGAATGGAAAACAATGCGCTTAATCATTGTTAAAACAGTTCCCTCTAAGGGACTAAAAAATGTCAAAGATTGCAACAAAACAATGTTAAACAGTAGACTGAAGCATTCACAAAGTATGGGGTGTAACAATCGCGTACAAAGGTTTAAATAAATGTTTTACAGCAATGTCCAACAATGCACTTACACGATATCAAATATTATATAGTAAGAATACATCAAAAAAAGTATCATGTTCTGGGTTTAAACGAAGTAAAACAATGTGATAGAGCACTGTCCAACACTATATTAAGACATGTTTCATAACCATGCATTACAACAATGCAGAGCAATGTGCAATATCAGTGTCAAACAATATGCCAAAAATTCATTAAAATGTTCTGAAATAATGCTAATCAATGCGTAGTACAATATTCTTTAAAAAAAGGGGGGAGGGGGATGATATCTGTCCAAGTGAGAGAATGTGTTCAAACAATTAATTAAACAATCTCAAACATGGAATAGTCTCTGTAAAGATTTAAAAAAACATAATTCCGAAATAATCCATGCTTTTTTATGTTTTCACGTTTTCGAGTGCTTTAAAACTTCAGTTAACGTCTCCATGCGACTATCCTAGGTTTTAATTTTCCGCTTAGGGAACCATCGACTCTATGTTAAAAAATACGACTAGAAACAGAGTAATTTTGCCGTTTGTAAATTTTTATACGAACATTAAATAATACATTAACAAATATATATTACAGAGTGAAAAAAATGTAAAAGAAAAAAGAAAAAAAATCTGAAATTCTTCCAGATTTTATTTAAGCACTCGGCTGGAAGAATTTCAGTTTTTTTTTTTTTTTTTAAATCTATTCAATCAATTCTGCCATATAGAGGAAAAGGATAACTGTAAGTGCCCATATAGACTCCTGTTCGCGTAATTTTGTTGCTGAAAATTGCATCCATTGTTGCTTCGCCCCTAGTGGTGAAATGTTTTGGACTAGTGCGTATTGGAAAATCTAAAGTATCCATTTCAGTTATGAAATCGGATCCTTGATCGGAATTTAACTCTATGTTAAAATCTCCTACTAAAACAGTCTTACACTCATCCTCCTTCAGTAACGTTTCGAATAGCGTCTAATTTATCTTCATAAGAAATTCGAGGACTAGCGTATGTAACTGCAAATCTCACTTTATCTTGAATATACGCAATGAGCCATTTGAACACCATTGATCTGGCTCGTGTGGGCACGGGTAAAGTGTTTCATATTCTTTTTATAAAGTGATTTTTATAAAGTTTTCCCCTATAAAAGTCATAACTCCAGATGGCTTTCTGTTTTGGAAACCACTGTCTATCCGTTCGACCAAAGTGGATCCTGGTATTTGAAAATCATCTGAAGGGATAGTCCATGTTTCCGTTAGCAATATCAAATCACTCTGCAGAAAACATGAATCAAACGGAAAGTGACCACGGCGCGCCGCGTAGACAAAAATCCTGTGCTTGAAAGAAATAGCACCCGAGAGCTAATTATGCGTAAAATGGAATACCCATTAATGTAATTTGCTTCATTTTTAATTGCAGGAATAATTGTTTGTATATTTATGAGAACGATTATTTTTTTAGTTCTTAAAAATGTGACGTGCTCAATTGAGATTCAGCGATTTCTAGAGAACTTCAGGAAATACACATGCATTACGACAAGAAGTTACGAAGCAAAAACAATCCAACGCTTCGATGTACAGTCTGTTGCGGCTCTGCAACGTTGACACCGAACAGGTTAGGTATTACTTTTGCTTAATACAGAAAGACCCACTTTAGTAAATACCAATATGTGCAAATACCGCAGACTATTTTTGGTAAGTTTCACTTACCACCATCCATGCAGATTCCAATGGTAGAGAATAAGACAAACATTTAACAGGCAAATGAGAACACTGTAAAATGTGAAAAGTCAATATCTCATCATTTGGCTTATAGCAGTCTAATACCTCTCCGCCACAGAAGCTCCACACATTCCGGTCATCTCCCACAGTTTGGGTAGGTGAATATGCCAATACGAAAAAAGATGGCTCGCACTGCTTTATGCCGTGGTTTGTCCACTATCTTTCTCTCTAGAATGACTCTCCAACTCTTATTTGAGACACGTGTAGTAAGCTCTTCTCCCCATTTTAGTTTCAATGATTTGTATAATTTTACCGATTTAAAGGAACAATGAGTAGATATTTTCTGAAGAATTTCTGTGCCCTTTTTTTGCAAGTTTGTCTACCTGGTCGTCTCATATGGACCACAATGCCCTGGGATCCATTGTAAGACAATTTCTATACCCCCCTATTCTCAATTCTTCTAAGAAGTGTTTGTCATTCAAGGATCTCCTCGGAAACTGGCACGTCCCAGAACCTATAGTCTGGACCGCCTAACTCGAACCCTAGAGAATAACCACTCTATTGGAGCATAAATTTGGAGTGTTAATCTGTTTTAAGACTACACATATACCCGTAACTTCGCCATCAAAGGCAGTTTTCCGCGTACCAACGCGTATATAGAACGAAAACTCGCAGGAAAAGATTCCCGCACCAGCATTTGGTGAACCCTCGATAAATGAACAGTCCGTGTAGATGTGGAGGCAATCTGGTTCAGAACAACGTGTATGAATGGTCTCGAGGTCAAGGTCTTTAAGGTATCTGGAGGCGTTTGTTTTTTCAAACTCTGTTGGATAAGGTCTAATTCGATATTTCTTCCAGTCAGCTCCAATGGAGTACGAGGTTTCAAGAAGGACAAATAAATCTCATTTTTTAATTTCAAGCTCTGATTTAAGTTCCTTCACCGTCTGGAGCAATCCATTCTGGTTCTTAAGATTTCTAGTATGATATCTATAACAGTTCCAAAAGGAATTCCAGTTCTCATTGGTTTCCCATACAGAAGAAGTGCTTTCTCTTCGATAATATTTTTTTAGTAGGTCTGTAAAAAGCAACATTGCATCTATAGGGGTGGTCTTGACCGCCCGATAATGAGTCTTATGGGGTGCGAAGTAAACCTACCTCCTCGCGGTACACCCTGGTTACCTTTTTTTAACGGCTAAAAGGTTTACAAGGGAGGCATGCGGCATCTGGTAGTACTTAGTAGTTCCTCTTTATTTAACGCCTACATTGACGATTTGATTCAGTCGCTGAGTACAGTTGTTGTTGAATGCCTGTTGTTTGCAGACAGTCTTGTTTTTTTAGTTCAGGCAGCAAAAAAGACTGCAAAAGCCGAAATTGAGAGGAAATTAAATGGAGCACTTGGTACCTTAACAAGGTGGTGTGAAGAAAATAATATGTTAGTAAACTCAGCAAAGACGGCAGTACTGACATATTCCCTCATGCATCAAAATATTACCCCCAAGATTTACTACCAAGGCTGTTGTTTGGAAAACAAGGATAAATGTACCTATTTACGGAAATTGTATTACAATATGTGAGATCGGTATGTTATATGTTTCTGAATATACTATCTTTGCGATACTGTTTTTTTTCCTTCAAATCTCTTCCGACTGTTTCATGCTTAATCACACCATAAGCAGGCCACAGAGTAATCACTCATTGACCCACACTCGGGTAACATCAAGCATCAGAACATCGAATAAGAACATAATCTTAGCTGCGATATGAACCACCGAGAAAAGACTCAATTAACTCTGACGATGCTGAGGAACGTCTCCGCTCCATTCCTTGTGCCATGAGGAACGATAATCACGCCTGCCTTTTCGGCTCATGAGCGTGCCGCAGCTCACTAAGTAGGAAACTGCTCGCGACTTCCATAAATGAGGGGTCAAGGCGAAGAAGACAAGAAAGATGTCAGCAATTTGTTCCTATGTATTTCACCCGATTCATCGAGCCTACTGATTTTGATTTGAAACAGGAACATACTGAATATAAAGCCAATATAAAGCCATCTGTTCGAAATGTTTATCCAGCCCTAAATTGTTACCTTTCACTGAAAAAAATCCAGGAACGTTCCTTTGAAAAAAATGATAAAAGGTATTCACAAATCCTATGCACAAACTAAACATTCCCATCTGAAAAATTTATTCTTTACTTTAACCCGTTCTTCTATGAATGTTCGATTCTCTTAAAACACACGAAATTCATTTAAAAATGACACATACTGTAAAACGTTACAGGTACTTTCCTTAGAAATCAAGATCAATAAGCAGCTGAGCTGCCCTAGAATTCTAAGGAACGTTACATGAAAATACCAGGAACGTTACTCAACAAAATTAAGAAAACTCCACTGAATTGTGTTGTTCAGAATAAATTGCTCATTAAAATTCCTGGTATTTTCATGTAACGTTCCTTAGAATTCTAGGACACCTCAGCTGCCCATTATTCCCAAAGAAAGTTCCTGTATTGTTTTTACAGTGTTCAAAACTTGGAAACACATGCACTCATTGCTAGAATTCTTGATGGTAAGGATGTAGCAATTAGTTGATGAAATGCATTTCCGATCGCTATTCTTCGTTGATAATTTCCACCGAAATGTAACTGAACTGCCTGATCGCTTTCCGAGGTTGAATTAACCCTTTGAGGCGCAACCCTTTCCCAATGCTGAAAAACGGGCAGCCGTTGCCATCGCTCGACTTAACTACCAGCAAGATGGCGGACGATCGAAACGTTCATCGCGTGCCACAGATCTAGAGATCCTTTTTTGACGCCCCCAGCAGCACACTTACGTCCCAAGTACGAACTGTGAACGTTCAGTTTAAACGTTCACGGTACGTAAACAAAAAAACGCTCTACTAACGTCTATGTGTCCGGGCAGCCGACGTGTTTAAAACGTAGAAAACCGGTTCAAATTATGTACTTCCCGAACTCATCCAGAACCATTAAATGTTTCGGTAGGACGTTCACACTGTGTATCTCGCCAAGATAGCACAGCAAATTTGCATCAATCTTACAGTAAGCTAGATTTATCAAGTCAATAAACTTGCATTAAGCTTGATTATTTCAAGCGTGTACGCTTAGTGCAAGCTTGAATCAAGTGTTCGAGTTTACACTTACCCAACTTGCACTAAGCTTGATTTATCAAGTCAATAAACTTGCATTAAGCTTGATTATTTCAAGCGTGTACGCTTAGTGCAAGCTTGAATCAAGTGTTCGAGTTTACACTTACCCAACTTGCACTAAGCTTGACATAGCAAGCTTGATTCAAACTTACTACACTCTAAAAAAAATTTCTTAAAAAAAAAAAATCCTAAATACATGGGGCGCCGGTCGCCCCTTAGATTTTAAATTTCCACGCTTTTTCTGTTTCCGTCTAGCGTCCGCGATCGATCTCGGGACTTAAGGTGTGCGAAGCAAGCGTCCTAACCACAATGCAAATCTGACTCGAGGAGAAGTGACTAAAGTTTGAAGTGACTGTTATGGTTGTCACACAGTTGTTTGGGGAGATTGATCAGTATTTCCCATGCCGAACTACATCTCTTATTGGTAAAATCACACAAGCCGGTGCGCACCCCATGTAAAAACGGCGACAGCCGCTGGAGCTTGGCAACCGCCAAGCTCCAGCGACTGTCGCCAACCATTTTGCACGATCAGCAAAGTATTTTAACACATTAAAATTGCACATATATTCCACTTACAAAAATCATTAAAACAAAATACAACGTCCATATTATTTAACCAAAAGAACGTCTGCAAATTCACTAACGGGCAATTTAAAATGAGCAAACAGCGGACCCTTTTTAGCTAAAAAAAATACAGTGGATTAGGCAACCTAGTTGTACAGTTATGTAAACTATGCAACCAGTGGACCGTTTTTAACTAAAAAAACCACAGTGTATTCAGCAACCTAGTTGTACAGCTATGTAAACTATGCAACCAGTGGACCGTATTTAACTAAAAAAACCTCAGTGGATTCAGCAGCCTAGTTGTACAGCTATGTAAACTATGCAACCAGTGGACCGTATTTAACTAAAAAAACCTCAGTGGATTCAGCAACCTAGTTGTACAGCTATGTAAACTATGCAACCAGTGGATAGTTTTTTACTAAAAAAACCTCAGTGGATTCAGCAACCTAGCTGTACAGCTATGTAAACTACGCAACCAGTGGACCGTTTTTAACTAAAAAAACCTCAGTGGATTCAGCAACCTAGTTGTACAGCTATGTAAACTACGCAACCAGTGGACCGTTTTTAACTAAAAAAAAACAACAGTGAATTAAGCAACCTAGTTGTACAGCTAATGTAAACTGGGCAAACACTGGCCCGTTTTCAACTCAAAAAAACATCGGTGGATTAAACAACCTAGTTGTACACCTCTTATAAAGTCAGTATGATTAGAATAGCACGTAAATAGCACTTACGAAAACATAAACACTTCAAATATCAATTTAAAATTCACATTAAATACCTTAAACATTGCAAAAATTCGTTAAAAAAGAACACTTACCTCTATTTTTTTGGTAAATAACCGCTCAGAAATGTCCCCAACACCCACCGGCTTTATAACGTACTATATTTCTAACAAACACACACAAATTCTTTTCATATATTAACACATTTCATTCCCTTCAGGGGCGAGCCAGAAAATTTTCATGGGGGGTGTTACCACTACTACAACTCATATATATGTATACGTGTGTGTGATAATGTAGTGAAGAATATACATTTTGCATGGCAAAAAATTCCTCATGGGGGGGGGTTATGACCCCCCTAACCCCCCCCCCGTGGCTACGCCCCTGATTCCCTTCCATCAATAATAGAAACAATTTCAAATTCCCAAACCTGACGAAACACGTATTCTTTATGGTTGCCAGTCGCAACTACCACCGGCAGGTAACTTCACTTTGGCGGCGCATCGCTCACTCTGCCGTCAGATTGTTCGCCAATGATTTGTAAACAAAAACATGATATGTAAACAATGCACCGTATACGGAATATAGTCCCTCTTATTTTTCCATGGGATGAATCAAAATTAAAATAATGTTATATGTGAATTACAGACTCTACTACTAGGGAAATAAGCACAATAGAAACTTAAAAGCAGCACACGTTTTAAAACTTTCAATATCGCAACACTCATGTTGGGCAATATTGGCCAAAATCGAGACAAACGACAGATTTTTAAATCAATTTTGTAGTATATTTGTATTTATTTTGAAGAATTTCAATATTTGGAACTATAGAATCATTTTTTTTTAATTCTATGGTCAAGTACATTTATGACTGAGGATAAATTATTTGTTTTGTGGCTTTCCAAATCAAGCAGTAATGAAGTTGTATTCAAGCTTGACAGTTCAAATGACTTAAATTCGGCAGGAAAATATTTGCTGACTCATTTTTTTTTGTGTGTGTGTGTGTATTCTCCAAGCTTGTTGCAAGCTTAAAATAAATTGGACTGTCAAGCTTGCATTAATACGTCAAATTGAAAGAAATGCCAGGCTCTATTTAAGCTTATGCGCTGTCTGGGAGTAACACAAGTCGTAAATTATGCAAAAACAACAACAACAACAAAAAATACGACCAATAGCAATATCACGAGGAATGCAAAATGATTTTGCCGCTTGCGTGCCCCCCCCCCTCCTTGCGCAACTCAACACCGGGATGTTCCCAAACAGGTGTCTGTAAAACTTTATTAGACCACAAGTGAACGATTCATTCCGACATTTTAGGAATAATTAATTGAACGCGTCTAGTAGAACGTGTTGTTAAACATTGCTTTTAAACTTAGTACCACTAGTGTTTTTTTTATGCGTTGAGTATGACGATTTATGAGCACTGCTTTTGAACGGTTTCACCAGCACGTCTAATGCACGTCAAGTAGGACGGGTTATCAGGCATAACTTTTGAACGGTATCAACAGCACTTCTGTTATACGTCGAATAAAACGTGTTATTAGGCATAGCTTTTGAACAGTAATACCAGCACTTCTGCTGCACGTCGAATAGAACGAGTTATTAGGCATTGCTTTAAAACGGCATCATTAAAACCCCTGTTGCACGTCCAATTAGACGTTATTTGTTCACAGTTTTTGGCAAAAGATAGCTTAGTACAATTTTAGAACGTTATATAGAACGTACAAACTTTACCTGAACGTTTTTATTACTATTCTGAACGTTACTAGACGTTCATAGAACATTCTTGTGTTGCCTGGGGCTGCTGGCTGTGCCGCACAGCCAGCTGTCGTCTAAAAAAGGGTCTCTAGATCTGTGGCACGCGATGAACGTTTCGATCGTCCGCCATCTTGCTGGTAGTTAAGTCGAGCTATGGCAACGGCTGCCGTTTTTTCAGCATTGGGCAATCTATCCAGCTGTTCTCGCATTCTTTCATTTTTCAGCAGATGTCAGTGCTGTTAAAAATAATCGTGACTATTTTTTACGGGAAATGACGTGCTAAAAAGTAAAGGATTCTCGTGGAGCTATGTCACCCGCAACTATTTTTATAGAAATCAAATCTATTCTTCGTGACTGGCAAGAGTCGAACGTCAGAGTTTGGTGTTCCCAGAGCGGGAACACTGCGCGTTAAAGGGTTTAAAATGTGTTTCCGCCAGTTATAAAAAATTGAACTTGATATCGAAAATTAACAACCTGACATCCGCTTCCACTTATACGTGGATCGCAAACCAGTTAGGATAACTATGTATTTTCTTAGCTCTCTCTTCCTGGGAGGGAGCAATGAAGTCAAAGCCAAGTTAGGTTCACGGAGGATAACACGCTAAATAGAAGAGTACTGCTTATCTTACTAGTTTTGGTTTACTTACGACTAGTTCGAAGAAAGAAAACCTGCTTCGTTTTCTTGGTTAAATAAACTGATTGCACTAGGGACACGAAAAATTTCAGGATGATTCTTTATAATCTGTACTACACCCTTAAATAAGTGAAAAACCTGCGCCTTTTATCTAGAAACTATCAGAAAATATTGTTAAACATGGAATTGTACAGCAAAATTTATCAAAGAGTGACATATTTTGCAAAACTTTCGATTTTTAAGTTTTTTTTTAAAGTTTCGTAGCTGATAAAAATTTATCATTTATTACAGTGCATTGCATTCTGTCATATAATATAAAGTTTTAATAAAGTGCCGTGTAATTTAAGTAGTAAATATTGTTTAAAAGATTTTGATGAACAAAATATTCAGTATCAAACTATTAATGCATTTTGAACTAATGAGAATTTCTTGTTACGCAGCCAATACCTATTCTCATCTGCAGCTAAAACTGAACTTAAAATGCAAAGTACTTGCCAAATAAAAGCAGGTTGAAGTGCAATATCTAAAAAAAAGCCACCTTTTTATCTTTCATGCACAATTTCTCAAAAGCTGCTGTATATTTTTACATAAATTTCTCAAGGTTCAACGTTTACATCAATCCCTTGAGACTAAACCGAAATCAGCTTACAGCGTTTTGTTTTGTTTTGTTTTATTTTATTTTAGAAATAATTTTAAGTTAAAGTAAACTTATCGTTCTTACTAAATATATACATCTTGATATACGAAATAAAAAATACTAATTTAAAACATAAATTCAAATTTAAAATACGTTTTAAAAATTGAATATACATATAGTCAAGATCCTATGATCTAAAGATCTTATGTGCACCTCAACTTAAAATATTTAAGATAACCTTGCAATTAAGTATCCACACCACTTTCAGCAATAAAAGTTATTTGTTATATAAAAATATCGGTGTTAAACATTTATTAAACTTAAAATTATTTGTTAAATACTGTTTCGAAATATGCTTTATATATTTGTCAATAAAAGAGGCATGTTGTTAAAAACTATTAAATCTATTAAAATTAAAAATGTTTCAAACGAACCATATTTTTCAAAGTAATGTGTTACTGAAATATGCAGAATTTAAAGATTTAAATCTTGTCAAAAATACATTGGGGGGGGGGATGTTGCTCATTATGGACATCCGATTTCGAAAAACAAATTTTGAGAAAATTCATATACAATGAACGTTCTTTTACCAGAACGAAAGAAACCCACAAAGTTTTATTAAATTAATATTTAGGGATTCAAAAATTGTTATAGTAATGATTTAAGTTATTATTTTTCAAAAAGATAAATTGTATATTCAACAATGCAGGAAAAAGTGTTATGCATTTAAATTTTGAATTTTTATTTTGGAACAATAATTTATTGACTTTAACTGTTCATATGCTATAATCAACGAAGCAAAACGAAAGTAACTCATTCATATTAGAAGGAAAGTCATATTTTCCCAGATAAAGACCGAAGAAGCACTTTGTTCTTTTCCGAGTATTTTTAATTCCTTTCTTAGAGTGGGTTTCATTCTTTTTTGAAGTGAAAAACAGATTCAAATTCCTTATGTTTGTTTTGGAAAGCCAATCACTTTTTGGAGTCCCAAAAGTTACTTCAATCAAGAAAAATATGGGCTTTTTCAGATTTTTTTCCCTTCTATTTTATTCATTAACATAAAAAAAGTAATTTAAGTCCTAGGCATTGCCCATATTTTCTTTATAAACCTTTAAGAAATAGCATTGTAACATTTTGTATCAGAAGGCATATAAGGTGCTTTTAACAGTATATAGCATACTACTGTATTTCTTAAACACTGATTTGCGTACCATGCCGGTCCACGAGACTTCACTACCGGTCTACGTATATTAAATTTATTAAAAAACAATCAATAGCAAATGGCATTCTAACTAAAAATAATATTTGTGTTGCGCTTGATTTAATAAATAAAATGCATGTTTATTTAACATGCTTACTTATATGAACATGCATTAATATTTTGGCTGATGCTGGTCTGTGAAATATTCTTCCTGTTTCCCCGGTCCCCAGATCCAGAACCCCAATGACAAAAGGTTCGAAAAAACCGGCTTATTACATCACTTCTACTGTTGCACAAGGGAAGTATTTAAAAATAATTTTAAGAGAAAAGCTAGAAAAGTAATTATGTATGCATAATGTGAACAAAATTTGTCATTACTTACATATCACATTAGGAAAAAAAAATCTGATGTGTCCAACACATGACTTCCTTGCACGTCCATTAGATCAAAAATATTTTCGACGCACTTCCTCTAAATTTATTTGTTTGAAAGAGATAAAATATCAATAATAGTAAGGTTTAGCAATTTCTAGCCAAATATTTCGATATCGCCAAGCTGAGTTCAATTTGAAAGATTTCCTTCTGACACTTTATTTGGCGATATTTCACCAAAAGCCGACAAACTTGAGATAGTCAGCGAGATTTTGGGGATAGCCAAAGTAGTCAGTGAGCACAGACCTCCAATGAATTGAATGCATCTATACACCTCAATGTATTCAAAGTCATTTGGCTCACCATGTAAATAAATTCTCAGTCGATTGCTGTCAAAAAAGATATTGAAAACAGTTAGATATTACAATAGTTCTAAATACAAAGTTAAAAAAATCTACGGGTTAAAGTTTTAGAGTTATACAAAATAGGAAATAATTTTTGGCGCCAAATTTGGCGATATTTCGGCGAAACTCGTCAATGTCGACGACATTTGGCGAGATTTTAAGCATAAACCAAACAATGACAGATTATCGCCAAATTTGGCGATATTTCGCCAAAACTCGCCAAGAACGATGACAAATGGCGATACTTTGGGCATGGACGAAATGACTGACTATCGCCAAATTTGGCGATATTTCGCCAAAACTCGCCAAGGTCGAGGACAGACGGCGAGATTTTGGGCATGTACCAAACAATGACTGTCTACAGTTGTGTTATAATGAAGATGTCCATAGACATTAAGGTACTGAAATTCTTTTCGGTGGTCCTGTAAATAAACTCTCCAGTAGATTGGAACCAAAAATCGAGATGCACAACTAGATGTTACAACATTCTTATATATGAAATTTCATAATAGTTTTTGAGATTTGAGAGTTAAATATGCACACACGTACACCAAAAGTCGCCAAGCTTGGCGACTTTTGGCATAGTTCTTGAGGGAGGCACGTGACCGTGGTCGGACCATTACCTAACTTATGTGGTAGGACGGTATTGTGCTTGAAATGGATGAATGCCCCTAAAATTGCTATTGACCGTAATGTATTGGAAATCTTTTGAGTGTTCCTGTAGCAGAACTATAAATGATAAAGACACTTTTTTTAATAGAGAAATTCATTTTCTAACTCTTTACAGCATATATCACTTCTGAGTCGTTTGAAATAGCCCAATACCTCTAAAAAACGCTTTGATGAATTTCGGCCCATAGAGCGTAATGTATTTCGAATCTTTTGGGCGGTCCTGTAGATAAACTATTCAGTCGAATGGAACCGAAAGGGGAGGTGCACATCTAGATGTTACAACAATCTTAAATATAAAGTTTCAACATTCAACGCCTAACAGTTTTTGAGATATGCGAGTTTAATGAATTTCGGCCCATTGAGTGTAATGTATTTCGAATGTTTTGGGCAGTCCTGTAGATAAACTATCCAGTCGAATGGAACCAAAAGGGGAGGTGCACAACTAGATGTTACAACTATCCAAAATATGAAGTTTCGACATTCTACGCCTAATAGCTTTTGAGTTAGGCGAGTTTAAAGAATTTCGGCCCATAGAGCGTAATGTATTTCGAATCTTTTGGGCGGTCCTGTACATAAACTATCCATTCGATTGCCACCAAAAGGGGAGGTGCACAACTAGATCATAGAACAATCCTAAATATCAAATCTCAACATTCTACGACCAATAGTTTTTGAGATATGCGAGTTACATACATACGTACGTACACACGTACGTACGTACGTACAGACGGCATGGAAAAACTGGCCACAGTAGACTCGCCACTGGTCAAAATGAGTTGCAGACGCGTTAATATGATCGTGCATGCTAGCCTACGATGAGATGCATCGAAAAAATTTTTAAAATTCAATTTAGAGGTAGTCAAAATCGGTTTTTATGTCGAAATTTGGCCCCCAAAATTTTTCGGGATCACATTACTTCCTTATACTACGTACAAGGAAGTAAAAAAGAAAAGAAATATCTCATTTATAAAGTCAATTGTGAGGGAAATATATGATTCGTTAAATGTGTGAGGAAAACATTTAAAGTATCAAATTTGTTGTAAAATTTGCTGAGAAAATATAAAGAGTATGAGAAATCTAGTAAAATTTTTTAGGAAATATAAAGATATATTTTAAATGTATTCGGGTACGACTCTAGGACGTTAAACAACTTTAAAACATTTTCCTTAGTTCAGGGTGTATTACTATCAGCCTACTCAGATAACAAGAAAAATACTTAAGGGGATGGTGGGCTATGGCATTAGCAAAAAATCGCAATTTTTTTAAATGTATTCATATTCTATGATTTTTACTGTATCTGAAACAAAAAAACTACATGTCTCTAACTTAATTAGTAAAAAAGTTATAAGCGTTTAAAAAATGTAAGTATCTCATAAATGGTCCTTTAAATGACCGAAAAAATGCCCTTCGTGCAAAATGAATATTTTTCGCAGATCTGTGTCTTTAAAATGTCCCTTGCTACACAATTTTTGAAGAAGTCATAAAATTCATAACAAAGACTCAAGATACATATAAGAATAAATTTTCTTATCCGTTTTAAATTTGGTGATCATTAAGATTATATAAATTCAATATAAGTTTATAAAAACATGAAAATTTTGTGAAAATTCAGTGTTAACCTATAAAAATACTTCCTATAATTTTACTTTTCAACGAATCTCTAAATTAATAAGAAAATTTGTTCGGAATACATTTTTGAATAATAACAAGAGAAAATTGAAGGAAAAAATTAAAAATTGGCGCGGAAGAGACGTTTTTTCGAAATTCAATTTTTTTAAATTTAAATTTTAAAAAAGTAATTTTTTTAAGTATTTAATTTTGTCATACTTCAAAGCATATCTATACAAAATTCATAATTTTTGGTCAAAAATTTAAAAAAATCTTTGATAACGTCCACCGTCCCCTTAAATTAGAAATTGTACGACACACAAAGTTAAATGACCTGTTTACACCAAAAACTTTCCATATTTACAGGATTTAATGCACCTCACCAGATATATTCAGACCCGCTCCAATCACATTTTTTTTTTTTTCCAGATCCATATATTACCGCCAACTTCTTTAATTCCAGACTCCTAAGGAATTATCCAGCTGTCATTATGATAAACGCAATTCCTGGACGGAACAGGAAAGGCATATCGTATTCATCATAAAAACTAGCAATAAATATAGAATGATACTATTGATTTATTCTACTGGTGGGTTATTATAAAAAACTTACTAAATATCAGGAGTAGATCTGTAAGACAGACTAGAAATTTTTTCTAATACACAAAAAAGCCGCATGCTGTAAATTACTTTGTATATAAAAAAACTTTTTCTTTTAACCCTTTGAGGCGCAACTCTTTCCCAATGCTGAAAAAAGGGCAGCCGTTGTCATCGCTCGACTTAACTACCAGCAAGATGGCGGACGATCGAAATGTTCATCGCGTGCCACAGATCTAGAGACCCTTTTTTGAAGACAACTGGCTGTGCCCGGCACAGCCAGCTGTCTGTCAGCTGTCTCAAAGGGTTAACAGAATTATTTAATATGCTCCAATAACGAACGGATATTAAGTGTCATGTATATGTTACGGTAAAAGTAATAAACTGGTGATTATATATAATAACCGGTAATTATGCATAATCACCACTAAATCCGGTAAATGTGATAAATTTTTGAAAATTTATCAAATTAACCGGTTTGTTTGCATAATTCCCAACTCGTAATGGTAAATGTGATAAATATCATGACTGATTGGGACAGTAGAATAGAGTATAGTTTTTTTTTGTGTAGTCACTACTCAGAAGGATATTTTTTCGTTGGACACTATTTCGTAAGAGACCACGAATTACAATATTTTATATATATTTTACAGTCAATAAGTGGTTGTTTTAAGTCACTTACATTTATTTAGCCTGAACGAAATTTGACTAATGGACTGAGAGGTGTTTGAAATAAAAAAAATGAAATTTACATGAAATTGTACAAAACAGTTGCACATAAAAAAACAAACTGAGGTTACATATAAAAAACAAACTCAGCCCATATTCAAGAGAAAAAATACATTTTTTCAGATAACGTTAAATGCTATTACTACAAATTACTAAATATTTTAAGTTTTCTTAATTAAGCATATTAGACTGTTTGTTATGGCATTTATAATTACAAAGTTTGCCAGATTTTTTTACATTTGCACTTTTCAGACTCGCATTGTCCCTTACAAACATATGCTGATATCCCTGATCTCCAGAAAGACATGTCTTTCTAACGCATTCTTGAAATGATATTGCTAGATCTGGAACATCGTCAAGCAAAATAAATTTTCTTCACAAATTGCGAATTGATTTCTGGTAAACAACTGTGAAAGTCTTCCTTGTTTCGATCCTAACTGATAAAACTCTTCATTTTGAACTTCTAATATCACCGCTAATAAATTCAGGGGATCACTTCTAACTCTGTCAACGTCTGGTATTCGTAGTTTCACTGTGTCAGCAACTTTACCAGCCCGAAGTTTAACATTTGAAACTTTCAACATTTTCTTTGCTTGTAATTCTAAACCTTTTTTAGTAATCATTCTTTGTTTTCTTACTTCCTCTTGCCTGCATAAAATATCTGCCTGGATTAAAGTGACCGCTGCTTCATTCTCTTACTGAGTCTTAAAATTAACTTCAAATAGAGGGTCATTATGAGATAGATCGTTATTGTCCGTATTAGAAACATTTTCTATTTCGCTATTCATGTTTTCGGAGGCATTATTAACTGTCTCGATTAATGCCTGAAGCTCTTCTTCAGTTCTAAGATGTTCGATAGAGTCATTCGGGAAAGACGTTTTCAAGCCAAATTTTGCGGGCGTCCCAATCATTGGTTCATAAGGAGAGCACTTGATGCCTTCATGAAATGCTCTATTTTTCATAAGTTGCACAAAACCTAACCCTTTGGACCATTTACTGCTGTGATTGCTTTCCAACCAAGAACTTACCATATTTTCAATTTCTGGTTTGCACTTTCAACCGAACCTTGAGTCTCGCTATGGTTAGGTTTTCCGCTTACAATTTTCAGATCCGGCCACATTGCACAATCTTCTTCTATACGATTCTGTTACTAAACTCACGACCGTTGTCACTTAGCAGTACACTGGAGGCTCCAAATATAGTAAAAATATCAATTAGGTGATATGCAACCTCTTCTGCACGTTTGCTTTTTAGGGCAAGCAGCTGTACGAACTTCGTCAAGTGGTCTTGATACACAAATATAAAGTTAGTCATGTTGTGTACTTTTTTTTAGTGTTAGTAATGTTTTTGTACTTTTTTTGTTCTTTTAACATCCTGTTTCTACCACCATGGGCTATTGATAAGTGTACCTCATGAATTATGGTAAAAAGTTCTTCAAAGTACACATAAAATCTGACATTGGAGCTGTCATTACTCACGGGAAAGATAAGTTTTTCAACATTGCCTACTTTCATTACATCGTATCTTTTTAGTCTTTGATAATCTTCCAGTTTTTTCCGACTACTTTTGTTTTTACTATTATTCACCTTTTTTAACAAATCATCAAATCTTTCTTTCGTCAGAAAACCACTGTTTGCTTTCTTAGTATCCATAATATTCACTAATTTGAAATTAAAACGCTCAAGCATACCACCCATTATTCAATATTTTATAAAATGTCAGAGAGCAGCGAAGAACGTCTAAATGCAACGAAATAAGAACAGCTACTGAAATCACGGAGTTGTCAAGTTTTGATAGAAGCCAAGTAGTTGCGTAAACTGAACGAATTTTTATGCAAACGAATATTTATGGGGATTATGCAAACAAACCGGTTAATTTGGTAAATTTTCAAAAATTTATCACATTTACCGAATTCAGTGGTGATTATACATAATTACCGGTTATTATACATAATAACCGGATTAATCACATTTACCGTAACATATACACTATTTTAAAATGATACATTACGTCCTATCAGAAGTAATAGAAATAAGTGAAGACCAATGACACCGCAGCTTGTACTACTGTTTATACTGTTTATATTTAATGTGTACTGTTTTTTCCTCCTCCAAGGAGTACTTTGCCTCAATCTAGAAAAAATACTCTAAGATACTTACACTGAGGGGGAAAAAAAGAAATACTGCTCTGATCTAAAACGAAAAGATGGCTGTTTTCTATGTCCCGAAACTGGAAGAATAGATCGTAGAATTGTAGGTGATACACACAACTAGTATAGACGAAATGGTCAAGAATTTCTAGTCCGTAGTATTCTGGCAAATCACAGCAGAATGACTACTTTGTGTAACGAGAAATTATCGTTCGATTTATAGAGAACTAGAATTACCATTTGTGAGTCTGCCCGCTCGTGTACGCAGCGATTTACAGATATTTTCATCTGTGTACAAGCACCAAATTATAGAGGAGCAGGGGTGTAGTGGGGCTGGAACGCGCCGGAACGACGTTCCGGTACTTTTTTGTGAGCCAGAACGGCGTTCCGGGACCCAAATAAGATAAGATAATTATTTTGTTGTTGTGTATCTTAAAAAGAAAGAAATTCTTTTATAGCCTGCCCCCACTAACAATATTCCTGTTCCAATTCTATGAATACCTTTATAGTTGAAATAATCCCAATGAACTGACAACTGAGTCTAGTCGATTAGAAATTCAATCTCCTGCCCTTTCTGCAGAGCCGCTTTTCCGCATAGGCACGCTAGGCACATGCCTAGGGCGCAAAAAATTTTAGGGCGTAAAAAGAGAAAAAACTAAAATTATAGCAAATTACTGTCCTATCCTTACGCCTGCCGGTTGTCAGTCCGGGACACGGTGGTTCCATAGGTGGTAGATAATGGTTGTATTGTGGGATTACAGCCAATTATCTGCACGAGAGATCTAGGCCTATGGGTTCTGTGCCCGCCGTGAGATTCTTTCTAAGGATTCCTCTAAGGGATGACGGTCCTTTCTAAGGGAGAGATTTTCCCTCTCTCGGGAGAGATTTTCTTAAAAAAGGGAGATTCTTAGATTCTCCCTTAGATGTTCCCTTAGATTCTCTTTTAGAAAGGGAGAGATTTTTCTAAGGGGTCCGGGTCCTTTCTAAGGGAGAGATTTTCCTTTAAGAGTTAAGGGAAATCTCTCCCAAACCAAAACTGGCAGGAATGGGTGCGTAACAATTTGTAGTGCCTAGGGTACCGGGAAGGTTAAAAACGGCCCTGCCTTTTCTGATCTCTCTGAGTCTGAATAAAATAAACATAACCACATGATGGATGCAAATAAGAAAATACATAGAACCACTAGATTCTCAGAATCAATGTCGATAACAAAAGGAACACAGATGTTAAACGCGGTGGTAGCATTGCAGGCAATGAAATTTGTGACTGTCCACCTGACCAGCCAGTGGCGGATCCAGGGTAAGGACTAAGAAGCTTCAGCCTCCCCAAGCGATTGTTAAAGGGTAACATTCTGCTTTATTAGACACTTTGGATAGGTAAAAAGAACTTTTTTTAATAAATTATCCTCTCCCAAAAATTTTTACATTGTTTTACACTAAAATTTTACTTAACTGTTCACTTTGTTTGGGGCAATTAGGATTTTTTCAAAATTATCCATAGTCTCTCATATATTGGTTACTGACATAAAAAGCGGGTTTTTATGATGAGTTGTTTTAAACCCATCCTCCCCATGCGGAGTCACGCGTTCCGGAGAAAAAAAATTTAGCACTACAACACTGTAGAGGAGCGATCTAAAAATTGCATAAGTGGGTTCAGAAGTGTCTCGTTCTATCATCTAGTATTTATAGGAAGTACATAGACTCATAAGTTCTAGTTCCATCAATTATTTACTAGATGCTATTGGCATTTTCACCCCAAGTGTTGTGGCTGTTATATTTATATATATATATATATATATATATATATATATAACTTTTTTCCTGTAAGATCAATTGAGGTTGCTAAGCCGCCGTCATTCTTGTGAAAAAAGGATTGTTAGTTGTATCCAGTACTCCTTTGATTTACCACTGGTGATGGCGCTCCTATTTCTTAATTTTATCAATCAAATATAATTTTCCTCTTTAATGAACAGAACTTAAAATAGGTGGTCTTTCAGTATTGAACTGAACTAAATTACTCCCGAAAAGCCACAACTTATTCAAAGATACCTAAATAATAAACGTCTTGTCTCTAACGATTTTTGGATCGACTCATCGGAACCGGTGTATCTGTCGCTATGTTGAAATTTTGATAAAAACGACATTTTCATCTCTAACTAAAAGCAAAAACTTTTTGTACAGTTCGAAAGATCTCTAAAAAATTAACCTTTCTTTTAACTTGCGGCTACTTTCAACTCTTGATTTGATGCTTTCTTAGCATAGAAATTACACGCTTGATTACACGCACACGAATTATCTAGCGAGATATCACACCTTGAAGAAGTAAGCACAGAAGCGAAGCATACGATTCTTTCCTTGATTCTTTGAAAAAAAGTCACGGAACATAATCTCTCGCGTAGGTGGATGAGCGAAAAAGCGCAACAGATTGTTCGTTAAAAATGTCCGTTTTACTGCCTTTTCCTTAAAATTAATAATACAATCACCATAAGCAGATTTCTGCTTTACCTAAGGAATAATTTAATACAAAATTCATGTATAATTAATTACTTATTCAGTAACTCCTAATCTATTTACAAATTATATGAATCATTCAATAAAACTGTAAAAATTTAGTATTCAAAAGGATTAAATAATTTTACAATTGCGCAAAATGATTTCGAGGCCATATTTTAACTAACCAAATTTATTAATTTACTATAGTAAAAAAAACTAAATAAAACCATTCATTATAATTTATATTTTACTAATTTTTCACTAAATTTATTTATTTAAGTGCAAATGCATGTTCAAGCGAAAGTTTTATTGAATCAAAGAAATTTTTTTAAAAGAAACATTACATTGCAGCATGAATATAGTGATAAATATCTCGATAGATTATTTTTCTCTTCAATGGTAATCTCCCCAGCCGCCCCCCCTCCAAAAAAAAAAGATTTTGCTACTAAGAATTACATTTATTAAAGTATCGATTTTAAAAGAAAAAGTTAGTTATTGAGTTTTTTTAGTATGTTGCAAATTTCGGTCGCGAAGAGGCCCGTGTGCCATAGGTTGAACAAGCCAGTCGTGAAGCAGCGCGTGTGCTCTATGTTGCACATTTTGCGGCGAAGTGGCCATCGGCGGCCAAAACTGGTCACCGAAGGCGACTAGTTGCTACAATAGTACTACAGGCCGTGAACCGTGGCGACAGTTTTTAAAATTTACCAAGTTTGGTGATTTGTTTAGTCTTAGCATAGAAATCACACGCTTGACAGTTTTAATTATAGAACAACATTTTATTTTTATATTGCTGATCTCTAGTTAGTGTAAAAAAAAACACGGGGAAATTTCTAGTATTAGCAATTCTTAATTCTTCTAATACATAATTTTCGCTTTGAAAACATCGTGGAGCTTTAGTGGGACTTACACTCTATCACTTTTAACTTACATCAGAAGTGAATCATTCAGAGGGAAGTCATTCAGAATGACCATCTTTGTTTTTATATTTTCATCCAGTTCGGTGGTTTCACCTCATGCGTATTATCACTGCTAAGGGTGTGCAAACACTCTCAGTGACGTGACTCCGAGTCAAATCACGAATGGCCCGGAGGAAACCATAGAGGAGCAATAGGTGGAGAGAGCAATTGTATAACCCTAAACTGAAACAAGCACATAAGTCACGTGACTTATGGAAATAGTGTAGCAGGAACTACTTCATTATAACTGTAGTCTCTAGCTTTGCTTTACAGAAACAAAAAGAAATGCTTGATTTTGAGAAAAAATAGCAATAAGCAGCCAAATCCGTTAACTTTCTGTAGCTGCGACGCTGTTATCTTAGCTCCAACTTTCCCCGAAAAATATAGTAGGACGCTCTCTCCACCTATTCCTCCTCTATGGAGGAAACGAACGGATTGTTTCTTTACATTTTTCATCGATACTTCACTCTCGATGAATCATCGGGGCGGGGAAAGACTCTCTCATCAAAAGTTGATCGGAGGTCAAATTGTTTCATTGTTATCTTTAGTGTACACTTTGGAAGGAGCAAAACGGTAAAACAACCTATACACTTATCATTTTGCATGATTCCTCCAAGACGAACATCTAAACTAATAAGTGTAAAAGAACCTTTGTAAAACCCAAAGTAGAATGTTAGAGTTTTGTGTTTAATTTTTTGGGTTATACAGCAAGCCTACAAGAGGAGCTTCTGCCTATGGGCGAGAGCTACCTCGGTCAGAAGAATTTTTAATGTAATACAAGTTGTATTGACGTTATATCTGGAGAAAACCGTTCAAAACTTCAGACAGTTAGATCGGTAGGCCCGAACGTGGGACCTTCACACTTCAGCCGTCTTCCATGTTCAGTATCTTATCCACTCGGTCATGGTGTCATCATTTGAGGATGGAGGCTTGCTCTGGCTTGTAGTTCTAAGGGTTATAATTTGTAGGTAACTTTGCTAAGAGGGTTTATTTTGCTTGATTTTTGTTGTACTATTTTCTCAAGGTATGCTTAACAAAGTATGTCCAAAATGGCATGCCCCTAGGGATGGACGCGAGACGCGAGAATTCTCGCATTGTTTCGCGTTCTCGCATTGTCTCGCGAGACGAGACGCGAGACGAGACAGGCATTTTTTTTTGCAAGACGAGACGCGAGACGAGAAAGAAAATATTTTGCGGGACGAGAAGCGAGACGAGACAGAGTCTTGTCTCGCGCGAGATTTCTCGCGAGAATTCTCGCATTTTTTTCCGTCTCGCATAAATACGATCTGAAAAGCGACAATTTGCCTGAAGCCTCTACCGTTTAACTTGCGTCTCCTTCGTTTTCGGTCCTGGTATACTATCAGCACTCTACAATACGCACAAACACGTAACATTTAAAATTAGAACAGACGAGAGATATACAAAACACACAAAGGAGAGGATAAAGAAAGAGGCGGAAAAAAAAAGAAAACAGAGAAGAGTTGAAAGAAAAATAATAAGTAAATAGGAAAGGCGGTACGGTATGTTCAAATCTGACCACTTTTAGACGGGACCCGGGGCATTAAGTTTGGGGCCACCCTTACTATCCCCTTTTTTACGCATTAAGCCCTTTTACTGAGCCCCCCTTTTTTAAGCATTTTAACCCAGTTTTGACCGCTGTTGTACTCGAAAATTGCATTTCGGTTAACTGTAGTTTTTGTACTTAAATCAAATCGTATTTATCACCCCAAAAAAATATCTCTAACTTGATCAAGTGATAGACAATTAGGTAATACATATATTATAGAGGAAATTCAGTTTTTTCCCCACAATTACTATTTCAGTACATATGAATTTATAATTTAGATAATCGGGATATATATGGGCCCACTTTTTCTTCAGGGGCACCGGACTACCGCCCCCCTTGCCCCTGTGATAACCGGGTTTCGGGTATATCAGAGAGAGATTAGAAGTAGAGCAACTTGCATTCGCATTGATGCTTAGTCTGAGTAGGTTGAAATATGGTTGAATATCCTTGGTTGAAATATCCTTGTACCGATATTATCCTCAAACTTTCCCGCACGTTGCGGCGTGCGTAGGGGGGGGGGGGCGCCCACCCTGGTAACAACTTTCTAGGGGCGGTTAAATCCCTATTGTTGGCCTATTTTAAAGAGATTAAAATGACATTTTTTATTCTTATATATTAATATCGGACGGAAAGAAATGCAAGCAATTTTTTTAAAAACTATTTCTCTTTTCGTTTATATTATCATGTTTTCCCTTCCTTCGGCTTGCAAAACTTTTATAAATTTTTTTCCTCCCCATCATTTTATCTTGCAGTTGGGTTCCTATTCTAAAATTATCTTCGCCTGTTAGATGTCTTCTCATTTTTTTAAAAATTCCACACTAGATATACATTAGGGGGATTATGGTTTAATTTTTCTGTAAACAGGGCGACCATAACGACTGTAGTACTATCGCTAAAATTATTGTGGAAAAGTACAAACGGATAGTCGACAATTAACTGTTCAGTAATTTAAAATATTAACAAAAAATAAGACGGCTATTAACCAACTGAGATACTATAATGAAATCTAAAAATGCACACGCGGTAATGTTATTGGAAATATTAGGCAAATAATTATAATTATCGTTAATATAAACTTGTTTTCATTAATATAAAAATTACACATATTTTAGAGAATTGAAATTGATGTTAAAGTAAATAGTAGAGATTTAATAAAGACTAAAAGTGTTCTGTTTATAATTTTTCAAGTGTTATCTTACAACCAACTGAACGATAAGTAATTCTAATTTGCGTTAATATATCCCGCAGTAATTTCAATAGAGGAGATTACTTGAACTTTAAAAAAAAAAAAATCTGTTTTGTCTCATGCAGATATGATTTTAGTAAAATATTCGCTACTTCTCGTATGAAGAGCGGGTGCGCAGCTATTTTAAAACAAACGGTTGTCCATTTCATGTAGTGTCTGAGGTATTTAATGCTACAACTTGAACAGTATGATGTAGAACTACAGTATGATGTAGAAATAACACATTTTGAAAGTCGGGAGTTCTCTGCAAACCGCTAAGCTTTTCACTTTTCTGATCGCGAATGGCACTGACGTAGTTTTTTGAGTCATTATATTGCAATGATGCCAGGTTAATACTCATAACGCAAACTTTACATCAAGAGTCAAATAATTTTGCTTTTATTTTAGATTCCACATCATTGGAATTAATTGAAATTACTCATGTTAGGAAAATTTTCGTTTACTACAGTGCGAAGAACGGGCACGCAGCTAGTAAATAAAAATAAATACTATATTTTCGGTGTGATATTATATATACTTATCTATCTATGATTAAATCTCAATTTTTTTTACTTCAAATGCCGATATATGCTGATATAGTTATTAATATATCTACTAATGTGGCTATATGTAAGTAATTGTTATTATTAATATTAATTTTCAATAAAATCCCAATAATAAGTTAGTATAAAATGGTAACGAAATAGAAGTCCTTAATTTTGCGAGACTCGCGAGACGTCTCGCGTCTCGCGCGAGACGAGACAGCAATTTCTTTGCGAGACGCGAGACGAGACACAGTGTTTGCGAGACGAGACGAAACAGAGGTTTACCAATGCGAGACGAGACGAGACAGCCCCGATTCTCGTCTCGCACGTCTCGCGTCCATCCCTACATGCCCCACAAAATCTCAAGTAGACTAAATCGACCAGAGAGTGAACGAACCCACTTAATAAACGTTTCGTATGTATATATTTTTTTAAATAAGGTTTGACGAGTTTTCCTGTCTATGTATTAACAACAGTAACTTATTTTCATGTAATAGTAAGCTCTTCAGCTGTTTTGGTTTCCTTGGTCACATGTGCTTCTCTTGAAAAAATAATCATTTGCCGATGTGCATATTATGTTCCTTTACTAGAAATATGTGAATTCGGTAAAGGAATAATACAATATCTGTTCATTTACTGGATTATTGTACCCCTTTTTACTTGAAGTCCCAAAATACCCAACCAAACCCAATGACTTTAGTTTTTTAGACAGTTTTTACGTAAATTACATACAATAAATACAAACTACACTTAGAAAGTATATTATGATTTTTAAGAAATCAAATTATGCTATAGTTTTTGCGTACTGGGTGGTTGACCCTTCATTAGTTGACAAATAGTGACACATGTCATGCAGACTGCTAAAAACTGTTGAAACTGCATATTAGAATAGCTGTTAAGAAGCGTTGAATCTTCCATAAATGATTGGTTTGAAATAAGTTGCGTAAACTCATACTTTTAATTAATGATAGCAGTGTCATTGTTCAGTCTACGCCTTTGTGACTATTATGGTTAGGTTGTAATGTTTTGTTTATTTTCACTTCTAACAGTGTATCGAACAGAAATTGAAAGAAAAGTTTATGCAAAATTCTGTTTCATTTATTAGAATTCCCTGAGCTTAATTAAAATATACCTCGCGGATATGTGTGGTGATTTCTTTCGCTAGAATTATTAATATTATGTCAAATTTACATTTTGACAGGACTCTACATTTCTAGGTTTACATTTATTTAAAACTTCATTTCAATAAAATTATGCAGCTGTCACTGTGATAATCGTAATTTTCAAAAAGACCACATGGAATTGGCATATGAATTCATTATGGAGACAGCAAGGAATCTATAATGAAGATTTTTTTTTACTTGATGATCATTATGCATTATTTATAAGGCATGAAAGTAGATATACAATCAAACAGCGTGATGATTCACCCACGGCATCAAGAAGTAATGCCATTTATGTACATGGCACGAGTACGTTACAAAAAACAAAAAAAAAACTTCTTTAAAGAACTGTTTTGATATGAAATTGAATCCGCTTTACGAAGTGTGTGTTTTCTAAATTACAATATAAGTCACGAACGTTCTGTAATAAAATTTCTCGCTACTTCAATGAAATGTGGTCGCTTTATTTCCCTTAATCACGATACATCTTCTAATATTGTTAACAAACGACCAAGATAGCTTTATAATTGAAAACGGAAAAGGCACACTCTGGAAGTGATTATGTGAACATGTTGTTTTAAGTGATCAATAAAGGCGTACGAGAAAATACTTTCATGTGTGCAAAATTACTATATCTCCGTGCACAAACTGCTGTTTTTATTTCAGATATTCGTGCAATTTGGTATTAAGTGAATTAAATGAACTGCCTTGAGAGAGGTCAATAGCTGTCTTTAACCGTAGTAAAAAGCATTTTGCATAAAATGTAGCCACACGCACAAAAAAAAGTATTTAGAAAACACAAATAGTGTTTTTTGTATGTCTTCTAGGCCTGATTATTTTGTACTTCTTTCTACCTTAATTCATTCATCTTACGAAGACGCACTGAATCCATCCAGTAATCATTTTTAGTACATCTTGCATGTACTTTGAAAGAGGTATTTTTGTGTGCACATTTTGGGCAATATCAAATAAAAAACTAATGAATCCTGACTTCAATCAAAATACAATGAATATATGATTCGATGAATATTATTCGATGAATATTATTCGATGAATATATGGCTGTTCCAAAAAAGTGTTTAACGGGCTTTAATTATTTATCTGCAAGAGATAAGTGCGCATGTGCAATGTAAATTGAGAAATTGTTCAAAATAAGGCTGGAAATAGGACTAAGAAAAAAAAACCCTCTCGTTAATTTTCAAAAGTTAAACTTTTTAAATTTTTATACGACCCCCGTACAAAAAATTTTCCAGCTATAGTGCGTTCGCCGAGTCGAGAGAACGAAACTAAACAATTGCACGTGCAAACTGGAGATGAGTAAATACCTGTCATTTTGCCAAAGCGCCAAACACATTGTGAATTTCTGCTTTCTTCCATTTACGCTGTTTGGAATTAAGAAAGGTTAAATTCGCCTAGCTAGGGATTGGTGCCAAAAAAAGTAATTCTTTGGTAACCCATTTCTTTACTTTCGTTCTCTCGTTTCCGCGAACAGACAATTGTAAAATGTGCCCTTTACACTAAAAATATCATATACAAAATTTCAGCCTTTTATCTTAAAACGTCTCAGAGACTTTTAAACAAAATGATACGGACTGTACATGAATTTGAACGTAAAAGTTTATTGCTAGAGTGGAAAAAAAATATTTTCTCTCGTAATTTCAGTACGATCCCTGAAACGCAATCATCCAATGTTTGATTCGCTCTATTTTTTCCCTCAGTGAGCCATTAAAATGTTGTTTAAATCAGCAAATATTTATCTACATACCTCTGACAGTTTTTAGGATATAATTCTCAAATGTCGTTGATCACCTCATTAGATGGAGAGCATTTTACTAATTGGGAATTTCTTTTCGATGGGGGTTGTATACAAGGTGTAACTTTTTGTAAATGAGCACGAGAAAATTTTTCTTAGCGGAGTCTTATTTCCGACCTTATTTTGATTTTTTTTTTTCAATTTGTATTGCCCACTTACCTCTAATAGGTAAATGAGTAAAACCCGTTACCACCTTTTCTTTGGTACACCCTGTATATAAAAGGATCTCATCACTAGGTTGACAAACTCCTTGCAACTACGTTTGTAAATAACAAAAGACACTCAAAAGAAACTGTTTAAAAGATGGCACAAGTAATCAAAAACATTTTAAAATAGCACGCATAAAATATACTTATCAATCAGAACGCGCGTTTCAGTATAAAGATTTTCGTTCTTCTTCAGTTGAAGTCCTCAAGTCTACACACAGTAACCACAGAAGAGTGGGGTTACAGTGTGTAGCCCCAAGAGGCTTGGGGAGAATTTCAACAGAAAAGGACTACCTGCAAAAGCAACCGTTGATTCTGCTAGAAAATGTTGATTTCTTTGTGTCGATCGTTGTATCTGCAAAAGATATTAAACGTACACATTTCCTATCTTCCGCCTAGGTAGATAAAATCTCTACATCATCAAAAACATTGCACGAGTTTTAGAATAACTCCAGTTGTTACAATTTAAATTCCCGGAGACACTAGTCTTACAAAAGTCTGTCTTATTATTTTTTTCTTTCTAATGGTTGGGGCAGCAGCCTATTGTAGGCTTGGCCGATACGAGGGCCTTAGATGTAGGTCATTTGATTAAGGGGACGCTGTTCTCACGACAATATATACTTAATTCGCATGGTCAATTCAAATTCAAAATCAAAGACGGCAGTGAAGAATGTTTTTCACAGAGAACTTTTTTATATTATTTTACTTGTACATTTTATATGCAACTATTTACACCGAGGTCTCATACGATGTTGACACCTTAAATGGTCTTTCAGATGCGGGTAAAAAAGCTTCACGAACACCTGAGGCTCGCTGCGCCTCCTAGCGTTTCTCTCTTTGAGTTATAACAGACGCCAAATACACAGACCAACGTTGCTCAGTACGCATGGTCTCCTAATTTGGATCCAATTCCATATGAGAAACCTAGCATCTGGATAGGCACCACCAGAGGTATTGTTTGAACATGAAGGACATTGACGCCACAAAGAATTTTACGATCACCAGCTCCCTTTAGCGTACACGGTTTACATTAGATTCAGACGAGAGATTTCACCCTCCCAAGGATTTGCCAAGCCGGTGCTGCTTCACTTTCGGTGTTCTGAATGGGAACCGATTCTAACCCGTTGATCTACTGCCGGACCAGTCTTAAAATTTAACAACTTAGGTTTTTTTCCCCTGCTTTTTACATTGTAAATGCAGAACACTGCAGAGAAATCAACCGCTAAGCCGAGAAATAGTTCAGTATTTAATCTTCTGTGTAGAATAAGAAGCTGAGATTTTTCAGTCGATAAAGAATTCATAGTTACTTTTTCCAAAATAATATTTTCTAATAAGAATATATTCGTAATTTTTCATGATTAAATATTTTCACATCTCTAGAAGTTGCATGTTGTTTCATTTCTTAACCCTCCGTTAGGCGCGTATAAACTATACGATCGTAGGCCAGGTACACTGACTCTTAAAGTACTCGAGTAATGGCCAAATTACTCGAGTACTTTAAGTTACTTTAACGCCCGTACTTTAGTTGTGTCAAAAACTAATTATTTTTTTGAAAAAATACAAAATTAGAAAGAAATATGAGCAAGCTATTACTATATATGGCATCATTCACTTTTACGGAGAACAACATTTTAAATATGAAGTTGACTTGGGAAATTTGACTTATGCTACGATCGTAGTCCACTCGCCTGCTTCAGCTTCTTCTTGATCGTGCAACTTTAACTTTTTACAGGCCAGTGTTCCCAATTGGGAACATCAATTTAAAAATGTATTGAAAAATTAAATTTTATCAATATTGACTCGAAAACATTAGTAGATATAATTAAAAGATGACTTGATTTTTCGAAATAGAATTTGCAGTTCCGTGATTAGTGGAAAACTGTATTAAAAAAATCATAAAAATAGCCATTTTTATAAATTTTGATGGTGGTATCTTGATATACGCCCCCCCCACTCCCCCTTCAAACTTAACTCATATCGTTACTTAAATTTGAAAGTAAATATTTCATTTGTTCTTTATATTTCACTTATTATTTAAACTACCATAAAAGTATAGTCAAAGTATAGACCCTAAAATTATAGTCAAAAATGACCGATGTTCCTAATTAGGAACATAGTGAAAATTGGGGGTTACATTTTCTTTTTCAAGTAAATGATTAATATCCTTTAGAAGGCAAAATATGCAAAGAACTAATTTAAAATATGCCTGAATCTGAATTCGCTCTGTAAAGGTTAATACCCTCCAATGCATGCCACTTTTCGTGCAACCCAAAAAGGTTACATTTTATACTTTTTATACTTACCTTGATTTTATAGGTGCATTGTTATGTCATTTATTCACCTGGATCTAGCCTTTTAAAATCAGCTACAAGATAACAATTAATTTAAGCATGACATGTATTAATGTATGGAAAATTACCCACGCAGATTAGGTGTATTAAAAATTCGTCCCATTCTAGCACGCCTGGTATTTAAAGTCGTCCCTGTAAAATCAGAGCATTTCGTCTGAGAAGGTCCATTGATAAATTTCATTTTATAAGGCTCCCGGAATGTTTAATTTCGATGCAATGCTTTTGATAGGACAAAGTGCTTATTTGTCGCTGCCATAGCAACGGAATTCTGTTCCATAAATGATAAATTGTACTACCCATTTCTTCGGAGATAATCGAAGGCATTCGAAATTAATAGAGGGATTAAAATTTTAGAGATTTTAAAATGCTGGGAAAGTAAGAGATTGATATACAGGACGGCATACAAAAACTATCTCGAAAAATGGATCGCTAGCGGTTGTTCAGTTCAACCGATTGAGATGAGATTTCGATTCGTTCGTGTTGTTCCTGTTGTATGAGCTCGGAATTCTACGAGCGACAACAAAGTATAGCTTACAGTTACGGTTATAGGCATTAAAACTCGAAATTTTCAAATGACAACGGGCTTTTTTTTCCGGTCGCAAAATGCTCAGTTTAATGCGAAACCTTAAAGAGCGTTGGAACGGTACGCGTATCACAAAAAAAAAACTGACGAGTTATGCACAAGCAAAAAACAGCTCTGCGAATGGCCAATAAATACTAGAGGTGTTCCGTATATCCGTATCCGTGTCCGTATACGCATTCGCGGATATTTGAAGAAATAAGATATGCGGATCCGTCAGAGCGAAAAAAAATTATCCGGATCCATAAAAGCGAAATAAAATGATCCGTATCCGGTTCCGAGTCCGCATTCTTTTTAGAGGGTCTTCCACGGATCTTTTAACGATATTTCAGAATAAATGAAAGAAAGAAAATCAAATTATTTCGTTATTATTTTTTTTATAATTAAACATACCGTGTTTACTCGCGTCATAGTCGCCCTCGCATGACCCACTCTCTCACCCCCGTTTTGAAGCAGACAAAATTGTCAAAATATTTTTCCTGCAGAAAAGTCGCAGTCACGTATTCGACATTTATGTCTATATAAAAATATTACCGAAAAGAAAAATGCCTCTTTTTGCGTATAATTGAAGAAAAGATTATTTAATATACGGCAGATAAACGGAAAACATTTGGTAAATTAGTTATTTTACTATAATACCAATAATATTCTAGCATTAGAGTTTTCAATATTACATATAGTAGATTTTCCCCGCATAATAATCACACCTAGACTTTCACTGTGAAACACTGGCATAAAAAGTGCGAATATTACGCAAGTAAACACGATATATATTTTTTCTAATTCAAAAATAATAAATATTGTTATTTTAAAGTGAATTTTCTTGTTTAGTATATAATTCTGCTAAAATTAGTATTAGGAATTGAGAGCTATTATGTACTTACAACTTGCTGGACTTTTTAATATTTCTATGGGAAGGCTTTAGTACAATTCACTCCCTCCCCCCCCCCCCACACTTTTAGCGCCCCATCTTTTGTTCTTGCAATAGAAAGTCAAATTTTTTATAGAGAAGACTTACTAGTTACGCTAGTAGTAGTAGTAAGCTTAATAAATTCAAAAAATCCTGCTTTTGTCTCTCCCCCACCCCAATTATAAAAGCCTATTTTTAGGAGTTTTCAGATATATCATGCCACATTTTCGTTACGGGTTTTTAATATTGTAGCATATTTTTCTTTTACATTTCTTTACATCAGTTTAGCTCCAGCAAACTGACCGACATTAATTTTATTCGTTTTAAATATGAGAACCTGCTGAAGTAATATGGTAGTATTGGCGATCTATAAAGAAGAAATAAAATTTGTTTAAAAGTTAAAGTTCTGTCTTCATTTTGAGAATGCATTAAATTCTAAAAAATTCTGAGATATGTTTTCGAATACTAAGAATTTCGACTTATGTTTCGTTGTGAAAAATGTGAAGTTATTTTGTTTTAGTGAAATTGAAATTTATTAACTATTTTTCTCAATTTTAACTGTAAGAATGTTTTTTTATTTAATTATTATTCCTTGTAAAGTGAATAATTTTAAAATATAATATCAGTATTACTCTGGGCTTTATATGAGATAGCTTTTATTGCTGAAAAACATGCTGACGTTGTATTTTTGTGTAATATGAAACTTCTGAATTGTATCTGCTATGACATTTCATTTTTCTTCTATGACATTTCAAGTATTTTTTTTATTTCTTAGTGAAGAAAATCTGACTGATTTAATATAATTTATGGTTTCTCAAGTAAAATATGCCATATTTTGAAATTAAACAGAAAATTTTCACTTTATTTGTGAACAAAAGTTTTTTTTTTATTTTAGAAAAAGTAAATTTTTCATTTTGTTAGTAAAAATTAACTAACTTATATTTCAAGTTCGGAAGATAATTGGTAAACACATTTTACTATCAATTTATTAAATCCAGTTAATGGAGTTATGTGGTGAAAAATATTGATTGTCATTTTATCTAGTGGAATTTAATTTTTATATTTTTCTTTTTCTATTTGTCTCATTTACATGTATAAGATATTAACTGAAATACTCACTGATTTATCTTTTTGTTACCTCTCTCATTTTCGTTGTCATATATATTTTTTTTTTTTTTTTTTTACTTTCCTGGTGTGAATAAATAATAGATTTCTTTTTAGTTCAGAATATGTTTTGCAATTATTATACCTATACAGTGAATACATAAAGTTCAATTTATTTTATTTTATTTTATTTTATTTCAGCATTTCAGCAAGATTATCAAATTTTAAGATTACTAAATTGAAAAAGCCTTTCATCTCCACTTCATCATTTAGCTAAATATTTAATGTTCCATAAACCCTCAACTAAGCTTAAATGAAAAATTATGGCCTTTTATTATGCTTTTATAAAAATTACATTGTTTACTGTATAGGTTTATACAACATCAATAATTATTTTTAAATATATAAGAATTTCAAGTGTTTTTCAAAAATAGCTAAGTTAATAATTTTAAGGAATTGATTTAAAAGTGCGATTAATACTCTTCGACAAAAATCAATAAATTTGCAAACAAAAAAAAAGAACATTAAAAAAATTAAGTATGGTAAGTATTATAACCTTATTTTTATTTTAATCCTTTTATGAAAGTTCTAATTATTAAAGAGAAAGAATATAAAAGAAAAAAACCTACGTATGAAACAATACTTTTAAACATGTTAATTTCTTGTCTTATAAAGAGAATTTTGCATAATAATTCATATTAGATTGATCATGGCTTATATTTGCTTTGAGTAAAGAATGTATATTATTATATAAAATGCATAAAATAAGGACATAAGGACATTAAATTCTTGTGTGATTAAATAATAAGACATATCGTTTCCTTTATTTTTAATTTCTTCTTTCACTCCAAGACACTAAGAGAGAATAAAATTAAATAGGTAAAAACTGAAACTCCTACCACTCTTGTTATTTATTTTGATAAGATAAACTAGAGTTTCTGTAGGTTTGAAAAGCTATTTGGTTTAGAAGTAGCGATTCGATAATGTAATTCGCAAAGTATCTTGTTAAAAATTTTAAAATGTTACTTTATTTTAACCACTAAAATAATTTTTTCACTCATGCATTCACAGTATTTGAAATTTAACATTGTGGTAGAACATTTCACGTATTGTGCGTGAAAGCATCACTTCAAGATGATTAGTAAATAAAAAGATCCGTATCCGTATTCGTGTCCGCTGATCTGAGAAAGAAATATCCGTTTTCATATCCGTATCCGCGGATCTAAAAAGCAAATGATCTGTTTTCATATCCGTATCCGCGGATTTGAAAAGTAATGATCTGCTTTCATATCCGTATCCGCGGATCTAGATTTTTAACGATCCGGCTCACCACTAATAAACACACGATCGGGGCACATGAAAGAAAATTGCATCTGACAGAAGCAGGACTGAAAGGGGAATAAAATTTTGTAAGTCGCCAAGGTTTGCAATTTTTGATGATTTATCGCCACGTTTGGTGCCAAAAATAAGTCCTCAAAACTGAACGAAGCTCGACGATATCTACCAAATTTGGCTAGAAACTGGCAAACGCGAAAGTTTATCACAAGAAGAAGTATAGTTAGAATATACTTGGCGAAGATTGTAAAATAGTTTTAGTGGGCAGTTTTAAATAGATTTCAGTTCCAAAGAAGTGTTTTATGGAACAGGAAAGAAAAATAATGCCCACTCATGGATTTTGAAACACTTTCCAAACAGTATTTATGAAGGTGAAGTATAGTCAGAATATGCCGGGCGATGACTGCTAAACAGTTTCTGTAGGTGATTTTAGTGTAGATTTCAGTTCTGAAGAAGTGTTTTGTCAACAAGAAAGACAAACACGGCGTACTAATTTATTATGATGCACATTCCAAATAGTATTTATTATGGTGAAGTGTAGTTAGAATATACTTGGCGAAGATTGTAAAACAGTTTTAGAAGGGGATTGTAATATAGATTTCGATTCCAAAGAAGCATTTTATGGAACAAGGAAGAAAAATGCAGCACACTCATGAATAATGAAACACTTTCCAGCTTAATAGAATAAGGAAGAAAAATAGGGACGACGCATGGATTATGATACGCTTTTAATAAACAGCGCTTTAGTGGGTATTTAAAATGTGAAAATGCTTCATATTTTAATTTTCTTTTTTTAAACAAATTTTTCTTGTGCTAAACATAAGACATTCTTTCTTTATATATTAACTATCGGTATATTTAACTGTTAAAACAGATAAACGTTGATATTTACTTTCAATAAAAATTGTAAATGAATTATCTTAATTTATTGAAAAAATCTTTCTTAAATTATGTATTGCATTGCACAGAAATTTATAAACTATTTAAGCAGTGTAAAAATTTAGATGCATACTGAGAAATAAATCTTCTTAGTCCATTTCTGCTGTTTGTGTACTTGAAAAATTGCAAAAGTGCACGATAAGGGGCATCTCCAATTTTTTTCGGGGTGTGTGACGTTGTCCGAATAATTACGAACAATTAGTACATATAGATATACTTATGTGATGTTCCCGTTTTCACCAGAGTTGGTATAAAAAAGTGTACATACATGTACATTTAATGTTATAAATAGTGCACAGTTTAAAATATGTTTGAATTATTCGTTTTCTTCATTTTTTTATCAGAGCTATAATCTATGATTATTAGCCCGAGAAAATAAAATTTAAATTAAGGCAAATACATTACATGTATCTTAATACACTATACAAAAAATATTTTTTTTTTTTAATAAATAGAGTATAGTTTCACTACAGTCTCTAGTTATAAAACGAATTCGCAGTACAGTCAGAATATACAAATGCAATCATGATTAAAGCATCTGTGAGATATAACTTAAGCAGAAACCAAATTTAATTATATGAAAAACCTAAAATAGTACTTACTTACTTCTTTGACTCGGGATATCATAACATCATTTGTTTTACAACAGCTACGAGATTTTTATAATCCAATCGTAAGAAACTATGTCCATTAAAGCAAAATCTTTCCCGAAAGCATCCCCTCCATATTTAGGTTGAATTTATTTAACAACTCTGAATATATGAAAAGTTGCATTTGGTATTCAGATATAAAATAAAATTATCCCAAGCGAATACACCGAGAAGTAAACTTCGTCGTGTCTACTGCATTAACGTAGCACCCACAGCAAAAGGACTTAGCATTAAATAAAATACTATACTCCAACCATCTGCAGTCGTCTGTTACATGCGTAATGCGACGATATTTTTGAACGTTTAAGGGATCTTAACTGCACTTGAACTGCAGGCAGAATGAGCAACGAACATCTTGCATTCAAAATTACTAAAATCAGCTTTGTGGGTATTATTTTGATTACGAGTGAAAGTGACTCGGAGATATTCCATTTAGTCCAGGGGTTCCCAAACTTTTTTCCCCCGTGGCACCCTTGTCAGGCTAAAAGCACTTCGCGGCACCCTTGTCAGGCTAAAAACACTTCGCGGCACCCTTTTCAGGCTAAAAATCATTTCGAGGCACCCTTCTCAGGCTGAAAACGTTTCGGGGCAGGTTACCTTTAAAGCAATATGAATATGAAGGTTAGAATGAAGCAGTTTGGATACATTTTTCATTGTTTCTTTCATGTTTATTGGGCTTACTATTACACTATCTTGGAAAAGGGATATAGAATTTTGCCCCCCCCTCCCATATTTCAGGGAGTTCCTGTAAAATAGAGGCGACTGGACACCGAACTCTCTGGAACTTGACTAAAATATTTTTGTTTCGCCTACTTGATCATCGGATTGGCAAACTTTTTTGTGAAATATCGGTTCAGAGGAATTTTTTTGATTATGCTCCCCCAAAACTTAGACTTTTCTTGATTATCTCCACGGCACCCCAGGATGCTGCGGCACACAGTTTGGGAACCTCTGATTTAGTCCAAGCTCGCAGGTGCGCTTTCAGAAGAATAACAGATAATCTTCGTTTTTCAACATAACTTCAATTAAAAAAACAGCAAAATCTTTTATTCACCAATCAGGGAGATTCTTCAGTGAAAACCAGGTTGATATTGTCTGTGAAATTCCGATTTTTTGTAACAGTGTATTCTTAACTTTTTTTAATATAAAGCTAATAATTTCAGATATTTGTATGTAACATTTGAGTGATGGGAATGAATCTGCAAAAGAACATTTTATCATCAAATTTGGGAAGGGAAAATGAAAACGAATTCGAGGCCCCGCATATAATTGGGCTAGGAATGTGCGCGAGACGAATAAGTTTCTCAAAATTTGTCTCGCATCCATCCCTAATTGGTTTCTAGAGCCCCACTTCGTTTAAATCTGCCACTGAAAAGAAAGTCCCTTTTTCGTTTAAATTCCGCAAGCAACTAGTGCAGCCCATGGAGTTATATGGTATGGCAGGTCCGAGATGTGAGGGTCAAAAGAGAGCATCACACCAGCAGACTTCTTAATTCTGGAAATCGATTGGCGAAGAGGACAAGACCATCAAAAATGTTCTAGAATGTTTCAGAGCGTTGGGGAATAATGTAGAATGTTTCTCTAATGGGAGGTCCGCGAAGCACCTGTCAATCGTGTTTAAACATTTTTAAGAATGTTTCAGAATTATGTAGAAGGTCTAAAACGCTTGAGAAAGTTCTAAACCTTAGAAGTCGAGTACTACGAGTCTTCGCTTATGGAATGTTTCAACTGCCTTACCTCTTTCTCATCATCGTGATCACTCGTGTTTTTGTCCTGGTAAAGTGCACGCTTTGCTCTCGTCGATCGAGTAATTTAAAACTTAATTATTATTATTATTATGATCATTATTATTGTTACGATTTTCCGGAAATTACTCGACGCTAGACCTTCAACACATTTTTGCTGCAGTTTCTGTTGACGAAAATTAATTTAACTTTTAGAAAGGAAATAAAATCTTATTATTATAAGTGATTACTCAAATTAATGGCTTATAATAGTTTTTTAAATGCTTTTAAAAAAGTGAACTACTCTCCCTGAACAGGAACGTTCAGCTAGTTGTAGTATACAACGTTTATTCAAATGAGTCTTACGTTTATAGGAATATAAATAAAATCTTTAATTCTTCGCCTTTGACTTTTGACTTCCCTTTCACAAAAGCGTAAAATAAAGCATGCAGCAATTTCCATTACAATTTTTTCTTATAACAGGAAAGCTACTGTGATATATTAGAGTCATGGAGAAAGTACGTGTCAGGGAAGGATATACGAAAGCTTTATCAATGGGTGGAAATAAAGCTCGATGACGTGAGGATTACGTAAAAAAACGGAACCCTCATTAAAGGCTTTGAAAAATATTGAACGGTGCTAAGCCTATTTAAGTTCGAAATTTCTATTTTTTTAAAAAGCCAAAGTGGGAAAATTTTTAAGGCAGTTGACGCAGAACTAGATTCGAGGTAGAGCTCTTCTACGTGTTTGTTTCAGAAATTTATTCACAAAGATATATTTTCACGTTTTGGGCACTATAGTTCCTTCACCAATTGCAGTACCTGATCATTTTGTATGCGTGCAAATCTTTTAGCTTTAAACTTCTGACTAATGATGTTTAAGGTTATTCTTTTAATCAAATTGTGTAATTTATAATATATTTTAATAAAAATAAAAAGGTAAACAATTTATAGCTGAAATCTGAACAATTTAGACCAGCAAATTTTGCAATGCTATGATTTTTATTTATTTTTTTGAGTTTTGTTACTTTATAAGTTTTAGCATTATTTCAGTTAAAAGTTTGCAAATTTGTACTTCGTTATCGTAGACCCTGTAGCCCTTTTTTTTTTACCATATCAGCAGGGGTAAAGCAGATTAAAAATTAGTCGGGCTCAGTCTGAGCCCAAGCCCAGTTCAGGTCTGACTTGGGCTTTGAAATTAAGTACTGGGTTTGGGCTCATGAAAAATTTTCCATTTATTAAACATATACGGTAAAAACATAGGTACTTACGTATTATCCCGGAGGTCATTCCCGGCAATCTATTTTTGCGTCACATATGCTGGCAAACTGTTGCCAATCGTATTCTGAACCATCAATAATTTCATGTGTCCCGGCATTTATCTTGGCGTAAAATCGCTCGTCTTGGCTGACCACCGGGATAATACGCAAGTACCAAAACATATTTTTAAAAATGATATTTGTGAGAAATAAACTTACTTAAAATGTGTAAAAAAATGGATACATACACACAGGAGTGTCTTGCAGATGCGTGAAACCTTTCGGGCGTTTCAGAGTTTTGGACAGCTGTTTATGTTTCAAACTGTCAAAAATATTAAAGTGATTAGATTGTTAAAAAATTAATCTTAAAGTAATCAGTTTGAATTTAAATAGTTTAATCAACAATTGTTTAATCAACATTTAAAAATTAATTTAAAATTAAATTATTTAACCACTAGTGATTAGTTTAATTATTTTTAATATCATCAATTAGTATAATTAATTTTCTGAAATAATTAATATTGTTTCAGAAAATTACTTCTGGAACTTCTACATTATTACTTCTGGAAACTTTGAATATGTATTTCGGAACTACAATTATTGAGCTAATTCCCTGTAAATATTTCTTTCACATGTGGACAACTAGCTGCCTCCGCGACCAGTTATCCGGCGACCAGAATTAGACCTTATCCAAACCAAACCTTTAACCAAATACTTTATACAGTAAATAATTAGCTTCACCCCCTTCAATCATTCTGAAAATTTTAAATTTATCGAAATTGTGATTCAAACCTCTATCCCTTTTCCTGCACTGCTTAGCCCTTTCGAAGAAGGGTTAGCGACTATAAACCATATTTGAACTGCACAAACTGGAAGAAAGAGTCGACAAAATCGATGCGCTAATGAATACTACTTTAAGTCTGTTAAGAGGTCGTCAATAAAATACGAGACACAAAATAAAAAATATCTAAGTTCTCATCCTTCTTAACCTATCCGCAGAAGGAAAAGCATTGATAAAACTATTACATTATTCATACCCAGCTTGATCTGCATTAAGCTGGTCGGATGTTTATATTGACTGAATCATAAAATATTTTGGTGCATGAACAAAAAGGAAAGGGGGTAAAGATAAAAGTAAAAGAAAAAAAAAAAAAAAAAGTTCGCCTAACTTAATAAACAAGGCAAGGGCCTTATAGGAATCGTAATATCGCTGCTTCGTCCATAGAGAAAAAGGAAGGCATTTTGTTTGGTAGGGGGGCTAACTTCAGGAGGCACGCGCCCCGTGTTCAAATAAGAACGTCATCTAACCCGCCCGCCAATTGCAGCCCGTGGACTCTGACCTCAAAATGACGTCATTTATCCAGCAATAAATGCTTCGTTATGAGAGAAAATAATAACGCCAGATAGGAAGGCCTGATGTTAGTGGGAGCTATCCACTCTTGTTATGACCCCCGCATTTTGATCGCAGAGAGAAAGATAATCAGTTTTCTTCCCCCCACTTGTTGATTGTTGCGTAGTGCTTTAATTATTTGTTTACCTGAGGTTGCGGTTACTGGAGGATCATTGCACTTGGTGTTCTAAACAAGGTAAATACGTGTTTATTTTTTTATTTTCAAAATGGATGTGCATATTTTTATGAAGGGATAGATTTAAAGATAAGAACTAAAGTGCATGGAGTTTATTTTTAATGTGAATGTGTGAAAACGTTCTAACATTTCAGTTTTAAAAAAAATTCTGTCTATGATTTTTGAGTTGTTCCATGAATTTAAATTTAATGTTATTTTACAAAACATTTAAAATTATAAACTTTTATATGCATTAAGCATTAGAGGAGAAAAGCACAAGGAAATGTTTCATTACAATAATATTTTTTCGAAATAATAGCGTTTAGGCGGTTTTATTTTGAAAATCCTTTTCTACCAGTCTTAGTAAAAGTTTAGTTCGCTTTAAAATAATAAATTAAAATATATAAATGTAATAAACATAAATGCAAAATCACAGAGAAATATAAGCAGCAAAGAGAAAACTGTTTTTTTTAATTGAATTAGATTTTTACGTGAAATGTCTCAGTCGAAAAAGTAGTATAGGTAAAATATTTAATGATATTAAAATTAATAAATTATCATTTGATATGATTAATTATAAAACTCGCAAACTTTTTTTTACTGTAGCGCATTTTTTATCAATGGAGAAATTTTAATTGTGAATTTTCCCTTTCATATTTTGCTTTTAAAAAATACTAAATAACCAAGATAAATAAATTAATCTGTATATGTCAGTATTTAAACGGAATAAAGGTTTACTTTTAAATGTTTATTAATATTTAGTTTCTCTTGCCGTTGTAAAATCTTTGAGTTCATAAACAAAAAATTAATTACCTGGTATTTTATTTAATTTTCATTTTTATTTAATTTTATTAATTTATTTAGTCAAACTTTAAAAGCGTTACCTAAACAAAACTACATTTTAGTAATCAGTGAACTCTATCAATTTGATTTAACTTTAGAATATTTTTAGTCATAATTTTATTTCACAATTTAATGCTTTATGGTTGTAATTTATGTAAAACATGCTTTCAATAGAGATGTACAAATGCTTTTTACCGTCATGTCAGGGAGTTTAAAATTATTGGAAATTTTGAAATTCACGCCCTCGAGTAAGAAGAACATGTTAAAAGAGTTAAAATTTAGCATGAAATCTCCATTTCTGATCAAACTTAAGAGGCATTCTATCGAATCTAGAATATAAGTGTAACGAATGTTTCTGCTATTTCCAAAGGCGAAATTCTCTCTCGTCTGTATATACACGGTCAAACAAAACTCGTTGTATTCGTGTCCTTTTATTTTTCAATTGTTAAACATATATTCACTTTTTCTTTTCGTGTAGATTGTTTTTGTAGCCTGAGGACAAGTCGAAGTTTGGCGAGGACAAACTTTTTAAGATGTTAACCGTAGCTTATTGAATGCCTTTTTAGAAATCAATGAGGCAGTTTTTGAGCATCTGGCATAGGATATCGACGTTTGGAAAGACGAAGAATTCCCTTTATGAAATGATCAATAATTTTTCGTCTTTTTTTAGCTTTCCTTAAAGTTAGGAAAACTGAAAGAAAGATATAAAATTTGGATGATGCTAACAGGAATATCCTTCCGTCAGTAAGCAATTCCGTTATCTGAGAGAGTCAAACTACTGTGTTTTGTCTAAAAAATCGTCCGAATTTACGAGATCATACGCTTCTCAAAACTTTAAATCAGGCTAAAATTAACGTCAGGAGTTCTAGGAGTAGAATAGTTAAGTTTGTTTTTTGTTGCATGAAAATCGGTTGCTTATATCACGTGTTACACAGTTTTAAATTCCCATGCATCAACAACTGTAAGTAGCAGTTTCTCGTCCAGCCATAAAAATTAAGCCAGGATAATTTTTATGTAAAATTTGTTAATCTGTCTTATAAAAAAAAACAATTTTGAGATTATTTGAAGAGGTTTTGAGCATTAATTAATAGCAGGCGTTTTTATACGAGGCCATTATCGGATTATCTCTGAAAAAGTTTTAACAAATTATTCAAATGACGTAGAATATTTGAGAACGGGTGACGAAACCTTGGATAAGGAATCACTCGTTCGATTTTTTTGGTCAAAATTCAGAGTTGAAACATAGTTTTAGAGTGCACTTTAAATTTTCAACATTCTCGCTCTGAATTTTTTATTTAAAAAAAAAGACCTTTTTCTATAAGTTTTTCAGATAATTCGAGAATAGGTGTTTTAAAATGCTGAGTACCTAACTGATTTACAGACACGATGCACTTTAATTTTGTGTTTCTTGTCTATCTTATGAACAAAATTACAGTGAATATCTAAAAACCCAGAGACTCGAATTTGCGCATGAATATCGATATTTCTCTTGTTATGCATTGTGAATTTGAAAAAAAAAAAAAATGGACGAAACTTTTGAGAGAAATAAGGCACATAACAAGGATTAAAATCACATAACAGTATGGTGTCGGATACATCGCCTTCATGAACCTTCTAATAATCCACTGGGAAAAGTACTGAAATGTTCCCCTAATTTCTTAACTGAGTTCCATAAACAATGGGCTTGTCTGCGAGAATTTCAGTAATGAAATGAAATAGAATTTTTAAAATAACAACTTCAGTCGAGTGTTTTATGCAAAAGATCCATTATTTTTTTATGAAATATGGTCGGAAATTTCACTATTCTTTCAACACTCCTTCCAAAGTGATTATTAATAGCTGCATGAAGACGACGCTTCCGACCCCACATCGCTGCGTCATTCTGAATACTTATTTTTTTTTTGCCCTAACTCCGCTGAGCTACGACTACTGCAACTCATATATATGTATACGTGTGTGAGAGATAAGGAAGTGAAGAATATACATTTGTGTGATAAAAAAAATTCCACATTGGGGATCGTGACCCCCTAACACCGCGCCCCCCCAACCCTCGAGGCTACGCCACTGAACCAATGCCCTACTTTCAAGCGTATTTTGTCTGCTTAAAATTTTTGCTCATTAGCCTACGGTCTCGAATTTTTCTAGTCTTCATAATTCTAACTTCTCTAGTACACACGTTTATCGTGATCGCCTTCAAATTATGTTACCTTTTAATCAGTCTATATTAATGCGTACACATGAATATTGTGTGTGCATTAGATACAGAGGGGGGGGGGCTGAATCACTAAAGATTTTGTGTTTTCTATTGCTAATAATGAATTAATCTTCTCTCATCTTTATAAATGATACAGGTTGTGTAATAGACACACACACGCGCAATCCTTATGAAAAGTTTTCTTTTTTCTATTTGGTAATAACTTGACCACCAAATTGTACAATGTGAAATAACTGGATACGAGGTGATATTCAAAATACAATTATACTTTTACCTAAATATTGTTCCAAACAATACTTTATAAGTATCACATTATATATTTTTAACATTTTTCAGCGAAATCGGAAAGTGTACATGATTTCAGTTTGTCAGTTTGTTTCTCCGGGCTCTAATTGCAGTATATAGCATATGTTGCCATGAATTCTCTACATTACTATGGTTTTTTATGTCATTCATATCTATCAGCGTTGCTGTCTGCGTGTTCGCTGCAGGAGAATAGACCGTTCGTCATTACTGGAATAAACTCAGCACCCTGATTAAATGGCACTAGACATAGTTATTTCTAAATATATAAGGAAAAATTAACCTTTTTAAATTTTTTAGTTATTTTACATTTTGCCTGTTTTTTCGACCGCTTTTTGCGTATTTTATATTATCCGTCAACTATATATACATATATGCCGGGTGTCTTAAAAAGGTGGTAACGGACTTTAATTTATCTATTATTTAATTTATCTAAAATGTTCAAAATAAGGTACGAAATAAGACTCGGTTAAGAAAAAAATTCCTCTCGTTAATTTTCAAAAAGTTACACTTGTAAAATTTTTCCACGACAACCGTACAAAAAAATTTCCAGCTAGTAAAATGTTCCCAATACATTAAAGATGTGATACACAAAATTTCAGCCTTTTATCATAAAAAGTATCAGAGATATTTTTGAGGAATCGGGGGGCTGTATATGAATTTGAATGCAAACGTTTATTGCTAGAGTGGAAAAGGGAATTCTTTCGTAATTTCTGTGCGACACCTGAAATGCGAACATCCGAAGTGATTTTTTTCCCTTCGAGAGCCATTGAAAAGTGATTTAAGTCAGCATTTTTAATATTGATATCTCTGACACGTTTAAAAATATAATTCTCAAATTTTGTACATCCCTGAATCAGTCTACGGGGCACATTTTACTAACTGGGAAATTTTTTGTACGGGGGTCATATTCAAATTTAAAATGTGTAACTTTTTGAAAATTAAAGAGAGGAATTTTTTCTTGACGGAGTCTTATTTTAAACATTTTTTTTCAATTCACATTGCCCTCTCATCTTTAATAGCTTTTTTGATCGTCTTACCTAAATTTGATTTTTTTTAGCCATTTTTTAAAAAATGCTGCAAGAAAATTGTGATGTAGAGTTATTTTTGCTTTTGTAACTCGGATATGGAATTATTTCTTTACAAAATGTTTAAAACATATTCTTACGGACTAAACATCTTGTACGCTGTCGAAAATTTATTAGAAAAATAATCATATTTCACTATTTTGTTCCCTTTTCTTCTTCATTCTTGAACTTGACAACGGTAAAGGTTTACTCTACTCTCTTCTAATTGTAAACCACTTTTAGACATTTCTTTCCACAAGTAAAGGAACGCTTGGATATGAGAAGAAATCACTGTTTTTCGACCTGAAGTACAACTATTATTTACACTCGGATTAAATGATTTTTTGGAAGTTAAATCCCTTACCGTGTTTGTAAAATTGCATAGCTATGCAGAAAAATAGCTCTGAAATCTAAAGTTATTTTAAAAAACCTAAAAGTTCAGAAAACGCTAGACTGGCAGTATAATATTTTTTTATTATTTAAAAAATACCTTGCCCTTTTCTATGAGCTTTAAACAAATGTTAAAAAAAATCCGCATTTATCGTAATTTCACTGCAGCAGAATTTCTAAAAAATCTTAAATTTTTTAATACGATTCTTCCCACAGAGCTCAACTGCTCTTTCATTAGATTTCCATTACTATATGCCTCTTTTAAGTTCACTTTCATGTATGTGCCTTAAGTTAATTTTCTCTGCCTTCGCTTCTCAAACCCGAGAAAATAAATACTTCAGAGAAAAATTGAGAATGAATAGACGTGTAACAGATACTCTCCATGGGCGTGAAAGGGAGGAAAAAAGAATTAGCCTCTTTAGCTCATATTCCATGGTTCAGAGAAAAGAGTAATAAGGTTTGGACTGCATTATCATAAACAATCAGGCCGTTCATTGAAAGTTTTCTCTCCAAACTGAAAACTTTATTTAAATCTTATCGGGAGAAATTGAGCTGAGTTGTACTGACAGAAAATTTTAATTTCTTTTCATTATAAAATAAATTGTTTAAAATAGGTGTTCTCATACAAATCGGGTGTCCTTTTCGAAAATTTATATGGGAAATTTTCGTGATATTTTTATTTCTGGTTTTAAATTCTTGCACATTCGTCTGCCCGTCGCCACTTCTTTTCACTGTACATAAATAATTAAGACTATTGTCCTATAAATAGTTAAGTCTATTGTTAACTATTGTTTGAAAAAGTCATAAAGTTTGTGTGTATAAAGTGCCGGACTTGTAACCTGAAGCTTGCGGGTTCTATTCCGACATATCATTGGGGACCAGGGTGTACATGCACGTTAAATTCGTGATTTCGAAAGTCCTAAGAGCGGTCGCTTGCAGTTTCCAAGAGATGCCGGTATTTAAAAGTTCTGCGTACCTCTGATGAGGATCCAAATTATGGCGGGAAACTGTTTGATGATATGATGACGCGTTGACTTGAGCAAACAAACTGTAGTTGAGCAAGTGTCTGGTGTTTATATCCTTGAGATAATCCTTAATTTTTTATAATTTGCAACATTAGAAATTTATGTAAAAATAGCGAAACTGTTAAATTGCTAAATTCAACATTACTTTAAATTTCTTTGGATAATTTCTAGTTTACTTTAACAAATTCACCTCAAAACAGGAAAAGCAGACTTGAAGGAATTACTTTTTTCCGTCTTGACTTAGTGGGATAGCTTGAGTTCTATCCACCCTTTAAGTTACCTTCTAATTCTTGTCTCTTGAGATTGCGTCATTTTCATTTATTTCATTTAAATATGTGTTGACTCTGACGATGTAAGAGCTCCTCTCGTTTATGCAGATTAAAATGGATTGCCTAATTTATTTGACTTAATCCTGTTAGTTTGACCGATTTAAGGGTTGTGGGAAACAAGCGCAGATACCTGAGTGTTTATGTACCGACTTATCAGGAACGCGCAAGGAGCAGAAGTCCAATTTAATGCCTTAGGTAGAGCAGATAAATGCATTCAGAAATGCTATCGATCCAAAAGTTTTGGCAAAACCTGACACCGAACGCTTGTATTCTTTTCTTAACAGAATCTTCAATTTATGGAATTATTTCTGATTTTATATTGGATCACCCAACAAAGTTCATGTCTATCTTTTCATTTATTAGTCTATATGTAGTATATTTGACTATTTGAATTCCGAACTTAATAAACTAGAGTTAACATATTTATATTGTATAGTTTTAAAGTTAACTAAATGAAGTTGTTATTAAAAAAATGTAAGTTTTGTAATGTTAATCCTATACTTCATTACTCTAGCCAAAAGAAATGGAGAAATCAGGATTTTTAGATATTTTTTATCGAATATCTACAAGGAAAAAATATTAAATATAAGTTAAATAATTATAACGGATTGGGTTTGTTAAGTAAATTGCTAGCTTTGATTTTCCAAATGCTTAACAGGCTTTTAAGAGTTTAAAGGTTGTTTAAAAATGATGTTTTTAACACCATTTTAATAGTGTTAATACAACAGAAACACAAAGGCAGAAACTGCGCAAACGGAAGCGCAGTCGAATGTTCGTACGTCGAAATTTACAAATATCGACATATTCATCTCGCATATAAAGCATACATTTCAACTCACATTTTCCAGTCATGATTTAATCACTGAGACAAAAAGTCATCGATCTATCAATCAATAAAAAAAATGTAATTTCCTGTGTAGTAAAAAGCTAAAACTAATCTAAGATTTTTATGAAATATTTAACCAGATACGAGCAATGCTTGCATGCAGTTTTTAGATATGAAGCGTAAAAATAAAATTATGAATGTTTGATGAAAAAAAATTAATTGAAACAGTTAATTTTCATATAATTCTATTTCTTCATCAAATTTTACATAACATGCAGAAAATTAAAAAAGAACAAAAGGAAAGACATAGGGAAGAAATAAAAACGAGAGAGAAATAACGAATTGATGAAAGAAAAGGAAACAGGTAACAATTTGAAACCAATGACAAAGTTATATTTTTATTTTTTCTGAAGAAAAAACAATAATAATAATAAATTTTAAATATTTTGCTAGTCAAACCACATGGGCTAGTTTTCTATTAATTATCATATCTCTATAAATATTTACAGAAATAAGAGCGTATAAATAAATAATTTTTAACTGCGCACATACAAATGATTCAGTTTTCAGCTTATTTGTAACCACCTATTAAGAGCAACTTAAAAGTACAGCAGTCGAGCTGTATCTGGAAAATATATTGAAAATACCAATAGTATGTAGAGCTGTTTTTTAGTTATTTTTAGAGAGAATCGGCTATAGAGAGAATTTTTCTACAAATTAAAATTTCCCCTAAATTAACGATCTTAGAATTTCTGATCAGAAGTAACAATCTGCCTACTATATCTCCGATAGTTCTGGTTTTTTGCGGATATTGAAGTAGATATGCTATGGCATGCCGAAATTATAAGCGAATTTCAATTATATTTCAAAGAATTCACCCACACACTTTTTTTCTATATATCGGTAAAACTATTGAAGTTAATAGACAGAATAATTTTTTTTTCTTTGTGCTTTTTTTCTAAACTTACCAGTTCAGCAAGTTCCTGGATTGAAAGGCATATGGAAAGCGCAGAGCAGATGTGCAGTAAACTGCAGATGTTGAAGAAAGCTAAAAATTACCGGATCTAGGGGCTACAACTGGGGAGGTCTATTATTTCTGATCACATTAAACACTTTCCCTTCAACTTAATACCTTCTAAAACCTTATTCTTTCTTTCATCGGGATTCTAAATTTTTTTTTCGAAATTCTATAAATCGTGCGATTTTAAAATCCGCCTTTAAAAACAGTCTCTTGTAAAATAATTTATATTTTTTGTTTATTTCAATAACATGAAATGATAGAACTTTCAAATTTAATTGTGTTCTAGTTAAATTTGGTGGTTCTATTAACTGCACTGTAGCCATATGAATTCCAATTAAATTTTATTAGGTTATATAATTTTAACTTAATTAAATTAAATTTAAGTTAAATTAAATTTAGTAAATTCATGCTTTTCTCTCAACCCATTTGTATTATTAGCGGTTATAAACGCTCAAAATTCCTGGTCACTGTTACCAAATAATCATACTCTCAGCTTTGTTGGTCGATACTGATGAAATTTGATGATTAAGGCCTACTTTTCGTATTCTCTAATGATGCAAAAGAGTTAAAATCAATTTTGTGAACAGTTTCGCATGAAGCACACTATTTTAAAGTAAAATAGTAATATTTTTATCATATAAGGGCAGCCGTTGCCATATTATGTTGATCATATTTATTCTACTCCAAAACTAATTGATTTTAAAAGAATTACCTGGTTAAACTGAAAACATCTTGATTTGTAGAACACTGCAGAATGTGAAACATATCATGTATACAATAGGAGTGCATTTCATGTTTGCAGTAATTAATATTCTTGTTCTAACAAATCTATTTTCATAGGAAATTTAAGTCCATTAATCTGATAACAATGTATTAAAAAAAGTTACTTTAATAGTTGATGGAAAAAAAATGAACACATAAAAGGCGTTCAAATTTTTCTATCAACTATTTAAAAATTATGTCATTAAATAGTTGCTATTTAATTATCAACTATTATCTCACGTCATCTTAGGAACAACCACTTTTCATAAAGACGTGACTGCTTATATTTTCAGGTTTGCTCTTAACCCTTTGAGGCGCAACCCTTTCCCAATGCTGAAAAAAGGGCAGCCGTTGCTATCGCTCGACTTAACTACCAACAAGATGGCGGACGATCGAAACGTTCATCTCGTGCCACAGATCTAGAGACCCTTTTTGACGCAGCTGGCTGTGCGGCACAACCAGCTGCGTTGCTGGTAGTTAAGTAGAGCGATGGCAACGGCTGCCCTTTTTTCAGTATTGGGCAATCTATGGAGCTGTTCTCGCATTCTTCCATTTTTCAGCAGATGTCAGTGCTGTTAAAAATAATGGGACAATTTTTTACGGGAAATGACGTGCTAAAAAGTAAAGGATACTCGTGGAGCTATGTCACCCGCAACTATTTTTATAGAAATCAGATCTATTCTTCGTGACTGGCAACAGTCAAAACGTCAGAGTTTGGTGTTCCCAGAGCGGGAACACTGCGCGTTAAAGGGTTAAATTAGGAAAGAAAAACAAGTAAATATTTCACAATTTGCCGCCCAGTTGGTGTAATGGCTAAAAAGATATTCTATCACGACTTGGGTCTGGGTTCGAACTCGGGCATGGGTGTTAATTGTCCGTCCCTTTATAGGGGGTAACTCTGGCTGCCCATTGGGTGCTACCATAGTAAAATGGTCAGTGGTTCGGGCCTTAATAGTGGTTTAATGCTTGATGAGCAAATGCCTGTCCATTGAGAGTATCTATGTTGCACAGTTTTACCAAAAAAAAAAAACTGCTATTCCTCTTCTGTGCTTGCAACTTCCCTATACTCGTAGAAAAATATAAGAAGGAAAAGATTTATAAATTTCCTTTTGAGCTTTTCGTTTCAATAAAATGCAGATTTTAAAAATTTATTTAAAACAAAAATAAAACTTACTGATACGGTGGATTAATGCTTCCTTCCTCTCGATTTCTTTTATACGGCCGATTCTTCCCCCAAACTTCAATTGAATTTAGTGATTTTATTTTGCCTTTATGAATTTTTAAACACCAAAATACGCATGTAAGAAACTGAAGAACAAAAATATTCAACAGGCTGTTATAAGCTACGTGTATTGGACGATACTCTTCTAATCGGATATTTCTGAAGTTTACTCAAGAATATGCTTTGTCCGTTTATCTCATTACGCGGTGGTGTGCTTCAGCTTCCTTTACTAAGTAGGCATTTCTCAGTTTGTCGTATTTTCGGTGAAAATTAGCACCTATAAACCGGTAAGTTTAACTTACCGGTTACTAAGTTAAAAATATTTCACTTAAGAATGTGACATTGCTACCAGAATAAAATGAAAAAGAAACAGTCTGAAAATTCGATAAAATTATAGTATTTTATTTCTGCACTTAAAATCTTTCTGAAGGAAACATATTAAAACTGATTCCAAATTTTATTTCTTGAATAAGTTCTAGTTGCTGTTTATTTTAATTATAACTTCATGAAAAATCAAAGGGAGGATTACTCATTTGTCCTTAACCCTTTATAAATTAAATAATCTTAGAAAAGTCTTTCATGTAATAAGTATAAAAGTATAAGTAATGAGTATAAATTATTTTTTTACTAAAGCATAAAATAAAATATACAGATGATAATGCTTATCTTAAATTAACTAAAATATATGAATGGAGGTGCTCGTGTTTCGATTAGTTATAAATAAAAAACTATATATTCAATAACACACGTATCAGTTTGTATTGTAAAATGGTTTTGTTTCACCGATTTGTACATTTTTTACTTAGCTATCATCTCAATAATTAGCATTATTATAAGGGGATGACCTGTGGACGTCTGTGTTATCATGGGATAACGAGCTTACTCAAGTGTATAAGAATAATTTTACAAATTCGTTTTAAAATCACATGCTTCATTAATTTCTATAAACAGTTAAAAGTATAGCGTTTTCGTAAGGAATTCCGTGAAACGAAATGCAGTTATTTTCTAATGAATGTTAAACAGGTATAGTAATGGGTGTTGTTTGTTTGTTTGTGTTGTTATTGGAAATCTACTGAAAAGCTATTTGCCTAGGGTGTGGGGGTGCATTGGTTGGAGGACTTTCTAAGGGTAATGGGTGTTGAATCCAGGTCTAAATAGGAGTACAATAGTATGGCACACTTGGACTTGAGTGATTAGGTAAACTTTAAGAAATTCTGATTTTTTTTATGTAATTTCTTTTTATTTCTCATTTTATTGAGCTATTGAGCCTCAAACTGAACAAATTATAAAGTAAAGCAGTATACCCTAAAACGTCTTCTTTTTTATTCGCTTCACTTACAGAATTTAGCTCAATGTTTGCTGTAAGTTTTCCTTTTTCTCTTTTGGCGATTCTTGCTTTTAAAAAATGGTTCTGTTTTTTTTAACAGTAAGATAATTACACACGCAAATTAATAATGTATCTAAAACTCGCTAAGAAACACAACAAACAGAAGGTTGAATCGATAACAGCAAATGACTATCATTTTCCGAAATGATCAAATATGCATTCATTTTGTGAACTATTTTACCGAAAAATCCTTAAAATTATGAACTGGTGCGCTGGTGTAATCTATTGAATTATATTCTTAAGATTTTCGTTTATCTTATGGTTTAGTTCTATTTTTTTTTTCAATGAATGTGTGATCTACCGAGAAAAAAAAAAGACCATTCACTTGACCGTTTCAATGTCGAATCCTCCAAATTACAAATTGTGCATTGAATCCATCAGATTTTACTCACGCGATTTCACTGTTCAAGCCTTAAATTTATACACTGATACAATGTATATCTAGATATTTGTTAGCTTTGCATTCATAATTCTATATGAGTGAACAGCAGAATGTGCAACAGTTTTATTAATCCGCTGCACTTAAGATATTTTGTCTGATCATTCCATGAACTTTATCATCTCGATTTCAATTACAAATTAAATCCCCTTCCCTTGTGTTCGTTATTTCACCAGCCTTTGCCCTTGGGACACCAATCCCATTTCCCAGAAATGCTTTCTTAATGAATTAAAACTCTATGAAAACTTGTGACTTATTTAATGCGGCCTCTGAAAATTCAAAGGAAGCTCAGCCGCATTTCCGATGCTCAGGCAGTAATTTCGATTTCAGTGGAATAATTGACCCAGGAAATCATTTGCATGTAATAAATTCTTTGTATTAAATGGTCACAAAATTTCCGGTGGAAAACCGCGCACAAATGACTTTAAAAGTAGCTTTGCTAACAAATTTACCATTGTTATCGTTGCTTTCTAACCCAGAAGATCTTTAACAAAAGTGTTATTTGTATATAAGCGTATTGTCGCAAGAATCTCTGCTTAATTCTCGGGTTCGTAGCTTAAAAGTCCAGTGTATTTGGAAAGTTCTAGTAAACAGTCAAGTTGACAGGAAGAAACACAAATTTTATTGATTCTAGAACTTCGACAAATGATCTGCAATACAAGTCAACAGGAATTACTCTCAGTAACTTTATTTATAGCAGTCAGCTTATCACAGATTCGATTTCAGATGCTGTATTTAGCATTCATTAAAGGTCTTCCGCAGTCTAAAGACTCAGTAGGAATTCTCGAGGAAAACTGGCATCTGTTCCTCAGCATACATCAATGCAGAAATAACAGCTTTCAGAAATAAGCTTCTCGAAACAAGCGAAAGAGGACTCACAAAAGCACACAATACAGAGCCTTATGAATACAGTGCACGCAACGAGCATTGACCTACAACTACTGAACTGAACTGCTAGGCGCGATCTACCCTTCTTATCTAGTCTCTCCGAAATTTCTAGCAATTCTACGAGATTCCATTTCTAGAAAAATCCCAATCGTGCGAACCTGGATTGCTTAATACAAATGCAATTGAGTAATACTGGGCTATTGCATAATACTAATGCAGGGAAGCAACTATTGCATGCTCCATTAATATAACCGCCCCCATTGTCACCAAGCTTGGTGACTTTTTGGCAAAAAATCAGCAAATTTGGCTCCAAACATGTCTTCAAAACTGAATCCATCTAAGCGACAGCGCGAATAATTCTCGAGAGGTCGAGAAAACCCTATGTTAAACAATGACAACACCCAAAACTCCCTATTTCGCTTTCTAGTTAATAGATTTCCCTGAAAAAAAAAATGTAAATTTTAATTCATTGATGCATAGAATTCAAATTTTAGACTAAATCACATCAGAGGAATCTGCCCACATATTTGCGACAACAATATTAAACTATATTCTCTCTCTATATATATATATAAGATAATATAATATAAAATAGCTAAACTAAACTTACGTAATATGGAATCCCAAGTAAAACATTAAGTAGTAGCACATAATAACAAAAAAGTACTGAAAAACTGAAAACATGAAATAAAAATTGATAATCCTCCAGAGGCAAGAAATATTGTAAAAAACAGAGCTGTCAAAGCTAGAGAGAAGTGGGAAGACAAGCCAAGTGAGATCACGAGACAAGCCAAGTGAGATCATGTGGGCTTAAGCCTAACTTTTCGATCCCAAGCAATGAAGTGGAGATGGAGTGAAAAATTGAAATGGAGTACTCCATTATCAAGTACCACCGTACTCACATTTCAATTTAAAGAAAAAACAAAAATAGCTAGGTTTCTGCAGGTTACCTGACAAAAGAAGTCGCTTTACGTAACCTGGGGGTACGATCATAGCTATAAGAAAAAAACAGCATGGATGCTAACCAAACATGGACACGAAGAACAGACAAGACTAGAAATAGTTGCCAACCGAGAAAATTAATCGACAAAAATAAAAATAAAAACAGCTAGAGCCAAGGAGAAAAAGTATGAGAAAGGAAAACAGACAAAATGCTGCCAAAACTATGTTAGTTTATCAAGAAATTCAGTAAAATGGAAAGGGAGGAGGAAGTAATAATATTAAAAAAATAAAAATAAAAAATAAATAAAATAAAAATAAAAGATAAAAAACTCGAGTATAGCTAACCTATGAGCAACGTAGTACAAGCTTTAATAGCTAGGAAGTACTAAGGAAAGAGGGTAAAAAAGAATTAAGGGGGGAAAATATTGTAATTAATATTAATTATCATAATAATTATAATAATGTTACGAATCTTCGGGGCAACCCGTTGCTCTGGGGCTTAAAATGTTTTAAAATTCGTATTCTACGCCTCAAATAGATAAATTTTGCTTTTTGTTGCATCAAAATCGGTCAATTAGAACCAGAGATAGGGAGTTTTCGGTTTGCCATTGTTTTTCAATGGAGGTTCTAGAAATCTGGAGAAATATTAGTCCTAGGGCTTCGATCTCTTCACATTTGGGGACTTATTTTTGGCGCCAAATTTGGCGATATTTCGCCGTCATTTGGCGCGATTTTCCCAATGGGGCCTGGAAGTTATTTTTCCTGCATTAAAAACGCATAATAACCTAACATTTCTCTTCTATGACGGAATCAGAAGTCCCGCTTTATCTGGAATCTTCGAGGAATATGTTTTTCTAGAAACTGCTCGCAGCTTCTGCCTACTCTATAAATTCCACCAGCGCGCTGCCCCGACAGTTCAGTGCGAGTTGAACGCTCAGTGTGTGAAGACGTGAAGACCTGTCAGTGAGAGTACGCTTGCTTTGTGAATTGATAGTGCTATAGAAGCCGTGTTTTAGCTTGCTTTACGAAGCTGTTTTCAAAGTGCTGTGTGTAAATTCTTCATTGCTGTGTCTTAAGGGACTGTGTACGATATTTCTTGAATAATTTCACTGAATTTTTGCCTGTGAAAGTGACTTATTTTGTGTGAGAAATACAGCATTTGTGAGAGCTTCTGATCTAAGAGAACTATTAGAAGCACATTACTGTTTAATCGTGCTTGTGAATTTTGTACAGCTGATTGTTCCACGAAGTTCTAGAAGCAATAAAGTTATATTCCATCCTGACCAGTGGACTTTTTACCAGCACGTTCTACACCAACTGGACTTTAGAACGACGAACCCCGGAAACAAGAAGAGCAGTTCCGCAACAATAATAATATTACACAAGTATTAATTGTTATTAGTGCTGATAGTATTCTATGCAGTAAAAGTAAAATTGCACTTAATAAGGCTTATATATGGTACAGTAGAGTAAAAAATAAGAAAAAAAGAAAAATATATCTCAAAAAGAAAAAATACCAGTAATCAACAATTCTACATTTTTATTTTTTTAATGAATTTTTTTGTATAAAATATACAAATATATATTTTATGATTTTCTTTTATTTTTAACTTTTTTAAAAAATTGAAATAACCAACAACCAACCCCATCCTCACCATCCAATAATCTAATTTGGACAAACAGTTTTATTTATCACATATTGGATATATTATTGAATTTAGAAATCTACCAGGATATTTATATTTGAGAGCTGTTTTATATAGGTATGTTAAGTTATTGGCCTTAAAACTATTGGTACAGAGAGACTCTATTCTATATTTATGATTGGAGATTATGTTTCCAAAACAGATGTGTCCATACAAGAAGTAAAATGAGTAAATGCATTAACATGAAAATTAAAATCATCTCTTTTATTAAATACTAGCTGAAGTTCCCGTCCTCGACGGGTTAGTGAATAAAAATTTCCAGAAAGCAAGAACTTTTGTCAGCATTGCAGGAGTACACAGAATGGATGTAGTATGTAGCCAAAGTAAAGAAAGCGAAGTTATAATTTTCATGTATTGTTAAAATATTACTGGTTAGAGAGAAACTAAGTAATATCATTTCATTCGCTTTAGTCGTAATTATGTGATGCGCGAACGAATATTTACGCATATTGAAATAATTTTCGCAAAATCTCAAAATTTAATCAATATTTTTGAAAAATTTGAAGCCTAGAATTTAAGTTGAGTGACAACCTATCATGTCACCCAAATTCGTTTCATTCCCTGCAGTCTTTATTTCGTGATGCTGGAAAAAATTTTCAGCATTTTAAAACGATTTTCGAAAAATCTCAAAATGTAAGCAAAATATTTTTAAAATTCAACGCCTATAAATTAGGATTAGCAACTACCTATCATATCACTCAATTTCGTATCATTCGTATTAGTCGTTATTACGTGATGTTCGAAGAAATATAAATGTATTTTGAGAGAATTTTCACAAAATCTAATTAAAATGTTTAAAAAATTGGACTCCTATAGTTTATGTTGAGCAACCATCTATCGTGTGACCAGATTTCATATCATTCGCTTTAGTCGTTATTACGTAATACGGGAACAAAGATTCACTTAGTTTTAAACGATTTTCACAAAATCTCGAAATCTGATGGATTTTTTTTAATTAGATGCTTATAGTTTAACTTGAGTGACCACCTATCATTTCACCAAATATCATTTTTTCACCTTTTGCAGTTATTACGTGATGTGCGAACACAAATTTACGCAGTTTGAAGTGATTTTCGCAAAATTTCAAAATCTAATCAAGATTTTTTTTACTTCGACGCCTATGTTTTAAGTTGAGTGACCACCTATCATTTCACTCAATTTCATATCATTCGCTTCAGTCGTTTTTACGTGATGCTTGAACACAAATTTACGCAGTTTGAAAGGATTTTCGCAAAATCTCAAAATCCAATCAAGATTTTTTAAAAATTGGACGCCTATGTTTTAAGTTGAGTGACCACCTATCATGACACCCAATTTCATATCATTCGCTTCAGTCGTTTTTGCGTGATGCTTGAACACAAATTTACGCAGTTTGAAAGGATTTTCGCAAAATCTGAAAATCTAATCAAGATTTTTTAAAAATTCGACGCCTATGTTTTAAGTTGAGTGACCAACTATCATGACACCAAATTTCATATCATTCGCTTCAGTCGTTTTTACGTGATGCTTGAACACAAATTTACGCAGTTTGAAACGATTTTCGCAAAATCTGACAATCTAATCAAGATTTTTTAAAAATTCGACGCCTATGTTTTAAGTTGAGTGACCACCTATCATGACACCAAATTTCATATCATTCGCTTCAGTCGTTTTTACGTGATGCTTAAACAAAAAAAGCGTCACGGACAGAATGACAGAACGACAGAATGACAGACAGACAAACTTTTTTTTGAGGGTCGTATCGGATTCCCGGGTGCTTGAAACGGATAGAAATCGCAAAATTTTTGAATTCCAAGAAATGTACAGACAAAAGTCTAATTTTATTTATATAGATATTGAAAGATAGACTCTTATCATCATTAATATTAAGGCTTAAGAAGTTTATTATTCTATTATCATTAGGATTTTTTATTAATTCTAGGGCTGAATGGGAAGCTATTGGAAAATTATCAGAATCAGTATAATTATTATCAGTGTCTATGTAATTATGTCATCTATGTACCTATATATTATAAGTGAACTACTGTAATTTTTTTCACAATTATATAAATATAGGTCAGCTAAGTAACTGGAATTAGAACCACCCTGTGGTATTCCTAAAATTTGTCTATATAATTTATTATTATGCAGAATGTAATTATTATAAACTATAAACTTTAATAGATCTTTGAAATAATTAGTATCTATGTTAGATGGCAAGTTAATGTTATTATTACTAATTATAAATAGATTTAATATAACATTGTACGAATCGTCTAAAGGTATGCTATTGAATAGGTCTTTAAAATCATAAGTAGATACGTTAATCACATTTTTTAGGTCTTTAATCTTATTTTTTAGTTCATAGCTATTACCTATAGAAGAAGTATTTGATTTTATAAACAAATAATGCATAGAGGTAAGTATTTTACGTAATAATTTGCTGGGTATATATTATATGTGTTACATCCGATAGTAACTGTCCTGAATTTTAGTGGAGTTTTGTAAAACTTAGGTATTAGTACTAAATAAAGATATTTTAGATTGTCATGTTTTAACTTAAGTAATTTATGGAAAGCTAATATCTTTTTGTTCAAACTCAGAGATATTGGTTAGATTCAAGTTAGGATTATCGTTTATGGGCAATGTTAAGAGATTGTGATATAGTTTCTTACATATAATAGCATAGTTGTTACTAGATTTATCAACATAGGTTATAATAAAGTTATTCTGTAACTCTTTTATTTGAGTACATATATAATGTGTGTGTGTGTACAGCGTAATAAAACTATGGATTAAAAAAAAACATTATAATGCTGCATATAATAAGCTGCTGCTTAAAAGCCACTATTTTAGTATAACTTAACATCTATCATCATGTAATACACATATGGGCAACCGTGGCCCGCCGCGGCTTTGTATCCGGCCCGCGGAAAATATCAATACCCATATAAACAATTTAATATCCCATACAAAATACCAATTGTACGGAATGAGACTTCGCTAACTTCCTAAAGTTTGGCCAGCAACTTTTCAAAGGTTGGCCATACCTTATGTAATAGATAATTATCTAAATTAAACAAATCGGATTTATAGTTTCACAAATCTGGAAAAGCGATCATCAAACCTATCAGTTTTTCAAAGAAAAATTTCCCCATTTTGCCCAAGATCTTTCCAAAACTTTAAAATTTGTGTAGTTATTTTTTTTAACTTTGCACAGACATAACAATGTAACCTGACTCGCATAATATAACAAAAGAAATTAACTTGATCCAGTAGGGCGTAGAAACAAAACAAAACAAAAATATATTTGTTTTTATATTATTGGATGCTCAATAGCGTCACTAAAAACCATATCTGCAGGTTAATTTTCAACTTTCATACATATATTCCACCGCACAGAAATGTAGTGAATAAAAATGGCTCAATTTGTTTTCGTCTGACAGATGTGGCATTCTGTGCCCGTGTTCGATCCAGGAACTTTTTCCCAAGATCCCATTTTTGTGAAAATTGTTTATTTTTGTGAATTTCAGTACTTAATTTTGTGAATTCCAAAACTTATTTTTGTAAATTTTCATACCAAATTTTAATAAAAACCACTTTTTGTTGAAATAATTGATAAAAAAGATTTAAATGTAGGGTAAAATGCCAATGAGAGGTCGTTTAAATCGATTGAAATTTTGTGAAGGCCGTTTAATCTATTGTATTTTTGTGAAGGCCGTTTAATCTATTGTATTTTTGTGAAGGGGTCGTTTTAATCGATTGTAATTTTGTGAAGGGCCAGCAAAATGGACCCAATTTTCGTCTGCATCGACACCTGCATACAAAAAAATTGTTGACGGTAGAATTTATCTCAAACTATATCATATTTTTTATTGCATTTAACATTTCTGATTTTGCACACACGCAGTAAAAGAGCATTTGTAAAAGTTTTCATCAATTAACTTTATTTTGAAGAACTAGGGGCCAAGGCCTCTAGACTCGCTACGCTCGCTTTTCGTATGAGGCATTCGACCCCTAATAAGGTTATTCGTAAAAAAGACAGAATTTCAACAGACAAATCCCAAAGATTGGATAAGATAGAATGTTACTGAGCTACACGTTGCTTGGTTCTTGCATGTTCCTTGGTACATAAAAATTTAAACTTCACACTACAGTAGACCACTCCCCCATATCACGGTAGATATTTTGTTATTAGGAATCCGTGTTCTACGAGTCCTGAGCTATACTCCACCTGGAGGGCGGACTCCGCGTATAATCGCTGGGAAAATTATTTGCACTCTCAGAAACACAATGATATTTAATGTTGCCATTCAAAAGTTATATTAATTAGGAGTTAAAGCGTAATAAAATCAGAACATTTTTCAGCTGTATTTTTAATTACGTAAAACCTATTGGGCACCTTGCGTATTTGCCACCCATGGCGATTTTTCATTAATTGGTGACTTAACTATATATTGGCGCATATTATAGTTAATAATGAGCCCTAAGAAAACAGTACTTTACATATTTTCTTTGATAACAACTACGGAACAGCTAGGATAGCTTGCCACCAATGGCGGCTTTTCATTATTTGGTTATTTACACATGCTCACGACCTATAATTACTGCTCATGCAAGGTTCCCGGAAAACCGTTATCCATATTTTTATATACATAATCCTTTGCAGATTGGCGTATATTTAGCACCACGAATTATATCATCTCGCACCGCTGGCAAATAGGCATAGTTAACGCCACCAAATATGTCTACTGGTAGGAAATACTACAGCTGGACCGAACCGTCTTTAAAATAATCTGCACTTTAATTATTTTTAATTTTCAAGATACTGGGTTCCAGCATTCTGGAACTCGAAGCTTAGATTCACCCTGCTTGTAAAGATACTATTTTGCCAGATCATTCCTAATGCCAAGCTGGCATTTTTAAAATCAGTTACAATTAGTTATTCTGTTTTAGAAAAACGAATAGTTGCTAATTCTAAACTCCTGTTGTCTAAGCGAACTTACTATTTGAAAAATCTCAACTTTGTGTAACACACTTTTAGTTATTTATTTCATATACTTTTTAATTTGCATAAAATAGGCGTAATTCTAACTCATGTTTGTGATTTTCACGCGATTCTACATACTTGGAAACGCTTTGTTGCAAAGGAATGAATGATTTTATGCCAAATCTGGCAACCACTATGTTCATTTTTTCAGTTTTTTATTAATATCTTCTAAAATAATTCGATTTTCGAAATTTAAGTCAGCTTAGCAGGTTCCTCGAAATTTTTCGAATCTGTGGGCACGTTAGTCGAAACTCAAATCCCCACGGTTCAGGAGGAGATAGGTCAACACGCTTTGACAGCGGCCTTTACTTTTTTTTAGAATAGAGAGATACTGCTGCTGAAACGCATCATATTGTTGTGAAGCAAACGGTGAACATGCTCCATGGAATGCAACTTATATAGAATGGTTTCAAAGCTTTTAAATGGTGTTTTTGATGTCAAATATCGTCCATTACAACTTCAAAAACTAGAAGATACCTAATTGCAAGCAATGTTGGAGAAGTTTGTTGATGCTGTAGTTGTTCAGCAAGAAAAACAACTTGCTGAACAACTAGAAGTAGCACAGAAAAACCGTTTCAGGCAGTTTAAAAGTAATAAAAACGATTTTGAAATAAAAATTTATTTAAAGAAGTTATTCACTAACCCGTACAAGGTGCGGTTCATTAGTTTTATCCAACATACACGTTTAACCTGTTCACTCGTTGCAAAGAAGCAGGGTCAAAGACTTTCTTCTGTGTTCAACGTTGTTCACCAGCATGGGACTTGGAATGCTCCGCTGGTAACATTCAAATCATTCACTCAGCCTTGAGCTAACGTAACGGATCCCTTTTCAAACCTAAGTGATTCTAGAAACAATGACGGAAAGCAATGCTAGGTGCAAAAGTGGATATACCCCGTAGCGTTTTTGCAATATTGATTAAACAGATTAAATGTGGAATCAATGGACGGAGGTAAACTTGATAATATCTCCAGACACACAAACACACACACACACTCGTATTTTATGTATCTTCTTGATGTAAAGTAAAATTCGTGTTCATGTGTGCCCTTTTGCAACACATTCTAAGGGTTAAAAGCATTATCACAAGTAGTCGTTACTATCAAGCTTAATCTTTCATTATCTTCTATACTCCCAAGTTTCGAAATTTCTGTTATTAAGGTTAAAGTTTAAACTCTCATTCTAATAGCATAACAAAACAGCGTTTAATGATCTCTAACACCTGTAATGAAAGCTCTGAAATCCGTATAATGTTTCTACTCGAAAACCATGGCCCCCTGAAGACATTTTCACAAATTACTCTGAGAAACAATGTTGGTTCTTAATTAAACCTTCAAGGGCAAGGAGTGCCGACGTGTAAAACAATGCTTTGAGGCGTGGTTCAGTTTGACAGGACAATCCCCTTTGTGTTTCAAAATATTAAGGACTGAACAATATGGACTATAAACCACGGGATGTGTGACTTTGATGTCGACTGGAGATAAGACTGCATTGTGATTTTCTCAGTCACACTGGAGAATATAAGTATGTATCTAAACCCAATATAAGCTATTTATAGTATCATAATGATGTTGTTAAATCTATCAGCCGATCAAGAATTTCCTTTTTCTTTCATAGAGAGACTTTAAAAGTTCTTAAAATTATGGAAGTTCTCGATGAAAAATTACTAATATTTGAAGTCGGTATTTTAAAATTATGTAATATTATGGGAATATTGGTATAAAATTAAATGAAAAACTAAATATATGAATGAAAATACTAATATCACTAATCTAAGCATATACCAACATTAATTTTTTAATCCACATTTTGCAACAAAAAGTTGCATGCATAGTAAGTTACAAGAAAAGATTAACTTTACTTGAATACAAAAATCTGTCAAATTAATATTTTTTAATATCTCCGGTGAACTTACATGAACAAGGAGAGTTTATATGAAGGTTGTTGTTATGCAAGGGAAAGCGCCTATTGAAGTCTATTCCCTGAAAACTGCAAGGAAAATATGCGGATCAGAAAGCTCTCTCACCTGTCGTTAGCTGTTCCCAATAGGACACCAGTGTTCGGACATTCCTTCCTGCTCAGTGGCGTAGCCAGAAATTTTTCATGGGAGGGAGGGGGTACGACTACTGTAACTCACACACACACACATATATATATGTTTGTGTGATAAGGGAGTGAAGAATATACATTTTATATGGCAAAAATTTCCTCTTGGGGGGTGAACTCCCCTATCCCCCCCCAGGCTACGCCACTATTCCTGCTGATAAGAATCGAAACTGGGAATAGATCATCGAAGACTCATGAGTGGGACCTAGAAATAGCTTAGAAACCTCATAAATTTTATAGTGACGTTAAGTAGGCGCTCGTCGCACTAAATTACCTAAAAACCTCGCAGTGTTTACACTCTCAGAAAAATTCGTCTTTATACACTAATTTATCCCTCATTTTTTAACGAATAATTTCAGTATAATATTTCCGTGATTTTTTTTTCTCGAAGTCTAAAAAAGAGGAAAAAAATTCGAAGAATCTGAAGAAGTTTCTTCAATTAACAGGAGAAAAAAAAAGAAACGGGCATTTGTCAAATAACGGAGATATACCGGCAGCACTACTGCCTGAAAATTTTCCGTGAATTGAAATGACTTTTGAGAATGCGTCTTTATACACTAATTTATTCCCCGTTTTTCAACGAATAATTTTCGTACTCCTTGGAAACGTTATCTTTCTGTGAATTCTTCCTGAAAATCTGAAGAGGAAAATACTTTTGCTGAATCTGAAGAAGTTTCTTTAAATGACAGGAGAAATAGAGAAGCAGGAGGGGGGAGGGATATTCTTCAAATAACGGAAATATTCTGGCAACACTGCTGACAGTAAAGTTTCCATGAGTCGAAAAAATAATTTTTGAAAGTGTAATTTTTAAATATCTGTATCAGCTTTATAGTAAAATTATTAGAAATCCAAGTATCTGAAACAGAATAAACGGAGGTATAAAAAGAAAAAGAGTAATTCATATTTACATCTATCTGTGTCAAACGATGTCGATAGAAAATTTGCTCATTTTGTTAAAATATTTCTCCTAGTTCCTAGTGGTCAAATTTTCTTAAAATATAAATGAATGTCGTGCTATTTCAGAGTTGGCAAAAACCTGGTTTTTTTTTTGGGGGGGGTTGTACAAAAAACCAACCCGCATGTGTTTTTTTTCAGTGAAACCTTTGGTAAAACTATTTTATTCTTAGAAAAAATATTGTTAGCTGAAAAAATTATAAATTAAACATCTATGGTACATTTGATACAGAGGCAAGGAAATATTTTCGGAGAGTGATAGAAAGTATATTCATAGCATAAATAAATGAAACTTTTGAGTGTTGTAACACATCTGAAAGCTCATTCTAACTAATGTAAAAATTTCGGGAGGGGATCCCAATATCCCTCTCCCTGGCTATGCCCCCTGTTTGATTACACATGTATTTGAGAAATTTAAATTTCGTAAAATTATTTTTAAAAAATAATTTAACCAGTTGTTTCCAGAAAATATGTTTCACAAAAATGTTATTGAACTTTACAAAGGTATATACATTCAAAGTGGTGGATTTTAATGGAAAGAAACACGCAGAAATTTAAAAACTTGTAAGATGGATTTTTTTTTTTTTTTTTTTGAGGGGCGGGAGGGGCATGCTTTCTTGTTCACCAAGTTCTGCATCAATCCAGCTTATCTTTATCACATTCAGAAATGTATGGACAAACCTAAAAAGTAGGTTAGGAGCGGAAGAGGCCAGAAAGCTTGTAAAAATTCAGTGTTTTCTGAAGAAAAACTGTGAAACTGAAGAGTGGTATTAATACATTTAAAAACTTCTTGTAACCTTATATAAGAATTATATATATATATATGTAATAATAAAATAAACTTTGCTAATTTAACCTAATTTAATTTAATGTTATTTGAAAAATCCTTCTTTAATCTTTTACTGTAAAGTTTGTTTCTCGGCAATATAATTATTACGCTCGGAGACGTTTTTTGAAGTTCCATAAGGAGAAAATTGTTTATTCAGCAGTATTCTCGGTTTTCTGTGGTTTTCATTACTACGTGCTTTTAGAACTCCTGGGTAGCAGGTGTTTCTCATTTCTTGATTGACAATCTAGTTAACTAATTACATTTGAGAGTAACGCCTTCGTGATCGTGCTGCACCCTGCCAGCAGGTGTAGTAACTAAGAAGTATTTAAGCAAGAGCACGGAAATTTCGAGAGCTTCGTCTTAACTTCGGGCTTAGCTTTTTAGGAGTTTGGAACGTAAAGCTTAGCTTCGAGCCTTTAGACTGCGATGTAAGAAGATAGCTACGGAACGAATAAGGTCGCCGGCCCGACTCCTGCCCTCTGTCTGAACTTTGAAATAAACTATTTAACCTAGAACCCCATGGATTTGCGTCAATTATTCCAACAAGGAATGGCGTAAGGCCCATTCATTACATATATATATGAAGTGTTGGTATGTAAAAATAAAAACTAAAGTTAAATTGCTTAAGCAATTATTTTGTTTGTTTTACAGTCTTCTGAATTTGAAAAAAATAAGGGGGGGGAAATTGTGGAAGGGGGGGGGGTCCAAAAAACCCCTGGGTCTGACCCAATCAAGTCAAACCCAACTAACCCTATGCTATTTCCACGACAGCAAAGTATCTTGAAATAGAGCAACAGAGCAGTTAGATAATATCTTTTACTCTAGAAACGAAATTGTTTTAAAGTTGAAAGAATCCACACCTTTATTTCCAGTTTAAAAAAAAAAAAAAAATAATAATCTAGATTTCTCGAGCAGATTAAAAAGGGATTTTATTTATTTATATATTTATTTATTTTTAAGTAAACCCTAGAATAGGTTTACTGCAGTCCGATCCCACCCAGTGATAGTTACACCGTTTCAGTGCAGCAGCAATCCCGAATCCTTAACGTTTATCTTACAGCACAACTCGGCACCGCACACAGCGGTAATTTAATTCAGATAAAACCCTTTCCCTTTTTCCTCTTTTCCCGCGCCCGGAGAATAAGAGCCCCGCTTTCGAAAGGAACAAGGCCTGATTAGAGCGCGACGACGACTTGGGAAAAGAGAGAGAGAGAGAAGCTAGTGTGCGATGCGAAGAAGAATATAAGTCGCAAAGGTCCCCAGAGCGACGATGCGCTCTGCTCATCCAATAACCCGAAGTGTTCCGGTCCATTTGGGGCCTGCCGAGCGGGTTTCACTCCATTGGCCACTTCAGTAGCGCATAAAAATTGGCGACGCAAGTGTTAGAAAATCCACCGGCTCACTCGCATCTCTCACCCCGGTGACGAAGCTGTCGAGTGCTACACATGCCGCTACTTACTACGTACTACTACTGCTAGTGTAGTATGTGACACACGGAACAAGACTTTTCAAGGCTGAACGTAAGTTGGGCTTTGTTTGGACTTATTTGACTTTTTTTTTTTTCCCCTTCTCCATTTGCGTTTTTACTACACCTAGAGAGAGTGAGGGCGGTTGTCATTTAAAAAAGAAACAAGTGGGTATTTTTTTATTATTATTTTTTATTTTTTTATGAATGTGCGTTGTAAGGATAACTTCAAATTTCAGCATTTTTTTAGAACATTTTTTCTCAAGCGTGGTTTCTGATCGGGATTTTAAAGGTACGATTTTTTAAATTTAATGAATGTAATAACTTTAAAAGAATAATGTTCCTTTTTTTTCGGTGAAGCCTATCCTTTAAAAAAAAAAGAAAAAAATTAAAATTAAACAGTTAAAAAAAATGGTGCCAGAATCTTATATATATTCCTCCGTTCCTTTTTCTTTTTCCACTTAGGGTATGTCATTTTTTCAGTAACAATCATTGTGTTTTACTTATTGATTATATATATATATATATATATATAATTTAAGAATACCTATCTCTTTACAATCTGCACTGTGCTCTTTTGCATACGGTAGAACTGATAGAGCTATAAAACTTTCGGCATTAATAAATAAATAAATAAATAAAAATAAAATTGGATCGGTTGCACTTAAACAGATTATTCAAAGTTATTCGCGAGGAACTTTTTTCTTAAATTCCATAGTATAAATTTATCGTTTTTATGCACGCATAGCATACAAACTGTGAATTTTTTTCAAAACTTACGTAAATCGTTAACATTTGTTAATTTTTTTTTTATAAAGGTAAGTGGCATGCAATTTTTAAAGAACTTAATGGATGTATTATACAGGGTACCCCAAAAACGTGGTAAAACACTTTAAAAATTGTCTATTTGAGGTAGGTGGGCAATGTTAGTTGAAAAAAATGTTCCAAAAAGGGTAGGAAGAAAGACTGCATTAAGAAATAAAATTGATTTCTTTTTGATTTTTCATTCTATTATTAGATAAATTTATTTCTGAAGATATGAATTTGATAATTGGATAATGACTGCATTTCATACAACGTAAGTTTGACTATTTTACATTATATATATGCAGGGCCCAATTTAGAAAATTCTTGACTATAGGCACAACTCGAGATAAGGGTCCCCTTAACATTGAAGTAGGCAGCTTGGAATTTCCAAAGGTAAATAACAGTCTGACTGTGCCCTGCTGTCAAAAGTTTGCATTCTCTCCTCCCCCTATAAATCGTCTATTACTTTTTATGGTGAATTTACAAACAAATTCAAGCTGTACATAAAATACCATGAAGAATTTACAATTTTTTTCATCCCTGGTTATAAATGTCATCCAGTCATCAAGCAGATTGACAACTTGTTTAAAATATTGTTGAAATACTTTGAAAATTTATATAAAAATCTGCTATTAAAAAAGATAAAATTAAGAAAAAATGAATAAGGATTTTATTTGGGGGGCTCCCAACATTCAGAGTCGCTAGGCCTGGGCCTACTGGAAAATCAGGGCCTGTATATATGTGTATGTAAAACAGAATAATAAATCTTTTAAGAGCTGTACTGTCTTTACTGAAGATAAAATTGACCTAATACAAAAATTCGAAAAGTTTTGTACTTCTTTTGTGAAATTATAAAACAGAGACATAACATTTTTAAAAATCTCGTTTGATAAATAACTTCGAAATCATTCTATACATTTACACATTTATTAGTACAAACTGTCACTCAACGAAAATTACTTTCTCGTTATCGTGACAATCGCTCTAAAAATGTACCTGAAGTCACTATTTTTTTTTTTCTTTAACAAGAAGAACTCACGCGTAGAGACGTAAAAATCTTTCATTTGATGAATCATTAACATTTGTCGTTCTTGTAACAAAAAAATTTTAGATTGGGCGTCTTTGTCTTTATTTCTTTCTTTTAAATAGCTTATCTCCTCGGAAAGAACAGGAATGCTTAGTTAGTCATCATAATACTGTAAAAACCTGTTCTATAGGTAAAACAAGTAAGATAAATCGTGGCAAAACCGTCGATTATGAAACACTTTTCAGCACAGCAGTCTTTCCTGCGCCTTATTCCTCGATTTTTTGTCTTCAAATTCAGCGGAATTTCCGGGATAACCTCGAAATATCTGGATTTCACTAATAATGAAATTTTGAGAGACCCTGTAAAATAGCTTTAAATGTTATTTAACTTCTGTAAATGAGGAAAGTATTTTTTTTTCCCTTATTGAATTGTGCTTGGAATATATTAGAATTGTTAGACTGCTGTAGGCTATAAAGTTCTGATTTTTTCTTTTAATGCTTCTGTAGAGTAACTATAAATGACACAGAAATTATTTTCTCAGGAGAGCGTTATCTTGTAATCATTAACAACATGTATAAATTTTTGTTTTGCTTGAAATTATCGGATATCTTTAAAATACGCTTTAAAGAATAACTACCCAAGTGCCATCTAGTGGACATTTTTTTAGATAACCATAGAGCATGGAGGTATTTATTCACTCATTTGGGTAATATTTAAACTGATTTCTTTTTGCAAAGTGCCATCTAGTGTACATTTTTGTAACTAACCATAGAGCATAATGTATTAGAATTCTTTCGGGTGCTCCTGTAAAAGCACTATAAATGCTTCATACAATGCACTATTTTCTCAATAGGGTATATGGTACAATACATAGAAATAACATATACTAATTTCGTAGTAATCGATGCATATTTATGACAGAGCACGGACGGACGGACAGGCGGACAAACGGAAATCGTAAACATTTTTGAACCTTTTAAAAAGTCTTAACTATTATAGAAATGCTATAAATACACACGCAATGTACATGTGTGTGCTTGTGTGTTTAATACAAATCTACAAAGGGTGTTCCATAAAAACTGATAGTTATTTTTTTATTAAAGCATGATTGTTGATATTACCCGTCAGGGCCGTGACCAGAATGAAATGTTAGGTAGGGCTTTGAATCTAGTTAGGGGGGGCTGACCGAATATAAGTATTAGTAATCGAGGGGCGAGGGAAGAGACTGATTTTCAATTTGTACATTTTTTTTAGAGTATTTGTTTCAGAAACTGCCGTATTTTTAAAATATTTAACATTCAATATGTTAATAAATTTTTCATTGAGATTGCATGAAAAATATTCAAATGAAAATTTACTGAAAAATCCATTTTATTTATGTTTCATTTAAAATATGTATGATAAAGCAAAATATAAATATTATACAGAGCGATCAGTTTAAAAGAGTGCCCGTTGGTTTTTCTTATTACCTTTATATCTGACGAATGTGGGAACTACGATTTCGAGCACTGCTGGGGACTGTTACAACTTTATGTGTGAGGTAAAACAGAAACGGAGACACACGTTACTTAATCCTGTGTTCATTTTGTTTCTGAAAAACATAATTGAATTCCAATTTTTTACAGTACTATCAGTCTTCACAGCAAATGTTGAAAATGTTCGCTGCCATTTTGAATGCAAACATGAACACGTTGAAATTTTTAAGTTTTTACTCCTCTCGAAAGCTTTGTGCAGCAGTTTTGTGTTCTCAGAAAAATCCAAGATCCGATGCTACGCGCAACCAAGAGCAGCAAAATAATTAACTGTATATATATATGTATATATATATATATATATATATATATATATATATAGAAGTCTAGCAATTGTGATAAGAAATTCCCCCAAAACAATGGTTATTTTTAATGATGTAAAATTTAACAATTGTTAAAAATCATTCATTTCTAAGCAATAGTATTTATCTATAAATTTACAAATTTTTTGAAAATCTTAGGGGGGGGGCTGAAAGCCTGCTAGGTAGGGCTCAGCCCCCATAGCCCCCCCTCTGGTTACGGCCCTGTTACCCGTGGGAGGTGCTTACCTATACAGTTTAAAGGATTTAATTGCTGCCACAAGAAAGCTGAACCCCTGTCTCAATAGCGAGCCGGCAGCTTTGCGGACATATGCAGGGTGGTATTAATTAAACTTCCTCTATGAACAGTGCTCATAGCTGCCAACTACTACGGAATATAATTAACCACTTTTTGTTAACAGTATATTTTTTAGTATTTTTTCAAAGATATAACCAGGTCACGCGCATTAGTACAAAAATTTTGCTATATTTTAAGCCGAAAAATCATTTTTAGAGAAAGTGGTTAATTATATTCCGTAGCAGTTGGCAGCTATGACAGTGCTCTATAGCTAAAACAGGAGAACGGATTGTAACCAAAACTGTTATGTTGGCTACACATGATATGCTCTCGAGGAATTAAAAAAAAAAAAAAAAATCAGTTCAAAAAATGTCCACTAGGTGGCGTTTTGCATGAAAAACGGCCAATTTAATGATGGAAATGGCTAATTCGAAATATGCAAACAATTTTAACATTTATTCAATAGTTTGGGGGTATTTATTCACTCATTTGGGTAATATTTAAGCTGATTTCTTTTTGCAAAGTGCCATCTAGTGGACATTTTTTTAACTAAACGTTCTGATAAATTCTCTTGAGTGTATCTCGTGTACAGTCCATATGCCAAATTTGGTAGCTATCTGCTCAGCGGTTGCAGCTGCAAAATGCTGTTCATAGGGGCAGTTTAACTATAACCACTCTGTCTATCAACTTTTTCCGGTAAAGTACATTAATTTTACAATATTTCCGATATACAATTATAAGTTTATATCCCGGAATTTGTACAAAATTATAAATATTAACAAAATATATAGTCAAAATATTAACAAAACATTATACAAAATTTATAAATATATTTAACTGATATAATATTTAACTATTATAAATATATTTAACGGATAATATATTTAACTATTATAAATATATTTAACTGAAATGAAGGCCTTTCAAATGCCTGTAAACTGCGTTTTCCACAAAATTGCTAAACTTAAACGGTTAAAATTTCACAATATATTCATTAATGAATTTGTAAATTTTGTGTGTTTCATTAATATGATTAGATTAAAAGAATTAGCGATGGAATTTCATATATCTTAAGATAAAATGTTAAAAATAAAAAAGCAACAGAAATCATTGTTTTTCTACGTTTTTCATGAACGTGAACATGAACTGAACGTGAAAAAAAAATTTAAATTTAAAAAAATAAAAATTTAAAAAAAATGTAACAAACAATTTCATTAATAGAAAAACCTATTCCTAATGTTTCAAATGTAATAACTGTAACAAAACTTTTACTAAAAAATTGATAAATAGAAGAGGGAAATCAGACTTTCTTTCATGTGAATATTCTTTTCTTTAATTACATCTTTTAATAATGCACATGAGATAAGTAAAATTTCATAAATTTTTAAAAGATCGTCAGAAAGATGTCGAGTCCCCTTAACAATGGGGATATAAGAATAATTTTAAAGTAGTTAATCCTTTGTATGCAATTTTACGCATGTGCGACACGCATGTGCGCATTGTGTCAACTAGGCAATCAAAGATCATTTCGAGAAATAGGAGCACAGGAGAATCTTTCTTGTTGTTTATTCATGTCTTTTAATAAGGTTAAACTTGAGTCCGCGATTAAAAATTAAGTATATGTGCTTGTTTTAGCTAACAAAATGTTGGTTTGAGTTTGTTTTTTTGGGGGGGGGGCATTAAAAACTGGAGTTTAGGCAACAGATTTCATCATTTCAAGCTCTCGGGGGTTAATGAACTTTCTGTTGGATAAACGAACGAGTATATAAAATTTCGTAAATTAATTCTATGGAGCCTTTACATATACATTTAAAAAATTGTGAATTGTCGCTTAAAAGTTGTGTACAATATTTTCTTTTGCACTACAGTAAATACAAATACTCATCTCTAGTCATTCCCAATCACCGCGTTCCAGAAGGGGCATTAATGCGCCTCTCATAATTTTAAAATTCATCGCATGCTTTAGCAGAAGATTATGTGGAAGCAAGTTCATTATCTGATTGAACAGGGATAATTGCCTTCTCGCAGAATATTTAGAATAAAAATTAAATTATCATTTCCAAAATACAAATAAAATAAATTTTCTCGAGTCCCTTTGATTGATAGCGTGGCATGATCTATAGGCAAATTACTAAAGCTGTGTATATTTTTGACTGAGTGCGTGGGCAGTGGTAATTTCAAATGCAGTTAACCTGGACTACTGCCCAAAATTTCAGTGCCAGGTGATACATTATTTAAATATGAAGAGAAAAAAAAAAATCACCAGCGCTTGGGCACCCAGTTGCTGCGTGGGCTTTAATTACGGATTTTAATGCGATTTTCTAATTTCGCTTAATTAGTTTATTATTTTTATCATCTACTGCTTGTCTTTACTCTCGGGCTGTACTAAAAAATGCGAGGATTTTTTTTTTTTTACTCCACAACAAGTTCAAGTTCGGGAGCTGTGTAAGGAAGGAAAAGGGCTGTTATGGTATCTCCCATTCTTGAACCCAGGTTTAATTTATATCTTCCCAATGATGAGGATTCCTTTGTTGCTTCTTTGTTTCCGAGCACCGGTCTCTGAATGCTCAGGCTGGACTCCGACTTGCGCAAGCAAAGAGTTAAACCTGGTAAAAATAATTTAAAACTTTTTAAAATAGCACATATATAAAAGATACTGCAATACGATAGTTTTGGGAGGTACAAAAGCACAACCATCCACAGATTCCCTTTTTATGTGTGTTATTTTACAAAGTTTTTAATTAACTTAACTTTATAGCCTAACGTAATATTGAAACAATGTTTCGTTACAGCTCTTAAAAACCTAAATTACCAGTTTAATTAACTACCAAAATATAAACTCTTGTTTATCTTTTGGTAACTCTTTATATATATATATATATATATATATATATATATATATATATATATATATATATATATATATATGATCCTATTATGCATTCTGTAAAGCTGAAAAAATTGTGTTTTTACATTTAAATAATCAGTTGTAAAGAAACACTTTCATGTTCAGCTTTTTTATCACCGTGTGAAGACCCCAATCCTCATTAAACTCCATTCGTTAGAGAAATAGCTGATGTAGATTGGGTACTGCTGAGTTAATATCTTTTGAATTCAGCGATTTATGACTTGGACACATTTTTCCTTCTTGATAAAACCTTGATTGTAATTGATTTCATTTTTATTTTTTTATTTTTCAACTGCTAGTTGTCATATTGTGGTTGCATAATTCCTGCTGAAAGTACTCTCAAATGAGTATTTAGGTAGATAAACAGCCATGTATTTTCTATTTAATTATGCAATATTTTATATTATGCGATTCGATAACATTAAAACTTCATCTCTTAAGTTGTGGAAAAAGTACTGAACCATTCTTTGGATTCTAGATTTGTTAGAAGCGGAATTCCTCACTTCGCCTCCTATTATTTGAATCATGGGAAAGTCAGCTTATCTTTGATGGGACATCATCTTGAGTGGAACCCATTGAATACGCCCGTTTTATAATAGGCTTTTCATGATGATATCAAGAATTGTATTCTGAGTAATAATCGCAAATTGCAAGTAAGGCTTCCATCAAGAATACTGGAACGGAAATTCTGCGAATAATCAGTCCGAAATTTGCTACATATTTCTTTTTATTTCTTTTAGTATGAGTTTTTACGAGATGTATAATTTTTTGACACTTGTGGTCACCTAAGGTAATTTAAATAGAATAAACTTCTGAAGATGCAATGCTACAGCTTCTGGAAATATTAACGAAGGGTTGAATTGTGAGCTATAGAATTTTTTTATGAAATTTACATTATATTCTTATTTCTCGAAGGCTTGAAAAAAGTTACTAAAGAAAGTTTTATTGTTAATGTCTCATTATGCAATATTACAGCTGTTTGCCATTCTTCACGTTGAATATTTGTGTTTTGAGTTAAATTATTAATTAAATCTACATTATACAGAAATTTTGTCTTGTGACCTAAAAATATTTGTTTAAATCTTGATGTTGTAAAATATTCCAACCCTTTTGAGAAAAAGTTGAAATGTTTTACAAAGTCAAGCATTAACTTACCTGGGATAATTTCATGAAACTGTTCTTTTTTGCATTACATTTGCTGTAAAACCACAAAAATTACTTACGTGGTTCTAATGTAGAATAGGACTTATCCTCAATTAAAAGCGAAATAATAATATAAACTAATGTGTAAAACAAATGCACAAACTGGTGTACAAAAAGATCAAGAAAGCGAGGTTCTTGCCTTTGAGTGCAATAAGTTATCACTCGTCGGACAGAATTTCCAAAATGAAGCCTATTGCGCTTGGAGATAAATCCTATTCAGCACTAGGACCACATATGTAATTTTTTGTGGTTTTACAACAAATGCATAGAGAGCTTCATGAAAAATATCACAAAAAAATTAAATGCTTAAATTTGTAAGAATTTTCAATTTTTTCACAAACACTAACAAAATGTCAAACTTAAAGCCGTTTGGGGATGCAAAAATATTTAATCACAGACTTCAGATTCTTACCTGCTCGATTTTTTCGATCCGCCCTGTTGTACACGTATCATTTCGTAAAAATATCTTTCAAATTCAATCAGTCTCCGTTTATATTTATTTGTTATTTATTTTTCGCTTTTTTAATTCGGCGTTTTTTTCCCGAAAACAACCCCGCAAGCAGTGTAAAAGCCTGTTGTAATTTTATCGATTTAACTTCAGTATAAAAAACAGAGCAAGCAGAGCTTGATATATTCTTATTTAAGTAAGAAAAATACGGTAATTTATATTACTCTGATTACTGCTCAAATAACAAATTGCTTGTTAAATTAATGTCCCATCGTTTAGGTACAAAGCGCTAAAATGAAGATAAAATATTTTGCTCCATCTTTCATGGATTTAAAATTTCTTCTTTTTATGAAAAAAAAAAAAAATTGCAGACACACCTTTGTTAACATTTCCTTAATCCTTTTATTCCGTTACGTATGGAAATAGCTTTTATGAATTAAGCTGCTCAATCTAGCGTAACTCTTTTTTAAATACTGCAATACATTTCTTTTTTTACGATATTTATTAGTTTTCGTTTTTACCGGTGTTATTTGTTGAAAGAAAATACTTTTAATACTTTCTTGTGATTGGTAAAAAATATTTTGTAATTTATGGCTGTCTGTACGTCTGTCCGTTCAAGACAATTCTTCAAATAAATAAAATATCGGTTTCAAATATTTAGAAATGTACACCACAGTCTACTTTGAAATTATGTAACTCAGTTATTTTTGATTATCTAGAAACTCTCCAGTCGTAGTGAAAAATATTAATAAAATTAAATCACATAAAGATAACTGTAATTAAAACATACGTAAAATTCTTTTAAAAGTGTACGTACGTTTCAAAAGGTGCGTTTAGTATTTTTTCGAAAACAGCAAACCAGAAGACCAAATATTGAATTTTATTTAAAATTTATTTTTCAATCTATATCAAAATGAAGAAGGTATAAAGAACTATATAGTTGCTTCTCTCTTCTCAGAAACTTAGGGGACACACACACGCATATATATATATATATATATATATATATATATATATATATTGAAATACAAGATAAAAGATATTGAAATACTGAAGAGAGGTCAAAATTCTTTTATGTTTTTTCCCAAAATGTTAAAGCATACAGCACTATATACTTAAAAAAATTATTTTTGAGAGATATTTATTTTTCTTATTTAACAGTCTTAAAAATGAATTTTTTTCAAATGCTAAATATTAAGGAGGGAAACTTCGTATTGTTTTCTTTTGCTTAAGTTTCACGACGACTGTTATATATTTTTCATCAGTATTTTAGTTCAAATGAACGCTATACGATTCCAGTGAATTCCACTTAAAATGATAAGTGTGTTTATACGTTAGGAAAGATACAACTTCATTTTGGCTGATTTTTCATACGAAACAAATTTCTTAACAAAAATGTTTCTGACATATACATAAAAAATACACTCTGCTTGTTTCCTAATTTTTTATTATACATAATAGGATGCAATGACAAACTTTCTTGAATTCTAAATGTATATATATATATATATATATATTTTTTTTTTCATCAGTAAAATACTGATGAAGACACAGACATACAGTTTTATATATATATATATATATATATATATATATATATATATATATATATAAAACTGTATGTCCTAATCAGAATATTGGTTGGTGAGGATGGGGTTGGTTGTTGGTTCTTTCTATATTAAAAAATAAATAAATAAATAAATAAATAAATAAAAAAATCTATAATTAAGAATGGTTGATTACTGGTACTTTTTCCTTTTTATGTGAGTCTGTAACCAATGAAGCCATGCAGAGTACTGTTCTACCTAAATATTTTACAATTATATTAGCATAAATAGAAATTAATAAATGAGTATAATTATTATCAATATCATTACTGTTAAAATTATTTCTACAGTTTTTCTCCTTTTCCACAACCTCAACTAAGTACTTCTTAGCTACTGCAGCTAGTACTACGTAAAACATAGGCTAGCTATACTAGTGTAATATTTATTTTATTATTTATTCATTTAATTATTACCATTTTTATTCTTTTTATTTATTCATTTAATTATTACCATTTTTATTCTTTTTATTTATTCATTTAATTATTACTTTTTATTTATTCTTTTCCTTTCCATACTTCCAAAGTATTATTAATATATCATTTTTTTTTCACACTCCATGGCATTACTTGTCTATTGATTGCATTAAGCCTTCTCTGATGGCAACATGCACTAATACTGCCTCCATTACTGAGCTTTGATCTTCTTGTCGGTCCACTTCCTCGTTGTTTATTTCTAATAGCTACGGTCACGCCCCCAAGTTACAAAAGGACCCTAATTTTGGTCAGGTAACTTGCAGAAACCTAGCTATTATTGTTTTTTTCGATTAAATTGAAATGTGTGTGCGGTGGCGCCTGATGATAGAGCACACCATTTCAATATTAATTCCATTTTCCGTCTATTTGTGGTTACATGTGATTAGGCTTAAAAAGCACACCAGTTCTAATTTGGTATATATATATATATATATATATATATATATATATTATGTAGAGACCAAACCATGAAATTATTTTTTATTGAAAAGCGAAAACATTCCTGATTTAGTTGATATAGTCTTCTTATTTTGCTTTTTTTTATATAGCATCAAAAATTAAACGTATCAAAATTCGTGCATTTTTCTCGTTTTAACTAACAAAATTTATTTTTTCTACTGAATAGAAAGATGAAAAATATCCACTCGCTGTTACCCGAGCTTCAAAAGTAAAATATTATTTTACAATTGTAAATTTATTCTGTTCCTAGCTATTAAATTTTAACAATGTATCAACGCCTTAAGTATCTCTATAAAAGTTTTAAGATTAACTCTTGGTAACAGAGTGGAAAAGTAACAGATTGAACACATAACTTAAAATATCGTTTGATAAAGAAGAAATTGCTGCAGTTTTTGAATAAACTGAACGTTTATTTTACTTAGAGTTGACTTTTGAAATAAGTCCAGTACAAAGAATAAAGTCCATAATTATGTTCTGAAAGGAAATAGACTTTTTCGTGTAATCAAGGAAGATAGAAACGAAAAACTTTTGTTTGTTTTACCGAAAAATATGAGGAAAAGTGCCGTTGTAAAATTTCATGACCTCGTGAAATATTTTGCTGTAGACAAATTAATATCGAAAATCAACTGTACTGATTCCCATCAACGAAAAATACGTTCGACGACATATATCAAAGTGCTTCGAATGCTTAGTTAATAAAGTTCCAAGCGGTAACAGGCAAGATCTTCTCCATCCAATTCGAACTGGCCGGAGACCTTTCGCTATTGTAGATTACCTTGGTCCATTAGTAACAAGTAGTAAGAGAAGCAAGGAGTTACTTGTAATTATTAATAACATGGCCAGATTTTTACACCTTTACCCTGTCACAGACACTTTGACCAAGAGTGTTCTAAAATCATTGAGAAATTTCGTTTAAGATTTTAAATTACCTGATCGTTTAATATGTCGATTTTGGAAGTTTTGCGATGAAAATAGTATTATGCACAGATTAAATTCTACATCCTATCCACAAAGAAAAGGTGTGGTCGAGAAAGTAAATAGAACGATTTTGTCCACAATTATACCTTCAATCGAAAATATCGATAAAAAGGATTGAGATAGGAAAAGTAAGGAAGTGTAAAGGAACCTGAACAATACGTTGAATAAAACTCAGAGAAACACCTTTTGAAATATGTTGTGCGAAATGCGCCCGCACACGAAGACAAGATTTACGATGTTCAGATGTAGTGGTGCTAGGTGTTGTCACCAAAGGACAACCAACATTGCCCCATAATAAATTAAAGAAATTTATAGGGGGCAGCTGGTGGCCACTATTGAATGAAGGCATAAGTAAAGGAGGCGGTTAAAAAATGAAAGAGAACCAATCACAAAAAAATGGAGAAACAAAAATTATGCACGAAAAGGGGGCGTTGAACGAAATGACTCCCGGATTGGTTTGGCAGAACAAAAAGGAGAAAAGAAAGAAGAAAAGGAGGGTGTTGTCCAGGAGTGGTCTGCAGAGGTGGTCGGAAAGAAAGTGTCGTGAGAGGAGGCCAGAGAGGACAGACAGAGAGAGAGCTTCTGCGAGAGTGCGATGGCTACAAAATGGATTTGGTAAAAAAAAATAAATAAAAGAACATCGAGACCTGAAAGAGAAGGCCTAAGTTCTTGAAGGTAGCCCCCTGGAATCCCTATGACGATTGTTTAGAGAGATGGCTCAGTGCGGAAATCATCGAATGCTGAGAAAGTAACCTCTACGACGACATACCCACCGAATGCTGATAACATCGCCTCCCAATCGGGAAGTCGATGCTCCCTGCTCCCTTATGCAAAAAAAAAAAAAAAAAAAAAAAAAAAAAACCAGATTATCGCCTCATCAAAGAAGGTAAAATAACCTTTTATTGATTTATAGTTAATTTTGGGCCGTACTATATCTCCCCGCTATCCCTCTATCTCTAATGTTGATATTGTTGATTATTCAAAAAAAAAAAATATGTCGCAGTTATAGGTTCGAAGTGTGTAAAAAAATATAACAAATAGTAAGATTAAATTGTTATAAGATATTGTATATTTGGAAGCCAAGAAATAATAATTAAAGAAAGTGTTCTAAAATTTGTCTCTTTTATTGAGCCAGTATCTATATTCTGTTTCAGGAATCTTAAAAAAAAAATATTTTAGGAGTATATGGTTGATGGATTTTCCAAAAGCAGGATTTTGGATTATTGCGGATTTGTACTACCACTTACGATTTGGCAAAAATTAACTTATTATTTAACTACTGGCAATCTTTACCTACTTAAAATAACAATTCAACCTTAAAATTACTAAATGCCCAAAAATTTACACCACCCCTCTTTACTCCAAAATACTTCACGGATCTGTACCTAGATTTATAGTTGGAATATTTAGAATATTAGCTAGTGAAAATGCAGAAGTTTGCAACGACCCAGAAAAACTACAATTCAAAGATAAAGGAAAAAATCAAAAAGAACAACAGAAAATGAAGGCGCATTTCGATAAAATGAAGTCTCTATATTATCGTTTGAGAAAAAAGAAATTGCTGTAGTTATGAGAAATCCAAAAGCAACTGGCGAATCATCAAAAACTCAACCACGGTATTGTGAACCAATGGTTGTAACAGAAATACTTCCTGGTGATACATATAGGAAATCGCAGTTAGATGAAAACAATGGTCACCTTTATGCAACCATAGCTCAAGCCAATCAGTTAATTCAGGCCTGGAGAAGTTAGGGCCTCGGGTATAACAGGCCTCAGTTAATTTAGCCTGGAGGAGCTGGAATGAAGAAGACAATAGCTCGAATGCAGATTCTGATAACGAACTTCCAAGTCTAAGATCTAAACGAGCGTTCGAAAACCGTTGGGTTTGGGCAATGCCGCCCAGAACTGACAAAAATGTTATGATACCATCAACAATGTTATGGTATAATTCAACTGAGGACAGTTGAAATGTTGGGATGGTCGAATGTAAACACTATATTTATTGTCACACATGCAGGACATGCGCAAGTTTTAACGATATTGAGAATTTAATAAAGATTTAGAAATGGAAGCGAAAATAAGCGATTGTATTCAAAATTAATAAAAAGTAAAGAGCGGTGATGTCATTATTAAAAAAGTACAAAGTACGGTAAATCTACGGATACATTCTCAGTTTACGTTGCACGCTTATTTGTTTAATAAATGTTTGTTTTTGTCTTAAAAAGTCTCTAAGTGTGTTGAGCTAACACTTTTATCTTATCCTCATGTTCCCCAAGACTATAAAAAGGCATTTAACTTTAATCTTAATGACATAACGGTTTAATATAAAAAAGGTAGCATCAAGTACATCGAATAAAAGTACGAATATCATATTTTAATTTTTATTACCTTCCAAATAAGAACCGTACCGTTGGCAACCATTGAAGAAATTAATCTGAAAATGCATGATTTTTTTAAATAGGCTTTTTTTAAATATCCTCTATGAAAATAAAATTATAATTTAATAGAGGCTTTCTCATGCTAGGAAAAATATTCTTAAAAATTTCAGTAGGCAATTTCCCAGAAAAATCATAAAAAAGGTTTAAATTTGAAAAACTAGAATGTCAACTTTATAGCTCTCATAAAAAACAAAAGAAAGTAATATAGCCTAATTCTACTTTATTTAGACCTAATATTAATAATTTTAATAGTTTGTATATATTTTCATCTAGCAATAAAAATTAGGCGCAGTAAAAAATTCGAGCAAAAATTTGTTCAGGGAAGTGGATAAACACGCTATGAATTCATGCTTGTTTGCTCAAAAAACAATGTTCCTTTTTTTTATAAAAAAACCCCTGAAAGTTATTCAAATAATGGTCTTATTTTAAATGCATATTTTAGACGAATGCTAAAAAATTTTCTTTCCATTACGGAAAAATAAGAGAGTGCAGCCAATTGGCTACAGTATACGCTATTGGGTTAATGAAAACATAAGTTATCTAAATAATAAGGCAGAATCATACGTTGAGAAATTCAGCTATGGAAAATTTATTATATGTAACATAGTGGACATTAAAATAAAAAAACAAATCTAAGATACAAAATATAATATGCAGCAGAAAGTTGCTGGACAGATTTAATTATTTGAAGTGCATAAAAGAGGCAGAAATGTAAGATTTCATTAGATATAATATTGATAGAAAAACGTTTAATTTTTTATAACTTTATCGCTATTTTTAATTTATATAGAAAGACAAGGGATTATGAGAAAGTACAAAATATTATGTATGTATTTCGGAAGCAATTTTAATTATTTTTAGCATTAAAACCAACCGAATAATATGTTAAGACTATTTTCTTTTTCAAAGTTTTATGTGAAAGCTGTAATAACAAACTAAAGAAACTTGAATGCAAGGGACATGATTTGTAACATTTTTTGAGAATAATCCATATCTGTATTGAGATATGGCAGTCCTCCTATGATCACCAGCATGCTCTTTTGCTGAACTTAAGTTTTCTTTTCTAATCAAGCGACAGCATTTTTCGATACGTCTATAGCTGTGGCAACTTAACCTACTGTAGTAATCCAGCTGTATGACCGATATCAAAGCTGTTTTACGGGCATTCTACAGTCAATTCCTGCGTCAAAATTAAAAATTTAGAATGTTTTTTTTTCAGTAAACATCTCATCTTAGAATCATCAGAAATCTTAGAATCACAGAAAATCTTAGAGTTAAGAATTAACACAGCACTAAGTGCCCTATCCTTACATAACTAAGAGATCCCTACTTGTTCAGCTTACCACTGCCTGTTCCAGAGATTGCTCGAAAGCCGGGAAGCAATACTTCCGTATGTATATACTGCCTTAAATCTGCAATTTTCAGACAGTATATGCATCCAATTTGAAGTATGCGTTTAGAGGCAATATTTTTCATGTAATAACTACATTAGCCTAATACTAGAGATGGAATAGACCTCCTTAATGTAAAAGCAATATTTTCTCGATAACAGCAATATTTCCTTGTCCAATATTACCTTGCAAAATTCAACCAATATTGATTTGATAGTAAAAAACTTTCCAATCCATCCCTGTTCTGACCAGATATTAGCAACCAGACTAGACTGCCAACATTTCCCCCAAATTAGACTTTTAATATTAAAAAAATCCCCACCATAATACTTGAGCTGCTTTGCAAATCACTAAACTGCTGCAACGAGTTTTTGACTGGTGCAATTCTTACTTTTCTTTTTCCTCTCTAGGACAATACATCTTTTTTGTACAAATACCCTTTTCATCCAGAAGAATGACGAACAGCTCAAGAAATTCCGACGTCTCCAGACATGGATCAGGTTGCTTCAGCGGAAAGATCGTCAGCTATTCTTGCAAAGTTCGATTCATGGTGCTCATCTGCTTCCTGCTTTTAGCATCAGCTCTGTCCCTCATCTATTTTCTGCTTGCGAAGAGTACCACGAGCCAAGAGAACATTGTGGCATTGCCGAAAAAGATAGATTGGTTCCCTCAGTGCTCAAGTAACTTGCTGCGGTCCACCGAACGTTTCGATTGTTATCCTGATGACAGGAGAGTGACTAAGGACGCTTGTGAGGCCAGGGGTTGTTGCTTCCTGGGACGACTAACCTACGAATACAACGATACAGTTGATGACAGAATACCTGTTTGTGTTTATCCTTCCAATTATGGATATGAAGCCGCTGGCAAAGCGGCAGTGACGTTGGACGGTTTTGAAGTGCCATTGCGTAGGATACCAGCGCCTTCCCGTTATGGAGATGATTTCCAGATTGTGTACATGAAAGTGGAAATGCAGACGAAATATAGACTTCGAATTAAGGTGAAGTATACACTATTAAAAAATCCATCTATAGATTTATCTTTTTACTGTAGATATTTTTTTTTTATTCGTAACATAATCATGCAATATAATGTCGATTTATATTACATTTTAATAAACATTGCAACCCCCAAACTCATCATCCGTTTACTAATTCACTTTATATTGATATTTTCAACAGTTGTTGTCAATCGATTGCGCCAATATGTCAATATAAAGCTAAAATGGTCTTTTAAGAAAAGTTTGTCAGTCTGTTTATGTCGTGAAACTTTTTTCATCATGCATCCAGTGGCGGATCCAAAAAAAAAAAAAATCATGGAGAGGCTCAAATTTGTTTTGTCCTCTTTTTCTTATAAATTCTCTTATTTGATTGACTTATCTTGTAATCTTCTGCAGAGTAAACTTAGTTCCTCCTTGAGGGCACGTGCCAATAAAGTTGAATGTGCCAATGAACGGAAAAGACAATTGGAGTGAAGGGTACTAAATTTTATTGCTTTAGAGTGGTCACGTAACCTAGAAAGTGCTTTAAAAAGCAAATCCTGCAATGAACTTGGATTTTTACTTTACATCTCATAATTTTTAGAGTTATTATATCAAAAAATTTCATAGATTTTTTACATTTTTATTTTCATGGTTCTCTTAATGGCAGAATATTTAACTTATTATTTTTTGTTTCTCAAGCCACATTATTATAATAAAACTGAAAAGTTCCTGGCGCTTTATAAATTTAATACAACCATTTAGTTTGAAAGTATCAGGAGACCGCCTGTTAGGCTTATTAACATACGTATTGGTGTGAATTGAAGTGTATTGCTCATCACTCCAATAGGAATCAGTCCCAAATCTCATTCATTACACACATACAAATTAAGCACAAAACGTTTTCAACTCGCTATCATTCACTTCCTTTCTATTAAATTTAATGGCACAGTAGCCTATATAAAATCCAAGTCCTGTGATGCCTTTTCCTTCTCGACTACGAGCCCTAGTATGTTTAAGCATACGCATGGACATTACGCGAGATCTTTCAAACAAGCGGTTTATTTCCTCAAATAAGATTGGTGCGTCTAACCTGTTTTAAGTGAGAAAGGTTGATCCAACCTTGCCCAAGACGAGGATCGAACCTTGTACCAATTGCATAACTGCTCAGTGCAGCAACCACTTTGTATTATTTTTTAAAGCACTCGTAAGTTCCACATCGCGTTACATGGTGATGGATGAAAAATTGCAAAATAGAAATAGTTTACCCATTCTCCACCATGAGATAATTCCATGTTCCGGATAACAGTTTGATTTAAAAAATTGTAAAAAGTTGATCACTAGCGTGTATTTCAAACATAAGTGAGAATTATGTATGGTGTTAGAGACTGACAGATTACTCCTAATAGATGACAGCATAGTTTATACTTGGAAGACACAATATATCTGAATCAAGTGCAGGCAATCCACCGAACCAAGAAGGGAATTGATTCATCATAGCTGAATGTTAGAAAAATAAGGAAGTTAACATAGAGGCCTATACAATATATATAACTAGTCTACTATGAATTTCTTACGAAATTTGTTGAGGTTTTTCTATAATAAAAATAAAACTCTTTCCAGTGCGAAGAATTAGCTCACTTGTCGTTTATACTATATTTTTCCGTGTAATTGACACACCATTCGTAATTATCATTAAAAAGCACTATTGTATAAAGCAAAAAAAGTTATACATTAAAAATATATTCATATGTAAAGCAATTTTACTGTGAGTTTTTGCGGAATGAACATAAATATTCACATTAATTAAATCCACATGTTTTTGCTTATGATCCGTTTACAATAGATCAGTTTATAGATAACTAAGTAGTCAAGTAATAACTATTTATCTAGCCATAGACAATGTTTGGCGCACTATTTGTTAAAATGTTTGTTCATGATGCTTGAAGATTGTTTATTCGTATGTTTCCAAAGATTATACTGTCTAAATTCATCTTCTTCAAAATCTGCTTTGAAAGTTGATACAGAAAAGAACATTCTTTTTCTTTTGTCTGTTTGTTTTCTAAATTTGAACTCCGTATATCTTTAATAAGAGCGAAAACGTAACTTGGTGCAGAAGGTAATAAATAAGCACCAGGAAGCAACGTATAATAGCACCAGTACAAAAATTACAGTAGCAGCCGGTTTCGGCATATTTTAACTCTCTGTTCTTATTCTTTGACCCATTTATCATTAATCCTCAGTGAACTAGGAAAAGAGCTTCTTAGCTTCTTCTAAATATATGTTATTTGAAACATTCTTGTCATTTAGACAAGTGTCACCATTTACAAACTGTAGGCTTTGGGTTCATCAATTTAAGGTAAGAGAGGACTCCCCTTAGGAGACACGAAAAACAAACTTTTCACAAATAAAGGGCGATCTTAATATTTTTTATTCATATGTATTTTATTAGCACTAGTAACATTAAAAGTTTTGAAGCAAGTCATAATTTCTATTGATTGTAATCTATTTCGACTCTATAAGTAAACATATTTTGAATCGTTGATTTTAGAGAATACAGTTTAAATCGTAAAATTGTTTTAAATAAGGCACAATTTCTACATCTACCTTTGCTATGACCGACGTCACTGCATGTCTAAATGGAGGCTCAGGAGGTCCAAGCCTTTCATAAAAGAATTTTAGCCTCTTCTATAGATCCTGATTATTGCACGGTCACTTGGGGTCAGTCAGTACCGTGAGTGCTACATGCATGCAGAGACCAAAACTGGAGTTTAAACTAAATGCATAAGAGCACAAAAAATATGTAGGAATTATATACAGGGGCACACCAATAAGCAGTTTCCAAAATTTTGCACGGATTCTTTGGGAATTATGATCATATATTGTCATCTAAATTTAAATGCATATAACTCTCTCTAGTTCGAACAAGTCCTCCTACTCGCCCTATCAACAAAAACCTGAGAAAATATGAAAAGATCCCCTTCCCTCTCTTTCGCCCTGGCCATTGTCATCCGAAAACAGACGTGCCCGCAATAAATACCGTAGATTTCTTATATTACGAGGAAACGATGATATACGCATTTGTCGTCAGCGGAATAACAATCACTCTCGAGAGATTGCGACCATCCTGCTGTAGTATGTTCTTGTCAATCACCACGATCAGCGCCATGATGAGCTATCTCAACTTCGTTCTGCCGAAGAGTGTGTGTTCGGTAGCCGCTGATCCGTGTCTTTTCAGTGTAACGGAAACGACTCATTGTAACCAAATAATGTGTTGAATTACGGTTGACTCCAGACACTGTATGTACTCAGAACTGTCGATTTTTTTTTTTTTTTTCAAGTGTGCATTTTTTTCAGACTTTCACGGTGTGCTTGAGAAGAAAAAATGGTGTGGGTGTCTTCTTTGCTACTTTAAAATATGTTTAGATAGGCTTTTGTTTCCGGAAAGTGATTTACTTTTCCGGAGAATATTTTTCATGCTCTAATAGACTGGTGTTCATCCTGCAAGCCAACTTTTCATCACATAATTTGTGTAATCCTTCGAAATTCCTCCCCTGAAGATAGAAAACATTAGTTAAAAAAAATACCTCTACAAACATTGTGATAATCCTTCGGTACTAAAAGTATGTTAAGCTATATACGCGCAACGTAGTATCACTTAAATAATACGTACTGTTCGTAAATAACTCTCCTCTAAACAGCTTGTTCTACTAACCTATCTCGTTATTTTTTCTATAATCGTTTTAAGACTGCACACATGGCTTCAAAAAGTTCATTTTTTGCTACTGTCCTTTAAACATGGATTAAATTTCCTAAATAAATCAGAGATTTATATTATATAAAATAGCAGAAAGAGAGTATAAATTTTATTGCAATTATTGTCGATAATAAATCCATTATTATTATTATTATTAATTGACCAAGATACAGGGTGTTTCAGAATTAGAAGAACAAACTTCTAGGAGGGGTAGGTTACACCAAAGATGGTTCAGAATCACATAACGATGTGGGGTCGGTAAACGTCGTCTTCATGTGTCTGCTAATAATCACTTTAGAAGAAGAGTTCAAGTAATAGTGAACTTTCCAAGGTTTTTCAAAAACTAATGCATCTTTCACAGATTGCACTTGATAAAAATTGCTAACTCAGAAATTTTTTTTTCTTTGCATTGATGAAATTGTCGGAGGAGAGCCCATTGTTTACGAAACTTGGTTAAGAAATTAGACGCACACTTTAACACTTCTTTCAAAGATATTATTAGCAGGTACATGAAGACGTCGTTTTCCGACCCCACACTGCTATGGGATTCTGAACCGTCATAAGTGTACCCTTACCCCTCCTAGAAGTTTGTTGCTCTAATGTTGAAACACCCTGTATGGATAAATAAGTAGAATTTCGTATGTGTGGAAGTATACTTAATCAAAATGAACCGTACTTTTACATGAATTCTCCTTTCAATAAATCAGAAAATGAAATAAATATTCTTAATTCAATCATAAATACATTAAATAAGGCGCACAAACATACGTTGAATATGTACTAAATTTAAAATATTTTCATCAAAAGGTAATAGAAAAAGATTTTTTTTTGTACTATTATTCTTGAGTATCCTGTTTTGTTTTATTGTGAATAAATGGTTTGTTTGTATTTTCATTTCATCTATAAATAGTTAATTATTAGCTCAATCATAAACTCATTAATTTAAGAATGTCTTGTGAACACACAAACGCCAATGTTTCAAAAAGTAACAATAATTTCCACCATTTTAAATAGTATACTTTATTTTTAGCGCTGGAAAAGACTTTTCCAGCTCATATTTCAGGACTATGTCTCTATACTTAAACAAGATTAATTCCCTTATTTTTCGCTTAATTTGCGCACATCCTTTCTTGTTTTTTGTTCGTTCTCAATTTTTCTTCTTTTTACTGTAATAAGTAAAGGGCACATCTATTCCCATCCCCGCGTTTTATTCTTTTAACAACAAGACGAAATTGAAGTCAACATTCAGAGGCAATTGACCTCGCCGTGGCATATTCTCTTTGGCGTACCATTTCAAACGGTTTATGAGGTTAGGAAAAGCGATACTGTAGTTTAGTCTTCTTTCTTTTCCTTTTACCCTTCCCCCTTCCTTAATTATGACTATAAAACGGTGCAAAATTGGAACTGTAAAAAGAAGTTGCATTAAAGTACAGGAGAAGATAAGACCATTGGGGCTGTTATTGGTAGAAAGGAGAAAAGAATCTACACCCGGTTTTCAGTCCTGAACAGTTTTACAGACAAACAAATTACGTAATACTGCTTGTGAAGACACATTAATGTGTGAGTGTAGAAAGTTAAATAGCTGCTCTGTCTTAGCCCGTCAAAAGAAGTAAAATTCCATAAATCTTTAACGAATGATTAATTATTTGGAAAGCAAAGTACTTAAGAACCTAAGAAAATTACTTTTGAGCCGGATAAACTAAAATATGAAGATGAGTATTAAAGAACAATTTTACGGATATACAAGAATCTATAATTATAGAGCTTTCATAGAGTCACTTCAATGATATACCATAAAACTTGTCCTGAACGGATCCTTTATAACATATCTTAAACGGGATTATTCCCTGATCTTGTGAATTTGGGTCGGAACGTTTAGAATTCCATAGAAGAAAAAGGATCTCTCTTACATGCATACGTTTCCTTGCGATTTTGTCGAAGATAGGTTTTACATTTACTATGTATCATTATAAACTTCATGACTTATATATACATTATTATAACTTATTACTTTACTTATAAACTTTAGTAAAACACACTGGCAGTGTTTTTTTTTTTTTTTTTTTAAACTAACGTAAGAGGAGAAACTATGTTTATTCTTGATGTTTCTCATCTACTGGTACAAACTTGTTGACTCATTGCATTAACCATAATAATTTTAAAGTAAGAATTGAACTGAACAGCTCTCATCTACTGTGACTTGAAACGAATTTAGTTTCACCGAGATTTTTTCTCTTGAAAACAAAGTAGTATTGAAATGAAATCCCTACCTAATTTTTTTTCTATTAAATCTCTGCTCCCATCCTTTGTTTTCCTCTCTCTCTTACATGGACATATAATATTGCCTTTTATTTTGAATGAAAAGCTCTTCCATCTTTTTTATTCGTGACCTGTGCCACCTAAATACAGAAATACGTATGTTGTTCATTCTCTTTATTTTACCGCTGGCGTTATTCTTTTTTCCTAGTTCTACTCGTAGCTATTTGAAAGATAGCTACGAGTAAGAAACATGCATCATTGCTCATTTGAAACTTTATTGATTTTAGCAAACCATTCAATCTAGCGAAGAAATCGTAGCAGAACCGTGCTCAGTCGAATGACTTTGGATTGTTTATTTTATCCGTTTAATTCAATAGTTTTCTTTTAAGGCAAACTTACATAAGGGGTATCTGCCTATGGAGGGGGGGGGCGGAGGTCCTTAGGTGATAGAATTTTTTTAAGGAATTATAACGTGTATTCACGTTACATCTGAAGAAAATCGCCGTAAATTCCAGACCGTTAGAAGGCCAAAACCCTGGACCTTCACCCTTCAGCCATCTACCACGCTCAGTGTCTTGTCAACTCGGCTACGGTGGGGGTCTTCAATGGTTTTCAAAGCCATTTGTAACTGGCTTTAACCCTTTGAGGCGCAACCCTTTCTCAATGCTGGAAAAAGGGCAGCCGTTCCCATCGCTCGACTTAACTACCAGCAAGATGGCGGATGATTGAAACGTTCATCTCGTGCCACAGATCTAGAGACCCTTTTTTGACAACATCTGGCTGTGCGGCACAGCCAGCTGCATCTATTTTTATAGAAATCAAATCTATTCTTCGTGGCTGGCAACAGTCAAAACGTCAGAGTTTGGTGTTCCCAGAGCGGGAACACTGCGCGTTAAAGGGTTAAATTGCAGATAACAGAACTTGCATTTTTTTTCAACTCAGTTCGAACACGTTTTTAAGTTTGGATGTGCTAACGATTTGGTTAGTTTGTCTGTCCGGTTTCTTAGTACAAATGCTAAAAAAAACGTGTTCAAGTTTAAAAAATGGGATAAATTCCATTACAGATTACCAAATTTGACTCATAAAATACTGGTGATACCCAAGTGTGTCATCTGTGGTGATAGCGGAGTTTGCACACCCTGGATAATACGCATAGAGGGAAATCATATGAAACCACGTTAAAAAATAAAAATATTTTTATTCCTTTGGGCGCAGCTATTTGAATAAAATGACTTTAATTTGTATTTGAATTAATTAGTTTTGTAGTTTCAAAACTAATTAATTGCATATAGTTTTTATCTGATACCGTTCGAATATCACAAGACATGCATAATTTGCTGCTTCGAATGCTACCACTCGTCCTTTGCAACTAAACTAAAAAAAAAAAAAAAAAAAAAAAAAAAAAAAAAAAAAAAAAAGTATGTCCTTCCCTTTGTTGTAGGGGTCCCCTTAAAAATATGCTACCGCTAATCCTTTTCTAAACTAAAAAAAAAAAGAAAAAAAAAAAGAAAAAAATCAGTTTGTCCATTCCCCCTCGAAAATATGCTTCTGCTATCTTTATGCAAATCTTAAAAAAAAAAAAAAAAATCATTGGGTCCGTCCATCGCTGTTGGGTGCACTCGAAAATATGCTACTGCTAGTCCTAAGCAAAACTACAGAAGAAAAAGAAAAAAAAAAGTGGGCCCGTCCGCAGTTGCAGGGTCCCCCCCCCCCCCATGAAAATATGCTATACCGCTTGTCCTATGCAAAAATAAAAAACATCAGCAATTTTTGCGGCCCTTTGCTGAAAAAATAACCTTATTATGACCTTTGTTTCATACTTTGCCATTCTATTGAATGCCTAGATATTATATACAATGCCTAGGTAAAGCATTTAATAATACTCATTTTTGATACTTTGACCTAAAAACGGCGGGCAATACATAAAATACCCAGACATTCTATAGAAGGCTGGATTTTCATACGTTGCCAGTAACATGAGTAAATATTTCATTCGTAATCCATGCGTTATCATTGTAAGCTGAAAATGGTCTCACAGGAGTGTCATCTAACCTCTAAGAGCTTATGATATAATCGTCATAAACATCATTGAAATAAAATTGCCTTTCACTTGCTCTTTTTAAGGTATATTACAAATTAAATTATTTTTACTTCACATGATTTTTTTTTTTAAAGTTGTCATAAACCGGGTATTACCCTGTTTTGTCTGGATTCCAAGGATTGACATTTTTTTGTCCACTTTATCTGACAACGGCATTCAGGGCCATTACTAAGACGTTTTTTAGGGGAGGGGAGAGACATCGATAAACTGCCAAGTCAAGTATCGGTTTTTACGAACTTATTTAATTTTTTACCTACTATATTACCAGCTTCTTACTTTTGCCAACTGGTTTGTGACATTTTACCAAGTGTACCAGAAATAGATAGTAAATTGTATTTTGTTAAAATTCGTTTACCAAGTTTGCCAACTGGGTATCTAATTTTGCCATGTTTAACAGAATTTGTGAATGGGCTCTGGGGGAGGCTTCCCCCAGAGCCTGATTACAGAATAGGCCCATAAGGCCCGAGCCTATAGTAAAAAAAGTCTAGGAGCCTCAAAACTACAATATTAATTATTTATACTTGAGGAATGAGATATGAATAGGTGGTGGGGGGCTCAAAATGATAGCGGGCCTGTAGTATCAGAAAGTGTTAATCAGGCCGTGTCCCCCTACCCCCTTTAGCAAGGCCCCTGGCGGCATTTAACAGAAAAACAGTATATATTTCAAACTTGATACAAAACCTGGTGTGATTGTTTATTGTAAATAGTGTGTAGTGAATAATAGTTAAAAGCAAAGTGTTATCATATACTGAACTTGTAAAATAAATAGTTAAGCAAATTAAAACTACAGTGTAAAGAAAAAAAAGAAAATATCAGTCTTTCTTCCCGAAATTCTCGACAAACAAATAGCCTACACTGATTCTCATTCGACTTTAAATAACATCTAGATTCTTTGCTACTAGTTCCGTGTGATATATGACAGAGTACAGAATGCATTAGTAATCTGGTCAAAAATGCTGTGTCCTGTTTTTAACCGACTTTTCCTACTACTCTTGATGTCGTATTATTGTATCTATTCAAAATAGAGAGAAATAATTTTTTCGTTTTTTCTTTTAAAAAATAGTTTTATAATCCTGAAAATACACGATACGAAGTTCCCGTTCCAAAAATCTCCCACGGATCAACTCAAGTTCCATCAGAAAGTAGAGAAGTCCTGCTTTACTCCATTGCGTACAATACTTTTAGTTCGCCATTTGCAGTAAAAGTGAGACGGTCAAGTACGGATACTGTTTTGTAAGTATAGAAGTATTCCTTTTTTTTTTAAATATAAGCCATACACAGAGCATTATTTGAAAAACTGTACTAGTGTAGTTTATACATTAATAAACATCTTTATAGAAGATATACCCGAAATAAATTATTTGATATTTTTATTATTTATAATTAGACATTGTTATAATTTTTAAATTTTTAATTAGAATATAATTATTTTTACATTCAATCTTTTTGTTTCTTTGAAATTCCTATTGTTAACTTTAGCTACATTAGCCCTCTGTTTCTCACTTGGTTAACTACACTTGACTATTATTAATTTTCTTTTTTTCTTTTTTTCATTATTTTGTTTAATATTTCTCTTTTTAACTACATGGTTTATGCTGCAATATCATTTTGTTACTTCCATTTCTATGATGGCTACACTTTATTTTGAAATCTCGTATCGGCATCTTCACTGGACTTTTCTACCTTGTTTGGGCCATTTCCACATTTTTCTCAAAACGTGTAAATACATTTTTCATGATTACTACACTTTCCTTCCATGATACCTATTCGGAAAGCATTCAAATAAATTATAGTGCAGTTATAAAAATTATTAGCACATTTAATATAGCTCTTTATAAAATTCTTTACAGATTTATGGTGGTTAAAAATTGCGCAAATTTTGGAAACACGTAATAGTTTAGAATTTAATTATTTATTTTCCTGTACATATATTCCTTTATTGTTCTTTTTTAGAAGCTCAGTGAAAAAGGAAGAAAAAAATCAACGACACGGCATACATTTGTTTCTCTTTCTGATTGCAAAGAGACAGCGACATAATATTGTGTTTTATCTAAAGTAGTGTTATCTGAAGAATAAGCCGGTATCAGAGTGTTGACTTCATTGGAGTATTTATTAGCATTTTACACAAATTAAAAATATTGCCAATGCAATGATAATATTAGGCCCTATAAAATGAGCAAAAATGCGGAATTCTGCATAATTTGCAATTTTTCGCATAAACTACAACTTTCCGCATAACATCGCGTTTTTCGGCAAATTTTTTATTTCTTAAGTTTTTCTCAACATACTTTCTTCCAAAACCTCTTGAATGTTCATTTTCATAACCTGGTTTGAAATTAACGAAAGCGGCCCTATTGTTTGATCCAGACCACTTGTCCAACATATATGTTGATCATGTAGAAGTCTTGAACAATATTCCAAGTGTATGTCAAGGAATGTTCCGCTGAAAACTTAATAAGATTTTGGAATTCAGAGGCTGTTTCACAGAGGTTACCAAAACTAACATGCAATGCATAGTACTCTCGGTTTTACCTAATTTTGTAGGCAGAGCCTGATTATGACCAACAGGCACCCCGGGCATTGATGAATTTGGTGGACCCCCATCTATGAAATTTGTTTTATTTTTTTTAATAAAATTTTGATATAAAAAGAATATTTCAGAACAACATTTGATACTGGGGACCCTTTCGAACCGGGGCCCTGGGCAAAGTCCCGATTTGCCCATGCGATAATAAGGCTCTGTTTGTAGACCATATATGGGTAACCTCCGTCCCGCGGAACATATCAAAACCCCATATAAGCCATTCAAAAATCTCATATAAATCTCTATTATATGGACCGCGACTTCGTTAACATCCTAAAATTTGTCCTGCTACTTTTTAAAGGTTGCCCACCTGCTGTAGACTGTGAAAGAGCAGTTTCATGTTACGGCCAAATATTTACAAAACAAGGGCAGAATTTGAAGGCATCATCGGTGTTGCAGGATTAACAGCTCTTTATTTTAATAAACTTTAGAGAAAAAGTGAAACTCACATACTTATTTGTTTTTTTACGTAAATTAAAATGTTGCCTTTTTTAAACGTAGTTATTTCCCTACTCAAACGCATTACTTCAATACATTTCTATAAATACCGCATAATTTCAGAAAACTGCCGCATCGATGCCGCATATTTTGTAGGGCCCTAATGATAATAGTATTTCAGTTGGGAATAGGTTGGATATATGATGCTAATAAAACAAATAAAACAACGAGTGTTATTTTGTAACCTAAATCTGATTTCGGTAATAATTATATTTAATCCTAAAGACCCGTTAGAATCCCTTAAAAAGTTCCCCCACCCAAGACACCCCTCCTTAGGTAAATACCTCTCGAGTGTCTACGCCTTAATACATAATACATTAATCCTAAAGACATGCAACGCAGATAAATATATATATATATATATATATATATATATCCATCTTCCGTTTTAAATCATGCATGTGCTTGCAAAACACAATCATTATTTTATAACTTTTAATCTTATTTATTTACAGATTTGATACTTCTCCTGGTGCTCTTTTACTTTCCAACCAGTTTTTAGAGCTGACAACTAAGTTACCATCTTTCAAATTGTTTGGCTTGGGACAACGCATAATTTCTCCTCAAAAATTTGACTGGAAGACTTTCCCGTTGTTTTCTTCTTTAACAAAGGTAATTTTTATGAAGATTTTTTTTATTTTCAGAGAATTTTCTTTATGTATATCTTTTAAAAGGCTAGATCGACTTAACTTATTCAAATACTTTAGGTTTAGATTTAGGTTTAGTGTTATTGCGAGGCTACATGATTGGCATCTGCCTACAGAGGAGGGGGGTACCTTTGGCAGAGGACTTTTTAAGGGGCTCTGCCGCGTATTTATCTGGAGGAAACTACCCGAAACTCCAGACGCGCGTAGGCCCAACGGCGGCACACGATCGCCCCCGAGCATGCTACATCTCAGTAATTGAAGACCGATTAAATGGTCTACCTTTTGGCCTGGTCGGAAAACGCCGCAATCTACCACAGATTTCACGGGATCGAAAGCGGCTCCCGCCGTGCTCTTCCCTTCATTGATGACCCGGACAACGAACATTCATTCTCATTCTCTCTCTCGCTTTCAGCTACAGATGGCGCAAACGCCGACCCCATCTATCTCTCGCTCTTTCAAAAAGCACAACACGTGGCAAAAACCTCTCAAAAAAACCTCTCAAAGTCCACAGCACGACTTGGCAACAATCTCTCTCTTGGCTCCACCGTGGCACATTCCATTATAACGCTTGGAACATCCTTCATCAGCCTCCGACTGACTCTCTGGTCATTGAAGACCAGTCAAGTGGATACTTTTTGGCCTTGTCGGAAAACGCCGCAATCTACCACGAAGAGTTCATAGGTATTGAAACTGGCTCCAGCCGCACGCTTTCCTTCAGCGCAAACGCCGGACTTTCACACTTCGGCCATCTACCATGTTCAGTGTCTTTTATCTACTCGGCCCTGGTGAGGCTTCAAATATTTTTGGATCCTCGTAGAGCCCAAGCCAGGAAAAAATTCGGAGGAAGGGGGTTTCAAGTTTTATATGTCAATGTAGTATTTTTTTTAAATGCACTTCCACGTATAACTAGTAATTTATGTTTCTGAAAGTTTCGGACGCGGTAGGGTGGTGAACCCCCCAAATTCTCCTTGGCTACGGCTTTGAGTCCTCCTGTTAAAAAAAAAAAAAAAACATATTATGAAATTCCCTATTTTCAATAGGGTACGGTATGGTACACAGTAAAACATGGGTACTTACGTATTATCCCGGCGGTCCGCCAAGACGAGCAATATTTCACCAAGATAAATGCCGGATACATGAAATTATTGATGGTTTGGAATACGATTGATAACAGTTTGGCAGGACATATGTCGATAAAATAGTTTGGCGGCAATGACCGCCGGGGTAATACGTAAGTACCAAAACATGCATAAATTTCTGGACAGTTTATACACATTGAATCTCAATTTAAAAATTTTATTGCGAAAAAATAATTATTACAATTTTACAAGATTTTTCTTTTTTATTTACGAATGCGAAACCAGTGGCGGCCCGTGGTCAAAACTGTTAGTGCAGCCGGAAGCATATGAGCCTACCCCCCCCCCCTCCTCCGGACAAAAATGGAAAATCTTTGTTATTGAATTCGAAAGCTGGCGGATTAAGCCCTCACCGAGGAAAAAAAAAAAGAAATTACATAAAAAATGTAAGAGATCCTATTTTACTTTTCCATAAAATGGACATAAATTTCAACCAGCCGCTCTTATCCTCAAAATTGCATTAATCCGTGTCTGATTCGAAGTTTCCTTAGAATTTTCTTTTGTAACGATAACTTGAGAAGAAAAGAAAAAAAAAAAAGAAAGAAAACGTACTTATTTTTTATAAGTCAAATCAATCCTCCTTTCTTTTAAACTTGCGAATCGGTCAGTGATGCCCTCATAAAAAGGCGTTGTTTTAATTCAGATATCAATAATTTTAGAAGTTCTTTAAAATTTCCTATGTTTAAAGAATTTTTTCGCTCGCCATGTCCTCTAAATGCCAGTTCTTGCTTACTTAAAAACAATACTGCTTTGATGGGTAATTGTCCATTCATAAGCGTCTATTCAGGTTTACCTTCTTGATAAATTCAGCAATATAAAGTCGAGAGTTTGCCGAACAAATATTCTCCTTACTCCCTCCCTCACTTCTCGAGCCAATCAGAGAGTCGAATTCACAGGTGCTGCCGACCTTTCAAAATCTTGAATGAGCTGAGTCTTAGCTGCGTATCCCCATTATAGCCTATGCTGTAGGAAATGCTTACGTAACCGTTGTCATGGCAACGGTGCTGCCAATTTTCTTATCAGCGCTCTGGGCTGAACCAAAGTTTTCCCAATTGAATTGCGGGAAGATTAAAGTGCTTTTTTTCTGAATGAGCGATCTGGCCACAATACGGTTTTTTTTGTTTGGTTTTTTTTTTTTTTTTTTTTTTGAGATTTTTTAAATTTACCATAGGAATTCCATAATTCTAATCTGAATTTAGGAAAATTAGTAGAATAAATTATTTTAAAGTATGTGCTGATGATTTCAAGTGCAGCCCGGCTGTACTTGCTGTATCTCACGAGACGCCACTGTGCGAAACGTAAACTAAAATTTTCTTTCGGTTGTTCTATTCACCAGCAGATGGCGACAGTAAACGAGTTTTTTCGGCCGGTAAGTTGACGAGAACTGATGGCAACGGCAAAACCAAAACAAACAACAAACGTAAGAATGGTTGGAGCCATGAATTCCAAAGCCCAAGGAAATACGTTGGATGATGATACACATTTAAAAGCGGATGATTTTATTTTACTAATGATAAATTGTTCAAATCGAACTTCTAAAGCAATAAAAATAATCGGACGCATCGAGCATTTATGGGTTGTTCAAACTGAAGCATTAATGGTGATGAGATTATATTAGGCCTGGGTTATATTAGGATGAGATTATTAGGAGGACCACTTTTATCATCAGTATTACGAGGTTATTCTTTTCTGAACTGAAAATCATGTCAGAAGAATTCGAAACTACAGTTTTAAAGTTGAAAATGGTTGAATTTTTTTCAGACCATTATGAAGTAATAGACCACGGTGGAAGAATTTTTAAAAAATTAACAACAACGCAAAAAGAAAGATATTGGAATTTACAAACTACTAAAAACACTTCTTAAAGAGATAGATCAACAACAATTAGCTCAAAAGCTAAAAGCTGGCTACATAAAAGAATCTGCTGATTATTTCATTACAAATTATTCAAAAAATGTGAGTATTGGCCACATTATTATGTACAGGGCCATTGCAAAGACTTTATTTTAGGGGGATATCTCGATAAACTGCTAAGTCAAACGCTTTTTACCAACTTATGTATTTTTTTATCAACTATATTACCTGCTTCTTACTTTTGCCAAGTGTAGCAGAAATAGAAAGTCAATTATAGTATTGGTAATTTTTTTACCATGTTTGCCGACTAGCTATCTAATTTTGCCAAGTTTTACAGAACTTGAGAGTATTAGGAGGGGGGGGGGGCTCCTCCCCTTTAGCAAGAACCCTGATCATAGAATGCATTCAGGAGTAAAATGTGATATGCATATCAAAGTGTGCATAAATCTTTGAAATGCATACTCTTGATTTAAACGTTCTTGGTAGACTTATAATTTTATCATAGAAATAGTATTATAATTTTTGTGAAAGCAAAGTTGCTCTTACATAAAAAAATCCATAAAGAGAAAAGAATTCACTGGTAAATTCATGTAAATGGACCGTGTATAAACATAAATGGTTAAAAATGGGATATCTTCCTTCATTTGGAATAATCCAATAGTTTTATAACCCTCTTCTCTTTGTGTAAAATAGTACCATTTAAGTATTTGTATAATTTGTTAAAATTTCAGGATGGTAATTTTGCTTCTAGTGTTCATCCTTTTTATATGTGTGTAGAAGATGATGGAAATGCGCATGGAGTTTTGCTACTTAACAGCAATGCAATGGGTAACTCAAATTCATTTCAAATTTTAGATACATGATTTCCATTTCAAATTTTAAATATATGGCAGTTGTTTTAACTAATCGTATACTAATTTTCTGTGCATTTTACTTAGAGGTGCAGCTCCATCCTTCCCCTGCTGTTACATATCGTACAATTGGTGGCATATTAGACTTTTATTTATTTTTGGGTCCATCTCCTGAAGAAGTTATTCAACAATATACTGAGGTAATATATCATGTAGTGTAACTTGAATAAAAATGAGTTGTGTGTTCAGAGACGGCCCGAGGGTTGTGTGGGGCCCCAGGCGAAGCGCAAGAGCGGGGCCTCTCCTCTATCATGTCTTATGAGATAGCAATAAAATGGCCCAGGAGCGGGGCCTCTGTTAGCGCGGGGCCTTAGGCGATCGCCTACATTCGCACCCCCTTCGGCCAGCCCTGGTGTGTTCTATTATTTATTTTTCCTGTCTCTTAACAACAATGTGCATTTTGATAAGATATAAACATTTGTTGATCTAAGAGTTTAATAAATTGTCAATTCTTACTTTTTGATGTATTTTAACTGCTCGGTTTGGATTATTTTAGGGATACTCTTGATAAAATTGAGGCCCCCCATCAATAAAATTTGTTTACTTTTATCTGAATTTTTTTGTATACAACTTTAATAACAAAGAATAAATAACATACGTGTTTGGAGCTTAAGACAAAGTCCAGATTTGCCATTATGCAATAGAATGGCCCTGTCGTAATCAGAGGTTGTAAAGGCAGCACATGCCCCAGGTACTGTGTTGAGGAGGTGCCGTTAATAAAGGTTTCCCCGGGCACCATGCCTAAAGGGTGGGGGAGAAAAACAAATGCTTGTCCCAGGTGATCTAAACTCTAGTTGCAGCACTGGCTTTAATATAAGAATATAAAAGAGGCTGTAGTCCAGAGTATGTCTAAAAAGGAGGTCCTAGAGCAGGGACACCCCCCCCCCAAAAAAAAATTAAAAATTCTAAAAAGCTATATTTAACCTATTATATGTGGGTGGAAATAATGCTTAAAAATGGGATTTCGGTGAACAAAAGTTTAGTTAAGGGCTTGTCCTAGAAACCTGTTGATTTGAAAAAATTGATAAATTATGCACTATCTCTGTGAAATCCCTTGACTATCTTTAATTCAATTCCAAAGTTCTCAAAAGATTTTTAATGTCAAAATGTTAGGGTTGTTTTTACTAAGCCCATAGTAAAATTGTTGAGTGCCATAATGGCATAATTTTAAAAAAAGTTAAATAAATTAATTATGATAAAAAATGATGAAAGCAAACAAATTTAATGTTGCTTGTTGAAAAGGAAATTTGGAAAAAAAAAAAAGAACCTAAATAGAAGAGTTTTAATCGAAGTACCAAATTTTATTACATGGCAAATTACATGTTGTTATGGCAAAGCTATGCATGAGCTAGCTACCTAGGAATGGGGGGGGGGCTGCCTTAGTAAGAGAACTTTCTAAGGGGTTCTAATGCATATTCATGTTACATCTGGAGAAAACTAACCAAAGCTCCATACCACTAGATCAGTAGGCTCGAAGCCAAGACCTTCACACTTCAGCCATCTACCATTTTGAAAGTCTTATCCACTCGGCCATGGTGGGGCCTTTTTTAAACTTAAAGCAAAACTGGAATGATTTATAAAATTAAGTGATTATTATTATTTTTGTTGTTGTGTGTGTGTGTGTGTCTTCAATAGGATGCTCCTTTTTATTTAATTTTAGTTATTTATTTGGAGCTTTCATATAAAATTTGGAGTGGAACATTTCTGATAAAGTAAACTTTTTTTTTAAAATTGTTTCAAAAAGTGTGACTGTAGTACTGATAATTACAATGGCAATCACATGTTATTTCTTGGAATGTGCATGATGATTGTTATATTGATGTTTTTAAAAATATTTTGCTTATTTAGCATTATTTTAAAGCAAAAATTCTAATGGGAATTTCATTTCAGGCTATAGGAAGACCAATGATACCCCCCTATTGGTCTCTGGGATTTCACATTGGCATCAAGCATTACCAGTCAGCCGATCAAATACTGAAGATGCTTGATGCTTTACAAGCAAAATATGTTCCTGTGGTAATTTTTTAAATGTTTTTATTAAACTGTGTTTATTTTCATTCATCATTTTGAACTTTAATTAGTTGCTTAGTTACATATGTAATTATTATTACTTCTTCAAAATGAAACACTTTTTTATTTTCTTATGGAGCTACAGTTATACGAATATAGATATTAAACACATCTCTAACTTCAGTTGGTTGCGAATGTGTATTTGTATTTTTCAATTGATTGTATAAGATATTTCATGTGCTCCAATTTACAGTTTTCCCTGTTCAATATCTTCAATATTGCTTCTTCAAAAATCAGTGTTGGATGTAGATTTTTTATTATTATTATATTTTTTTCTTTGGTGTGTGTGTGTGTGAGAGAGAGAGAGAAGGGGGGAGAGGGAACCGATTAAAAAGAGCTAATTTGGCCTTTAAAAAAATCTACACTAAAACAAAATGTCCCTCTAAAGTAATGCTTTTTTCGAGGCTGAAATCCTGTAGATCCGTTACTTTCAAAAACTGCTGCAAATTGAAATTAACCTGCTACTACACCTGGTGATTGGATTTCCAGATTTAACAATTTAACTTTTGCTAGTTATTCTAAATACATTGAAATTGTTGCTCAAATTAATATATAGCTCTCATGGGAATCATTTTCAAACTAATTTTCTGATGAAAATTAAATAATGTTATTAATGTCTAAATGTAAGTGTGTAAGCTTAATTTATCTAGTTACCTTTTTTTTTTTTTTTTTTTTTTTTTGAGCATTTATATTAGATATTACAAAAATAAAAGTGTATGAAGTATAAAATTTTACTTGTTGCATAATACATAATTTATTTTATATTACTTTTTTATTTGGAAGATAAATTGATAAATTTAACAGATTATGGTGCATTAAATATGTAATGAGATGTCTAGAAAAAATATTTTGTCTTTATTCAGTAAAATGTTAATTCAAATGAAATATTAGCTTTTATTGTACCATCCCACATTAAATCGTGGGATATAAATTTATGCTATTTTTGGTACATTGTAGTTTTTTTTTTTTTTTCCCCTATATGCTCAATGGCCCATTCTGTGGAGAGGTTGGGAGGCTTCAGTTCTTCTCCCACCAATATATATGTGTATATATATATATATGTGTGTGTGTAACTTAAATATAACATCTTGCTATATTATTTTGTTTAGCTGAAATAGGTTCTTTTTTAAATTAACTCCTCCATTTTGGGAAAAAAAAAATGCTTAAAGGTAACATTTTGCTTCATTATGCATTTTGTTTAGTTCAACTCTTTTTTGAATTAATCCCCCGAGGAAAAAAAAAAAAAAAAAAAAAAAAAAAAACTTAACATTTTGCTGTATTGCATATTTTGTTTAGGTTACTGTCTGTGTAACTATTTTTTTTTTTTTTTTGGTTGAAACCAACTTGACTGGAAATATAGAGCTATTCCTAATTTTTAATGTTTAGTTTTTATTTTAAGGGTTGAAAATTTTGTAGCTAGAAAGATGTATGTGAGTGCCATGTGTGAGACGGTAAGTGTTGTTGCACACATGATCCTTACATAAATCCTTCTAGCTACAAGCTCTTATTATAAATGTTCACTTAACTATAAATTATGCATGAAAAAATTAAAAACCCTGTATTTTTTGTTCAGCCTATTGGTTTTACAGGGTGTCTACCAGTCAGGAAAGTCTCTAAAACGGGGAAATAGGTGAGGAAAGTTTAGAAAAAAACTGGGAAAATCAAAATGATTCAGGAAAATTCTCCAGAAGAATAAATTTTCTCTATAAAAATTTCTTGACAGGATTTTGTCTCTTTTGTCGAACTCCAGAGAGTGAAAAAGGTGATTTATGTTTAGGTAGATTGAATGAATCAGAATGTTTGTGCAATATATGATGCACACACATTCTATGGCACAGTGTTTCTTGTGACAGAAGGGTCAAAAAGCTATTTGTCTTTGACATTTTATAAAATATGTAGTTTTTATTATCATCACTCTGTATTCTTTCAGATTTGAAATATACTAGACCAAAAGACAAAAAATTGTGTTTGAAATTGGGCATTTGCATTTACTCTTGTCCTCTGGATATAAGTATCCTAGTAGCACAAGCAGTATTAGTCAATTTTGGTTAAATCTGAACTTACCAGTATTCTACTTGAAATTAATATTCTATCTAAACTTAAATGTATAAACAATTATATTACAGTTAATAATTTATTTCAAGTAAGTTATAGCAAAATATTAAAATATGAAAAGGGCATGGCGCTGTTGAGAAATTTCCTAGAGTAAAATCTATAGTCAGGAAACTTTTTTCTGGGAGCTTCGAAAAGTCAAGAAATTGACTTTCAGATTTTTTTTCTTATTTTTGTAATAATCCACTGTACATATGTTATGGATAATAATGTCTTAAAATTGTTAACATCTATCATTATTAGATTCATATATATCAGGCAGTAAAAAAAAAAAAAAAGCCTTTTCTAATATATGAATCCCTAGTAGCCCATCTGCTCAACCAGTTGAAAAGAAATTTCTGATATTGTTCTTTGAATTTATGCACTTTTGATTGTGATTATTTAAAACAATAAAGCTCTTATGATTACAAATAATTAAATTTTTTTTTACTGGTAACATCTACTTTATTTCTGGGCAAATTGATTAGCAAATTCAAAATCCATGAATGGCATTATTGAACAATACATGTATGATGGAAATTAGCAACTTTAAACTATTATGAAAAAGAGCATTCTAAAGGATTAATGACAACAGAGAGAGGAGCTGCATTGCCTGATACACTTTGCATAATTTACAGGGATAGAAAGTAGAAATATTAAAATAATAGTAGATCATGTTGAAAACTTGTAATGTAATTTCATAAAAGCTTTTTCCTCTCTCCTTTCTTGTGTTGTCATTGGTCTTTTACAATGCTTTTTCGTGCAAATGTTGCATGCTGTCAATTTTTATCACACCTATATCATTCCAAAACATTTTATTGTTTCCAATGCATTAATCGAATTGTGAAAATTTCAAAAAATTTTCATTGTAGCCATAATGGTAAAGATCTATTGTTTTAAATAACCTCAACTTAAGTGCATACATTTAAATAATGGTATCTTAATTTTTTTTTTAAATGATCAGACAGATAGGCCACTTGTTATTCATGTATTAGGGGTTTGTCTTCATAACCACCTTGTATAATTGTCTTGTTTATTGTTGTCATTATTAATTTTCATTTTAGGAATCTCTCATCATCAATCAGCATGTAATCCAAAAATATTTATCTGGGACAAAAGAATTTTTGAATTTTTCAAATGTAACCTCTAAATTGATGAATAAAACTCAAAAGCTTCAAATATATTTTGAACCAAGCATTTTGAAGTCTGCCTTGATTAAAAGAGAAGAGATGTTTAATGTTGGACCATTAAATGAAGTGTTTGTTTCTGACAAATGGGGATTGCATCCAATTGTAGGAAAGGTAAATTTTGAGCTAAATTTTAAACAGTACAGTAAATCAATGTTTCTGTGCTCTTTTATATTATTGGAGGCTTTGCATTTTATACATTATGTATGTGTGTGTTACTTGTGTATTGTACATATTCACCATAGGCATAACTTACTAAGGGCAAAAGGGGACAATTGTCCCTCCTAAAATTCAAGAAAATTTAAATATCACTTATTTGAAGGAAGGAAAAAAACAGGCTTTTAAATATTGAGCTTTGTATTGGTTGTTAAGTACAGTAGAGTCCTGATTATCCGAGTTAATGTGGACCAAGACTAACCTGGATAATACAGTTAAAGTTAAACTCTGTTAAAGTGAAAATTGTAAATAAAATAAATAATATAGATTTAAATGTGCATTTTAACAAATATAGAATCTATACTGATGCACATGTAATTCACATTGCTGCAATAATTCAATAGTTCTTTTAAAATTCCTTAATTGTTTTTTGTTTTATGTTACTTTGGTGTTTTTCTTCAGCAAGTTTTCATCCTTTTTTTCAATCATCAAGGATAATAGGATTGCTGGTGTTACATTTTGTTGTTTTATATATTCAATAGCTTTTTGCCCATCTGCATGGGAGATTTTCATATATCAATTTTTGTCCTCACTATCTTCATCACTAGATTAATTTTTTTCATTGACGGTCATTTCATCTGCAGCAGGGGCGTAGCCAGGGGGTGATTGATGGGGCTGCAGCCATCTCCGAAATAAGTAAACATAAGATATGGAGAGCATTGCTTATTCGGGGATAAATTTGAAAGTTCACTTTAAAATAATGCGTTTAGCTACAAACCTGCACTACATGTTTTTTCCGTTTTTCCAACTGCAAAAATTTTAAACTAAATTTATGTTTTTTTAAAAAAATTCTTTTTATATGTGAACACGTATAAAGAGTGCTCAATTCCCCCCCTAAAAAGGAAAAAAGAAAGGTATGTTTTGTCGATTTTTATGATATATTGCATACCAGATTTAAGTCGTGCCATCCCCGAAAAAAATTGCTGGCTACGCTACTGATCTGCATTCTTTTATTACTCAGTACTTACAAAGTCACTTATATTTTTTCTGATTGATTCAGATAATGGCAGTTTCATGGCTAAATGCAAAAGTTCTTAGCTAATCTCATTAGACTTTCTATGGTGTTCTGTATTCAGCATATCGATAATTTCCCTCCATAACTTTATTTTTGGTAGTTTTAAAGTGACTCAATTTTTTTTATTTCAGTTTTAAAAATAAGTGTGCAGAATGCTTTCTGCATGGGAATTGCCTATTTCACTAGTGAGATGCTTGCAATGAACAGGTTTCTTGTTGCAAAGTTTCAACTTGCTCATGCGTAGGCTTCTGCTTCACTGCATCTGTGCCTTACTTAAAGAACTTTTGAAGTTCTATCTTAAATTGCCTAAAATATACTATTCGCAGAACATATTTCACTGCTCTAAATTTTTTTGCTGCTTTGTTTTTGTGATTCTGTCACTGAAAAAGTTTATTTTTAAAAGTATAAGGTTTTATTTAAAAATGTATTTAATTAAATTTTTGTCTTGCAGAATAATAATGAAGATGCTTTCTTTCCTGACTTTGGAAGTTCACCAGGATTTACATGGTGGTCTGAAGTTATAAACAAAATATCTTCATCTGTGGAATATCATAGTTTCTGGCTAGTAAGATTATAAATATACTTATGTTATCATAATTTACAGTCTGTGATCTGATAGGTGATCATGAGTGAATGTTTTCTCATTTTTCAAAAATGTACAAATATCTGTCTCTAAATAGTTAATTTTGAATGTCATATACAAATTTAAGCAACTGTAAATTATGATAGCAGTGAAGTGTTTGAAGAACTTTGTTAAAAATATTTGAAGTTGTAATCGGATTGATTTTTCCACTTGCATTTTTATTTATAAATATCTTTTTTTTTTTCAAACGATAAAGGAATTTAAATTTTTGAAAATAATAATAATAATGTGAAGGATTTTTCCCCTAAAGAAAGAAGAGGTACAATTAAATGGTAGAAATTTTCAATTTGGTCATATTTATAAATTTTTATTTAGCAATTTTGTCAGGTTTTGTTAGACAGGGTTGCTACGGGACAATAAAATTTCAGGAAATTTAGAAATTATGAAAAAAACTAGGAAAACTCAGGAGAAATTTTTTAAAAATTCATAAAAACCAAGGAAATGCAAGGAAAAATATAAGTACCATGAAATATCTTCACATTTTTTATTTTTTAAGGTAAACATTAAGCCTGCATTTTTCATTTCAATAAATAATGGAGGACTTCCCTGAAATGTTGAAAAATGCTTTTTTTTTTTTTTTTTTTTTTTTTTCCTTCTGTTAAACTGAAAATTTTGCAACCAAAGTGTTTCAGTTTCAATCTTTTTCCATTCTTCTTGTGAAAGACATTTTGTTCTTCAACATTCCTTTATTCAAATCTCTAGTGCCATAGGTTTAAAAATAAACTCTTATTTTATATTTTTAATTTTTGAGAAATTTATGATACTTAATTACACTTACAATTTTCGAAAGTTAGAGCTGATTTTTAAGGTCAAATCTACTTAAAAGATCTGCATGTGTTTGAAGATTTACTAACAATAGTTAATGAAAATTATTTCATGCTATTTTTTCTTTTTAAATTTAGTTATGTTGTGTAACAGAATTGGTTATAAAATTTTAATATTGGTTAAGATTTATATGTACTCTAAATGCATGTATAGCATTTAAAAATTGTTTAATGACAGTCAAAATGTACAAGTTGATAAAACAATCTCTTCTGCCTCACACTTCAGAAAAATGCATGTTTAGTTGTAAATAATTTGCACAAGTAGTTTATTAGTTTTTTTTTAATTTAATTAGATAAGTAATCATTTTAATTTAGTTAAATTTGATTTCATATGAGGCATTAGTTAATTCATATGACTATTTTAAATATGAGGAACCGATGTTATTGTGGTACACCATATTTTTTTTTTTTTTTTTTCTTTCTTTCTTTTTTAATCCTGGAAAGTTGGGGGAAATACAGGAAATTTTGTTTTGGAATATGAATAGCAACCCTGTTCTATTGATTAACCTTTTTGAAATTGATATTTCACTTACTATTTCAAATTGCAATTTTGAAGATTTTTGTGGGTCCATGTTTTTGTGTATCATTACAAATTATTCCTATAAGCCTTGTGGGCTAATTGAAAGTTTGAAGTATCCTACATTTTATCCAGAAAAGCTAACAGAATAATTTATGCTTGAGATGATCTGACAGTCATAATCAAAACACTCAACAGAAAACTGTTGTTTAAAAGATGAAGAACAAAAACTTTGTAAAATAACATGCATAAAAAGGTACTTAGTACTTATTGTTACTGAACAAACATTTTGAGTGATACAAAAAGCTATATCTACCCTTCATCAGCTGTATGTTCCACCATCCACAAGAGCAGTTTCACTTTTTTGGTCGTGTGAATAGTGGAACATTTTTGCAGCCAATGAATGGTGAACCTTGTTTTATCTCCCAAAACCTTTGTTCTGTAATGATAATTAGCTTTTTATGTTTGTTATTTTACATAGTTATTTAATCTGACAGTCAATTCAATTCTGATGCATAAGTGTATAAGATTTTTCTTTTCTATAAATAATCTAGCCAATCCTATTTTATACCTGCTTTGATAGAACCTGTATTGAATGAATCTTACATAGGGGCTCCGGAACAAAGATAACTAAATTTTCTGAGGGCAAAAAAATGCATAAATAAAGCTAAACTTTTCTATATGTTATGGAATAAAATTTAACTGAAAGCAACCAATTTAGAATATTAGCTTATCAAAAGCAGTTAATTATATAATTTTTTTCACTTTTAGGCTAATAATGAACCCTTGAATGCTGTTAATGGTTCAGTTAGTGGGTGTCTAAGAGATGATTTAAATAACCCACCGTATCTTACAGGTAAATTGTTGATGGATAGAAAGAGTAAATTATGTGTGTTTATTGATACTTTACTTTGTTGCTCATATGTTAAAAAAGTTTATATTTTTAGTATTTTATCAACTTTTTTAAAGATGCATTGCTACTGTTTTATTAGGAGCAAAGCAGAGTTTGTATGATCATTCATTGTGTATGGATTCCTTGCTACACTGGAGAGATGATGTCATGACATTTTATGATTTTCATAATTTATATGGTCACTCTGGGGTTATGGCAACTGAACAGTTAGTATATTCTCTCTCTCTCTTTCTGTTTAATTCTAATAAATTGTGCTTTAGGAAATTTTATTTATCTGTAATATTAACTTATACTGCAATATCTTGAATGTATGTGAAATAGCCAACTAGGTGGTGTATTGGCTAAAGATCCATTCTATCACCTCTTGGGTCAGTGTTCAATTCTTTCCTTGGGTTTGGATGTTAACTCGCCCATCCCTTTATAGGTTGTAATGTAGGTTGCCCACTCTTGTCCCCATAATAGAATGGGCAATACTTCCTCCCGTAGTAGTGGCAAATGCCTAACCAGCAAGTGCCTGCCGTTAAAAATAGTAATAATATGAAATAGTTTAATTTATACTTTCAATGAATTTTTAGCACTAGAGTGCTATTTCGCTCTGTACGAGAATTTTGTCTATGTGATCTTGTCGACAAGTTTTGTAGATATGCACTATCACGGTGAAGATATTTTCAAATGTGTTTGTCAGATAACGTGGATGGGGGTGGGATGCGTTAATAAAATGTTGAAAGTCGCACAAGGTTTGCAATTTTTGGTAATTGATTGCTAAATTTGGTGCCAAAATGCGACAATTTATTGTAAATATATTTTGAGTATAGTTAAAAAACGCCTGGTGAATATTGTAAAATAGTTTTATTAGGCAATTTTAAGATAGATTTTAATTCCAAAGAAGTGTTTTATAGAACAGAGAAGACAAATACGATATACTCATACATTAGGATACTTTCCAAATGGTATTTATAAAGGTGAAGTATAGTTTGACCATGCCTGGCAAAAACTATTAAACAATTTTGGTAGGCGATTTTAATATAGATTTCTATTCCGAAGAAGTGTTTTGTGGAGCAAGGAAGGAAAACACGGTACACTTACAGATTATGATGCTCATTCCAAACAGTATTTAAAATGTCTATGCGATATAGTTGGAATATGCCTATAATTCGAACATGCCTGGCGAAGATTGTAAAACAATTTCAGTTGGTGATTTTAAGATAGATTTCGATTTTAAAGATGTATTTCATAGTACAAGAAAGAGTTGATTCCTATTTTAATGCCCCCCACTCTCGCCAACCTAAAAAATCCCCACACTTTGGCAAGCTTTGCAGTCATGAGTCTCTAGAAGTTATGCACAAGTTTCAACACTCCCAAAAGAACTAGATGAAAACTAAAGGGAACAAATGAGTGATAAACGCACCAGTTAAAGAATTTGAAGACATTTAATTATTAAAACTAAATAAATTGGCAACCCAAAATAAATAAAAATCTAATGGAATGCTGTACTTGCATGTTGTTCCGAATCTCAAACAGCTGTTCCAAATCTCTCTTCGAAATTATGATTGCCACATAAATATAAAAAATCATCATGGTAACTGCATATGTTTAATTATCGCCACCTTGGCAAGAGTCGGCACATAGAGTAAAGTAGAAATCAACCCAAGACAAACACGGCACACTCATGGATTATGATGCTCATTTGAAAAAATATTTAAAATGGTGAAGTATATACTCAGAGGCGGATCTACGGGGGGGGCTATAGGGGCTATAGCCCCCCCCCCATTGAAACTGAATTTAGACTAGATAGAATAGAGTTCTGATGCTTAGTTAAAAACTACGTGTCTAAAATCGGTTATTTTGAAATTTTAATTTACTTTTTGATTTATTACTTAGATTTTTAGACTTGACCTCAATCAATGGTTTTTAACCCTTTCGTTCCCAGGCTACAGGTATTTTCAAAACGAGTATCAAATTTCGGGCGAAGGAATCGCCCGAAATTTCGTCTTCTCCTTGAAACATTTCGGTTTCTTTTAAGGATGATCAGTAACCTAGTTTTACCATATATACGTGATAGCGCAGAACAGCTAATTGTTTGAACGGGTTATGGCAAGTGCAAAGAACAGTGTTTGAGCGATGATGTCCATTCACCCCCTGCAAAGTCATAAAAAGGGGGAGCTAAAAATACATATAATTCGCTGTTAATATAAACAGTGCTTTGCGCGCGCCTTGTGCGGTGCGCGTCTCGGATTCTGTACTGATGTGTACCTGATGTGGAATACCTTATGATAGATGTACACAGAGACCTCAAAATACACATAGACCAGACACCGCTATGATTTCTCTGTGACTAAAGTGATCAGAAGCAGTGGGAGGGGCTGAGAGCTACCAGACGGTCCCGAAGACTGTTTACAAGTTCATGAACAAAAGATCGGTACTCTTTCGCTTTGTAGAAAGGGGAAAGCGCAGCGACCCCCCCCCCCCCTAAGGAAGAGGATTGAATTCGCCAATCGTCATCTTTGGGACCTCCTTGGCAGCTGACAGCTCCTCCTACAGCTCCCGATGATTTTAGTCACAACGAAAGCATAGGGGTTGTCTGGTCTATGGGTATTTTGAAGTCTGTGGATGTACATAGTGAGGGGATGGGGAGTGTAGCATAGACATCAAGTGACTAGGAATCCCAAGTGGCTATCTTCTGTATCATTGTGAAAGGTTCTTTTGTTCCGCCATTTGGATTTTCAGGGATATTTTGAAAGAATAATATTACTATAGCTAATTTTCCTTACCTGTTTTTCGCACATTTACTGTTTATACAAAAGTACATCCGTTTTGAATGTTTAGGAATGGTGGAAGAATTTCTTGGAAGTACTGTAGTCCTATCTAAGCAGGCTTCAAAGTCTTAGCCCATTGAAATTGCTTTCGCCGCTTGGTCGTTCTTTTCGGGTGAAGCGCTAGTGTGATTCATTTGTTCTCTATTTAGCTCCGTTCGCGTGTAGAATTTAATTTAAATGCAAATATTATGGCCTCAAGAAAGCGGTCATTGAATCGTAATGTAGGTGATTATTTTATGAAAATTCCAAAAACTGATAATTTGTCTAGTGAGAGTGAAAGCGGAAATCATCAGGAAGAAATCATAAATGCCCAGCCCCAGAACAAGCTATTTCAAGGAGAACAGCACTCACAAAATACAGGGTGAATCTAAACTCTTGGGCAAAACTTTAAGGGGTGATAGGGCACACAATGAGGAATCGTAATCACATAGCAATCTGGGGTGAAACGCAGTTTTAACTTACCCGGTAAAATCACTTTTGGAAAAGCATTGAAGTGTCCGTCTAATTTCTTAACCAAGTTTCATAAGCAATAGGCTCGTCTCCGAAAATTTCATCCATGAAATAAAATAAACTTTTTAAACTATCCATTTTAGTCTTCTGTTTTGAGAAAAATACATTAGTTTCTGACGAACAATGGTCGGCAAGTGACTGTTGTTTCAGCACTTTTTCCGAAGTGATTATTAACAGCTATACGAAGACGACGTTGCCGACCCCACATTGCTATGTGATTCTGATTCCTTATTATGTGCCCTATCACCCTTTAAAGTTTTGCCCAAGAGTTTAGATTCACCCTGTATACATGCATCACTAATAGGCAGTTTGTAAAGAGGTGCATTATTAGAAAGAATACAATGATATCGCTATGGAAAAAAGAGGTATGATTTAAATTAATTTTTTCAGACATTGTTTTTCCTATGAAGTGCAAGTCCTAGCAGGTTCGAGTATTTTATTTTATCGGAAATTCGCACATCTTTCTCGAAATTCGATTACGCAATACTATATGTAGGTTGAAAAATGAAATATACAGGCGACATGTAAAAAATCGTGCCAAATGTCGCCAAGCTTCGATAACCAGGGCCTCTGAGAGAAATTTTATAAGGCGGGACGAAAGTCTTCCCGGCCCCTTTCGTAAAGCACAAAAGTTTCGAAAAAACAGGAGGGACGGAAGGGATTTTTTTTTTTTTTTTTTTTTTTTTTTTTTTTGTAAAACTGTTCTTTTAATGATTTTCATACAAAATGCTAAAAGGAAAGAGAGTGGGAGAGAAGTTTGTCTGATATGTAATGATACTTTTAATTCATGTTCGAAGATTGAAAAAAATACTAATATTTAAATGGTAGAATTAACATTTCTGCCATCTAAATCATTCTAGAATTATCCCAGATAGCACAGTTGTCCATTTTATATCCATTTCTGATCCATCTCGCCCATCATATAACGCCCATGTCTATAGATAGACATCCAGAAGACAATATTTATGGACATAATCTGGAAAATCCAGAAACTGTTCATGAATAGACCAAAATTAGACATATAATTTCCAGAGTAAGTCTTTTTTATAGACGTGTCCCAGATAATCCATAGTACCTTAGTGAAATGGCAAGAAGCATGGATGGAGATGTCCAAGACCTGACCTAAGTAGGTCCATATATAGACGTTGATGTCCAAGACTTGCCCATACTAAGTCCATAAATAGGCCTCAAGTCTTTGAAGCACGTCCATAATTATGTCTATATAGATGTCTATAAGACTTCATATGGGCGTCCTATAGTGTCATATTGATGTAAAAGGGACGAGAATCCGACGAATCGTGGATGTTTAATGGACATGTCAACTTGTCTATATGACGTCTTCTGGGAGGGTTCTGGACAAGTTTGTGCTATCTGGGATGTATTCGAAATTTAGTCTATTAAAAAAAAAGATTTTAATTAAAGACCTATAAATGAAATTCTTAACACATTCTGAAAAATTTACGGACGCACTTTAGCTGAACACGGGCCCCGGGGCGGCGCCCTCCCCCTCTCGTAGGGCCTGTGGATAACTGTGCCCAAATTATTGAATACCCAGTAAGTTAGCCCCCCCTTTACCCAATCCTAGATCCGCCACTGTATATACTTGGCAAAGATTGTCAAACTTTTAGTAGGTGATTTCAAGATTTCGATTCCAAAGATAGGTTTTATCAAACAAGGAAGAAAAATATGGCACACTCATGAATAATGATACTTTCCAACTTAATAGGAAGAAAAATAGAGATGACGCATAAATTATGATATGCTTTTAATATATAGCACTTTAGTGCATATTTTAAATCTGAAAGTGTTTCAGATTTTCTTCCTTTTTTTTTTTTTCAAAGATTAATTTTCATTTCAGAACTGAGTGTTTCCTATTTTGCATTGTTTGCTTGTTTGTTCTGTAAAATGAAACTCTTAATAAATATGTTTTGTTTTATTCTTAAATTTAGTATGAAGTATAATATGTATAAATTATATTCCCAGCTATAAAAAGGGTGAATTATTCAAGAACTCTCTGTAATTATTACTGAAAAGTAAGTGGCAGTGTTATGGGCAGACTATGCAGTAAAGCGTACACTGATTTTTAAGAGTTGTGCTTTGGATTTGTATTGTACTGTAAAACTTTTCCATTTTGAGAAAATGCCTTTAAATCTAAGGAAAATGCAGCATCTATGGTATACATTAGTTTTTACCCCTGCCCTTTTTAACACTTTCCAACAAGGTTGAAAAGTGTTTATGATTTTAGTTTGTCTGTGTGTGTGTCCGTCCATTCTCTAACTGCTGTAAATATGCATCGATTACTAAAAAATTTATATATATTACACCTACGTACAGTACCAAGTATCCTATTGAAAATGGTGTATGTAGATATATATAATAGATCTTTTACCGGCTTAATTTAGAGGCATTCCAGTATTTCAAGCGAAACAGAATTGATATATGTTATTGAGGATTACAAGATAAAACCACCCATTGGAAAAAGTCATCTATCATTTATAGTTCTTCTACAGGAGCATTCAAAAATTCCAGTACATTACTGTCAATGGCAGTTTTAACAGACATTCACCTATTTCAAGCACATATCCATCATACTATAAGTTTTATAAGCTAATGGTCTAATGATGGTCGTGCGTCTCCCTCAAAAATTGTGCCAAATGTTGCCATGCTTGGCAACTTTTTGTGATTAATCAGCAAATATGACACACACACACACACACAAAAAAAAAAAAAAAATTTGAAAATGAACCCAGCTTGGCAATATTTTCATTCTTTGGCTGGAAAACAAAAACCTCCTAATGTGGTAACATTACAGTATGGCAATTTCAATAGGAATTTTAAAAATTCTTAAATTGCACTTTAATTAACCAATTTACATGCTATAAAATTGCAGGCTTTGATTTTTTAGCACATGGAATATTTTAAGCTGCTAAACCTTAAAAAGAAATTCCTTGCTTACCACATCTGTGTGGTACGGTTATGTTGTATAAGAGGGATATTTTTTTTTTTAACAATCATAATATAAACAGAAGTTAAAAGCAAGACTATGTTTATGATTTATGTTTGACTGTTCATCTGTGCTATAGCTTCCCTAAATGTGCATGAATTACTACAAAATTTATATATGCTATTCTTATGTACATTATCATGTACCCAATTGAAAAAAGGTGTATAAAGCAATTATAGTTCTTTAAAGGAGCACAGAAAAGAATTCCAGTATATTATGCTCTATGGTTAATTATTCCTTAAAATATATTTCGAACTTATTCAGCTATTTCAAAGAAAGCAAAATTGATATGTTATTAACGATCACAAAGTAATGATCTCAATTGAAAATAGTGTCTGCGGCATTTGTAGTTCTTCTACTGGAGCACTCAAAATAATTTTAGTATATTATAGTCTTTGGCAGTGTATAGACATTCATCCTTTTCAAGCACCATATAATAAACATATAAACGTTTATGGTTACTTCAGTTAAGAGATGGACATAAATTTCTAAGTTCTTTTACAGGGTGTTGCAAATTAAATTAATAGTGAGGAGTTTTGGCCTACTCCCTTGGCTGTCGATTTAACGGTCTAGAATAAGACCCTAGTGCAGTCAATCAGCTTTAATTCATAAATGCAACACATAGCCAGATTTTGCACAAAAATATTGTTGCATTGGAAAGTGTTTTATAATCAATGCATTTGGCATGTTTTCTTTCTTGTTTCTTTTTTTTTTTTTTTTTTAACATTTAACCATTCAGGTCACTTGTGCCTGTTTTCGATGCATATTGTTTTTGTGTTACTGGGGTGCACAAAACACCTGCACGAGTGATCTTGTTTTAACAAGGTTAGGTATTGTTTAATGGTAGCAAGTATGTTTATGTACCGAAAGCATTTTACCTGTCTAGTTGACATCATATATCCTCTATTTTTTCTTTAGTTGTCATACATTAATACTATGTTACAGTGGAAATCAGTTTTTATTCATTCTTCCATTCAATGGACACACTGTAATTTTGGAAAATAATAAGCTGTGTGTTATGTGGCTTGAAATAATGTTTATTGATTTATTTTTAAAGTAATTTTTGTTTTATATATTTTTCTATCTAATTGATATTTTATCAACATTCCAATTTCCACTATTAATAAAACTTATTTAAAAAAAAGTTTTTAAAATGAATTAAACTTTGATACCAATTTATTTATACTTTTTAGATTATGTCAGTGGGAGTTTGCATTTATCATAATTAGTTATGATTTAAAATATGTTGTCCAAATGTTGTATCTTCTTTTATCTGCTAGTAAGATCCTAGTTACAAAATATAATCTTTTCTTTGTTTTACTTTCAGAGCTTTCAGTTTCAATGATGCCAAAAAAAGAAGGCTAATTATAAGTGATTCTACATTTGTAGGCAGTGGACAGTTCTCCGGTCATTCCATAAAAGGCCTTGAAAATAGTTGGAATGGATTACGTTCTTCTATATCAGCAGTTATTGAACAAGGACTGTATGGATTAGCCCTTGTGAGTAACATAACTTCATTTTTATTATCTATTTAAAAAAAGGGAAAAAAATAGCCAATAGAGTTACATAGATACATGAATCAAATCATTTGATTGTTTTTCAATGGGTTAAGTCAGAATAAATTGACTGTCTGAGCAGATAAGACCTATTTTTCTCTTCAGGCTTATCACTGAAGCCAGATTGCTTTATAACAATGGTTTTGATACCTTAGTGTTAAATATGAGACAATAAAGCCTGTTGTGTAGTCAATAAGAACAGGCACTAGAAAAAATATTTCATCAAAATATGTCTACGTCCAGTGCATTTGATCTTTGTCCACTTAAATAGCTTCGCATTCTATTTTTACTATCATAATTACCAGAATAATATTGTTGCTATTTGAATTGCTAAATTAATTTTATATTCAAGGCTTTGTGCAGATGATAATCTGAATAATTTTGAGAAACTTTTCCAGACGAACTGCTTTATTGTATTTAGAGAAATTTTCTGAAGTTAAAAATCCAGGAACAGGTAGATTTTCATATTTTTAAGGTAGAACATTTTTTTCCTATCTTTTTTAACATGTTAGTGAAAGTTTGCAAGCTGATCAGTCCAATGGTATGAGTTTTATTATGTTTTTTGACTAAAACATTTTATGAATTGAAAAAATTGTAAATCATTATGACTATGATGCAATTGTAACAGCTTTAAACTTTTCTTCACCAATCGAGCAATTTCCTGCATTTAAAAATAGCAAAATATTGATCAAAATCAAGGATCAAGTGAATTTTCAGATTTTTTAAATTGCAAAAATTGTTATATATATATATATATATATATATATATATATATATATATATATATATATATAACAATTTTTTTTTGTTATATATATATATTTATATTTAAACACTTTATTCAGTATAAGCTCGTTAATAGGCACCATGTGCTATCTACTTTTTTATTTTTATTGTTTCACTTTATCAATGGATTATCTTGGGATTTCACTTTACGTAAGTTAGCTATTATATATTATATATATATATACATAATATATAATAGCTAACTTACGTAAAGTGAAATCCCAAGATAATCCATTGATAAAGTGAAAACAATAAAAATAAAAAGTAGATAGCACATGGTGCCTATTAACGAGCTTATACCGAATAAAGTGTTTAAATATAGCCTTTTAATATATATATACTAGCTGACCCGGCAAACGTTGTTTTGCCATATAAATTATTCCTAGGATTATTTTAGTAGAAAGAAATGACTAACGTATTGTAAGTTTGTGAGGATGTGGTATATGAGTGGAAAAGGCATAGAGCGCTGTGAACGATGCTGGAATATAAAAATAACACAATACCAAACATATATTTTTAATTCATTGTAATGTATTCTTTAAATTTATATATATCGCTAATTACAATAATTTTACTAAAAAATAATATCAATCCCTTAACGCAATAGAGTATACAATATTTTTTGTTATCCCATCTTTAGATAACACAAACAAACTGGATGCCCACTGTATGGTTTGCCCACTCGAGAGCATGCCACGTATAACTGTCCATGTGAAAAACATGGCGTGCTCAAATTTAATCCACAAACAGACATAGTTTGTCCTTGAGACTTAATGATAGTCATTCCATAAAAAATTTGCCCCCCCCCCCAAACAAAAAAAAAAAACGATGAAAATCTGAAACACTTTCAGATTTTAAATACGCACTATAGTGCTATTTAAAATCGTATTTTAGTGTATATTAAAATCGTATCATAATTTATGCGTCGTCCCTATTTTTCGTCCTTATTCCATTAAGTTGGAAAGTGTTATCATTATTCATGACTGTGCTGTATTTTTCTTTCTTATTTTATAAAGCCCATCTTTGGAATCGAAATCTATCTTAAAATCGCCTACTAAAACTATTTTACAATCTTCACCAAGTATATCACAACTATACTTCACCGTTTTATATATTGTTTCCTACTTTAACGCCTCGACTCTCGCCAAGGAGGCGATGATTAAACATATGCAGTTACCATGACGATTTTTTGCATTTATGTATAAATCATAATTTAGAATTAAAATGACGATTTGGAACGACATGTAAGTACAGCATGCCGTTACATTTTTATTTATTTTGGATTACCAATTAATGTAGTTTTAATAATTAAATGTCTTCAAATTCCTTAACTGGCACGTTTATCGCTAGTTTGTTTACTTTTGTTATCACCTAGTTCTTTTGGGTGCGTTGAAACGGTACTTACGTATTATCCCGGTGGTCACTTCCGCCAAACTACTTTTTCGTAGATTTTAAATACGTTGCCAATCGTATTCCAAACCATCAACAATTTCATGTGCCCAGCATTTATCTTGGTGAAAAATTGCTTGTCTTGGCAGACCGCCGGGATAATACGTAAGTACCGTTGAAACTTGTGCATAACTCCCAGAGTCCCATGACTGCAAAGCTCGCCAAAGTACGGGGATTTTTTAGGTTGGCGAGAGTGGGGGCGTTAAAATAGGAATCAACTCTTTCTAAAACACATCTTTGGAATCGAAATCTATCTTAAAATCGCCTACTGAAACTGTTTTACAATCTTCGCCAGGCATATTCTTCCTGTAGGCATATTCCAACTATACCACAAAGACATTTTAAATGCTGTTTGGAATGGGCATCATAATCCACGAGTGTACCGTGTTTTCCTTTCTTGTTCCACAGAGCACTTCTTTGGAATAGAAATCTATATTAAAATCGCCTAATAAAACTCCTTTATAATATATGCCAGGCGTTTCCTAACTATACGCGAAATATATTTATAATAAATTGTCACGTTTTGGCACCACATTTAGTGATCCATTATCAAAAATTGTAAACCTTGTTCCACTTTCAACATTTTATTAACGCCCCCCCCCCTCTCCACATTATCTGGCAAACACATTTGAAAAGTGACTCGACACGCTAATGTCTACAGAGAAATCCTGATTGAAATTAATAGCACTCTGGGGCTAAACATTTTGGAGTGGACCGCCCTTATGACTTAGGTGTATGAGACATAGTTAAAAACCTATTCTCAGACCTAACTAATATACATAGAAAATTTCATTAAAATTGGTCAAGTGGTTTCGGAGGAGTTAGGTGACTAACACTGTGACAGGAGAGTTTTATATATTAGATATATGTATGTATGTATGTATGTATGTGTCTTTTGCTTAATTATGAAAAAAATTCAAGCCGATCACACTGCTGGTATTGATTTTAATATGTTTTTCAAGATTTTAATCTTTCTGGATTAATGAGGGTAAGTTTTACTTTTGAGTGGTCAATTGAATTATAACAGTCAGTGATCAGCATAACTATATTTTAGGATAATAATTTTTCCTTAAAGGAGAAAAAAAGCCTTGTATTAATTGTTATTTTACTGAAGATAAGTATAATCATGCTATTACACTTTTAAAAATATTACATTTTTTTTTCTTTTTCATCTGTGTGTTCCATGCTTTTGCCTTTTTTTAATAGTTCCTTTAATTTATTTATTTGATTCATTGTTAAGTTATACAAAAGTATATTTGCATTGCTATGCAAATCAGAAGTATCCAAGTACTTACGTTAATAATTATATTTTATTATTATTATTACTTAATATTATTTTAATTTCTTTTTTAGTCTGGTTTTAATGTTTGTGATGATAAAAGTGAAATTTCAAATTTAACACAGCAGGAACTTTGCTTACGGTGGCTTCAGTTAGGTGTTTTTTTTCCATATTTGCAAGCATATGATAAGAGTGCTGAATATGTAAGTTCGTTATTATCATCTCAATTTTTATTTGTAAGTTATAATTTTTAAGTGTTTTACCATTTCTTGTAACATCACTTTTAATAAAGCAATTATCTTTATGCAGGAAAAGCATACAAACCTTTCTCTTCATATTGATGCTTCTCATTCTGGGTAAATAATAACATGAATAATAGTGAAATATAATTTTCCTGACTCATCAAATTGTATAAAACAGATAACAGTTTGCAAATATTTAAAAGAGCATAAATCAGGGAGGAGAATCTCCTGTGAATCTGGGGAATTCTGCATTTCAGTTGTTTTCATTTTATTTATTTTTTTAAATGTGTATTTAATAATATTTTTTTTAACAACATGAGCTCTCATATCTGCCAGCTCATGTTCTATCTTTTTGCATGAATGCTTTTGGTGAATGAGTATTTTCATTTAAGTACTTCTTTAATGCATGTACACTTTTAATGCAGTTACAAATTCTACTAATGCCTTTGTTAATTTATTTTTATAAGTTTCTCAAATTTTGAATACATCTGAAAGTTTGAATGGTAATCTATGAAATCATCACACTAATTCTGTGATTTAAAAAAGATGTGGATTTGTAAGTGCATTAGACTGGGTGAATGGAAAAAGATCTTCTTCCTTTTCCTTTTAAGTAAAGATAAATGCAGTTCATAATATTTATTCTTTAATTAAATTAAGACATTTTTTGTTGATTCAACTAAAGATTAAAGTATTTTTCCCAGATAATATATTTATTAATATGTGTCTTTTTTTCCACCACAGTTTTAAAATATAAGTGAAGTTGCTGCATCTGTATTTCATTTTAGTTTCATGTATAGTTTTTTTTTAACCCACCCCCAAAAAAGAATTGTTTTTATGAAAAAAATTGAAAATTGTTCAGGTTTTATTTTGTGCCAGTTTACAGCAAAAGACAGGAATATTTGTTCCTGGCTTGCTTCCTCCTTTGTGTGTTAAGATATTGTAAAATCTGGAAGATTCTAAAAGTTTATTTGGAAAAATATTTTGAGACATTTATAAATGGATTATTCATTTTCTAATCAAACAAAGAAATTTTTCCTTTTTTTATTCTAACCATTTGAATGTTTATGTTTGAAACTAGGAGACAAAGAAACCCCAATGCATATGTGTACTTTTTACTGTATTTCTAATCAAGGTCTCTTGAATAAAAATGAGTCCAAAATCAGTCTTTATGTTATTATATATATATATATATATTTGTTTTTCTTTAATTGAAAGTTGAGTACTGTGGTACTTGATAATGGAGTACTCCATTTCAATTTTCCTTTTCCACCTCCACTTCTATGCATGAGTTTTTCAGCTAGGCTTAAGCACATGTGATTGCTCATGGTATGTTTTTCCCATTTTTTGGCTTTGATGGCCCTGTTTCAAATTTATTTATAGCCTCTGGATTTCATTTTTATTTTCATGATTACGTATTATATCTGTTATAATGTGCTTTCAATTAATATTTTTCTTGGGAATCCATTTTACGTAAGTTAAGCTATTTTATATTATATCTATATAAATAAAATTAGACTTTTGTCTGTACATTTCTTGGAATTCAAAAATTTTGCGATTTCTATCCGTTTCAAGCACCCGGGAATTCGATGCGACCCTCAAAAAAAAGTTTGTCTGTCTGTCATTCTGTCCGTGACGCTTTTATTGTTCAAGCATCACGCAAAAACGACAGAAGCGAATGATATGAAATTGGGTGTCATGATATGTGGTCACTCAACTTAAAACATAGGCATCCAATTTTTAAAAAATCCTGATTGGATTTTGAGATTTTGCGAAAATCCTTTCAAACTGCGTAAATTTGTGTTCAAGCATCACGCAAAAATGACAGAAGCGAATGATATGAAATTGGGTGTCATGATAGGTGGTCACTCACTTAAAACATAGGCGTCCAATTTTTAAAAAATCCTGATTGGATTTTGAGATTTTGCGAAAATCCTTTCAAACTGCGTAAATTTGTGTTCAAGCATCACGCAAAAACGACTGAAGCGAATGATATGAAATTGGGTGACATGATAGGTGGTCACTCAACTTAAAACATAGGCGTCGAATTTTTAAAAAATCCTGATTGGATTTTGAGATTTTGCGAAAATCCTTTCAAACTGCGTAAATTTGTGTTCAAGCATCACGTAAAAACGACTGAAGCGAATAATATGAAATTGGGTGTCATGATAGGTGCTCACTCAACGTAAAACATAGGCATCGAATTAAAAAAAAATCTTGACTAGATTTTGAGATTTTGCGAAAATCATTTCAAAATGCGTAAATTTGTGTTCACACATCACGTAATAACTGCAAAGGTGAAAAAATGATATTTGGTGAAATGATAGGTGGTCACTCACCTTAAACTATAAGCATCTAATTAAAAAAATTGATCAGATTTTGAGATTTTGCAAAAATCGTTTAAAACTGAGTGAATCTTTGTTCCCGCATTAAGTAATAATGACTAAAGCGAATGATATGAAATTGGGTCACATGATAGATGGTTGCTCAACATAAACTATAGGTGTCCAATTTTTTAAACATTTTTATTAGATTTTGAGATTTTGTGAAAATTCTCTCAAAATACGCTTATATTTCTTCAAACATCACATAATAACGACTAATACGAATGATACGAAATTTAGTGATAGGATAGGTAGTTGCTAATCTTAATTTATAGGCGTTGAAATTTTAAAATATATTGATTTCATTTTGAGATTTTGCGAAAATCGTTTTAAAATGCTGAAATTTTGTTCCAGCATCACGAAATAAAGACTGCAGGGAATGGAACGAAATTGGGTGACAGGATAGGTTGTCACTCAACTTAAATTCTAGCCTTCAAAATTTTTCAAAAATGTTGATTAGATTTTGAGAAAATTATTTCAATATGTGTCAATATTCGTTCGCGCATCACATAATTACGACCAAAGCGAATGAAATGATAATTCTTAGTTACTCTCTAACCTGTAATATTTTAACAATACATAAAAATTATAACTTCGCTTTCTTTACTTTGGCAACATACTACATCCATTCTGTGTACTCCTACAATGCTGACGAAAGTTCTTGCTTTTTAGAAATTTGCATTCACTAACCCGTCAAGGACGGGTACTTCAGCTAGTATCGATAAAGTATAGAATTCAGTCATGAAATTTATGATTTGTCTTGACCTTGGATTTTAAGAAATTGTTTAAAATCCTTTAAGAAAAATAATAATAATAACCTATCTTTTATTGAATATTTTCTATCCAAAACTGATTATCAAGTATTTACTTATACGTTAGTACTTGAATATTATATTGTTCAGAATAAAAGCAATTGATTTGCTTTGTGGTTGAAGTTTAATGGTAAAAATTGTGTAATGTGTGTCAAAACTTTTAAATTCCACCTCATGCATTTTTCCTCTATGTGCATTCTTATCACTGATAAGTAGTACCTGTGTATGGATTAATACACCACTGCAATTTCTGAATCATATTTAGAACCCTTTGCAATATTAAGGTATTATTACCACCCTGGAATGCCTGCAGGAAGAAATTGTGTAGTACATTATTATGATGCACTTTTCGTAAATATTTGAGTCTTTACATGAAAATATGTATTGACTAGCTAGTTATCCATGTTTGGAATAGTTTGCATTTATTATTACTGAATTTTTTGAATTTTGTTACATAATCTTGTTATTCACCTAAAGTCATTAAAAGTGTTGATGACCATAGAATATTTTGTAAAAAAATTTTGTAAAATTTTAATGTAAAAAATAAAAATATGCAGATATTATTAAAAGCGTTCTAAAATCACCTTCATCTGTAAAAAACACAACTAAAAGCTAGCACTTTCAGCGCATCATTCCTGATCATCGCCAGGCTTCAATGGTGTATATTGATTTTCCTTCTGGAGAGGGTGATTTAGTGTTTGGCTTTTTTTTTGGGGGGGGGGGGGATTATCTGGATGGAAATTGTTTGAAAAAAAAACTTTCTTTGTCTGTTTTAAACCATCAAAAAAATTAGAAACTTAATTATTTTCACTGGCATTATTCAAAATCAGATAAAACATTCTAACTAATTATAATACTACTACTTATAACATACTAAAGTTGATTTATTTAATACTCTTAGTATAAATGTTTTAAAGTAGCAGTTTTTCTATAACTGTTTCATGTTTCAGGAGGGGCTCGGACTCCCTTGATTCCTCCCTTAAATATTTAGCTGTCAGGCTTCAAAAGTTGAGAAAGAACTGTAGATTATACTGTCTAGCTTAAAATTAGAAGTTCTTTTTTTATTGTGAAGCTTTGGAGATCATGATCCATGTCCAACCTGATGAATGTTGACAACAAAGAGGAAATTTCAACAGTTGAAGCTATATGATGGCTGAGAATGCTGCAGTGAAAACTTTAATGTTGTATTTGTGTTGTGTTGTTTGATTGAGGCCAATTATGTACGTGACGGTCTATGAGTGGGGTGCCCTCCGTAGGGGTGTTTTTAAGGGGTCCTAATCTGTGTTTATACTAAGTTTCGGAGAAAACCACGAAAGACTCCGAATGGTTAGGTCGACGGACACACGATGGGACCCAAACCTGGGACCTTCACACTTCGCCCATCTACCATTTCCAGTGATATGACCACTGTGCCATGGTGAGGCAGTGCTAGCTTTAAATTGAATTTTTTTACAGATGAAGCTGATTTTGTAACAAATTTTTAAACTATAGATTTTATATTCTGTACTTCTTACTATGCAGACATTTTTGTTAAAAATTCAATTTTAAACTCTACAAAGTGTTCTCCAGTTTTGATTTAATCAAAATTTATCTCAAATCATTAAAATGACAGAAGATGGTGCACCTTTAAAAAAAGCAAATTTTTAATCATTAGATCTGCCATTTATGCTATTCTACTAAACTGTTGCTTCTGAATGTCAAGAAATAAAAATTACACCCAAAGTTTCAGCTGATTTGGGAGAGTAGTGTTTCAAGAGTACACTGTCAATTTTTATCTGTTGATACAAATGATTGTCTTTCCTCTATTAATTTCATTTCATCAAGACTAGTCACTTGCATGCTGTTGGTTGGAAATTGTTGCTTGGTATTTAAAATGTTTTCTTTTATATCTATAAAATTACTGTACAGATTTTCCTAAGAAATTGTTATTCAATAAAATTTGAAAATAATGAATTTGTACCACTTTTAGTTCTTGTTCATCAGTCATGTGCTTTAGTAATCTAATTAAATTAATATAGTAATTTACTTGAATTCCAAAATAGCCTATGTATGTATGAAATTAATTTATCAGTGTTATTTTGTAATCTCATTTTATTTATACATTATATTATATTATCCTAGTTTTTGCATGTATGTGTGAGTGAAGTTTACTTTATATGAGTGAAAACTGCCTGTTGTCAAATTGGAATTTCACTTAGTGAATATTTTTAAAACTTTGAAAATAGCTTAGACACTTGCAATCAATGTGTTATAGTAATTTTTATAACAAATATATTTTCTAATTTTTAAACTACTCTTACTTTAGCTCTATAACTCCGCAGTTTTGAGCAGTGAATTCATCCATGCTGCTCGCCATGCTATATCAAGAAGATACGAACTTTTGCCATATCTTTACACCTTGTTTTATTTGGCTCATACAAATGGTTCTATGGTTGTTCATCCATTGTTTCATGAGTAAGTACTTCTCACAAATTTCCTGATATTACCAATACTTGTTTACTGCAGTTCTTACAATTTATTTTGATTATTACAGATTTCCTTATGATAACGAAACATATTCCATTGATTCTCAGTTTATGTGGGGTTCTTCACTTTTAATATCCCCTATTTTAGAGCAGGTAATTTTTATGTTTATAGTTTTGATTTACCATTAATGGTAAATGTGTGTACAAATTAAAATATTTTGCATGCCCTTTTGTTGTGTTACATATTGCTAGATATTTCCTGACTGTTAAACCTGTACCTATTAAAAACTTAATTAATAAGAATGATGTTTTTGAAATAAGGATTTAGGTTAGTTTTCATAACAGTGCAGAATTTCATTTGTCATTCTATTTAATCATTTAACCATGTACAACTCTGGCAGTCTGATACTTAAATGTGAGTACAAGTATATATACAGGATGTCCCTAAAACACTGACTTTGGCTTTTATTTCCTAAATATTGATTGAAGACATGTACAATAAATTATAAAGTTATATTAAAAAAATTATATAATTTTCATGGTATGAGCTTAAATTTTCCTGCAATTAAATCTAAAGAAATACAATATTTAAAATTTTATATGGCCCCTGTACAAAAAAACTCCGAATCAGTAAAATATATTGCATACACAAATTAGGTGATGTACAAAGTTTTCAGCCTTTCATCATAAAAAGGCTTAGAGATGTTTAAACAAAGTTGGTCAAAGGCTAAACAATATCAATAATAACAAAAGTATTATTTATTTAAGCAGTCATTGGTTTCTTTCATAATTTGTGTATAACCCATCAAACACGATCGTCTGATGTGATTTTTACCCTTTGAGAGTGATTGAAAAATGTTTCAAGTTAACATTTATATATTATATGTGTTGGTTTTCATATCTCTGCCGCTTTTTAGGATGAAATACTCAAATTTGTGCATCAAATTATAAATGTGCCCCATACATCAATAAATTAAAGTATGGGACACATTTTACAAATTGAATATTTTTGCTTTGTATAGGGGCCATATAAAAATTTAAATTTTATGTTTGTTTAAATTTAATTTCCTGAAAATTTTAATCGATACCATGAAATTATATACTTTTTTTTTACAAAAATTTGTAATTTGTATAGGTCTAAAATCAATACTTAAGAAGTAAAAGATCAGTGTTTTGGGGACAAACTTTATATATATCTTACAGTGTATTTTTTCTGTTTTTAAAATTATATATTATATTTATGTAGTAGAGTATATAATATATTTCATCTTTAATGTTTGAAACTTGCTCATTCTTAATTTCAGGGAGCAAAAAAAATTGATTTTTATCTTCCAAAAGGACTTTGGTATGATTACTATCAGGTAGGTTCCACTTTCTGTTATTCCTATTAGATATTAACTTTGACTATATCATTTCAACAGTATTTCTCAAATGAATTCTATCTAATCTCATAAAATGCATTAACATCAGTGCTGAGAAATTTTACATTTATATACAGAGTGGCCCAAAAAGGTGGTAATGGGCTTTAATTCTATATCTATTAGACATGAGTGAATAATGTAAATTGAAAAAATATTCAAAATAAGACTCCATTAAGAAAAACTACTCTCATTTACTTACAAAAAATTACACTTTTTAAATTTTTATACGACTCCCGTGCAACAATTCCCAATTAGTAAAATGTGCCCCATACGCTAATGAGGAAGTACGCAAAATTTTAGAATTACTAGCGGAGTACCCCCGCTAGCAAGCAGGGAGATGTAACCAGTGTTTCAAGGAATCATTCGAAGCAATAGCAATCAAAATGGGAAATATCTGTCACTTATATGGTTCGATCACCAAATGTAAAGCAGTCATTTATTTGAAAAGTAGCAGCATTTTAAATTATCAACTATAACATGTTTTATTCATCATTAGCTCTGATGTACTAAATGCGACAATTTCAATTTTCTGAAATTTGGTGGGATTCCCCTGACTTGAATCAATTTACTTAATTTCGTAAGAATTCTGATCACTTAAAATCCCTTAATAACTGCATTATTTCTGCACAGATAATTAAAATTTAACACCATATTCTAATAAAACCTATACACTTGTTTTCAAAAATGCTATTTCTTTAAGCTCTCAGTAAATTGTGCCAAGCCTGAAACTGTGCAACCCGCTAGAACTCAATTGAAATTGGTATATCAGCCATTTTATTTTTTGCCAAACTAAAAAATTTTACATATTAGTCTCATCTTCAATCATTATTTTAGGTATAAAACATTTTATTTGTGCTCTGATTTCCAATGCACACGATATTATAATTAAAAGAAATAACCTTACAAATATAAACTAACAAAAGAAAATCATTATTCTTTTTTTTTTACTTTAAGAATTTAAAACATTTTATTCGGCAAAATCACCATGGTAACCACGATGCTTATTTCACACTTTTTTCACTACAGAGGTTACAATTACGGAATTACAGAGAACAAAAATTAGCATTTTTGACATGCTTTTATCAATATCTCCTAAATTAGTTCAATTTTCGAAATTCAAGTTACCGGAAGACCTTCCTCAGAATTTTCCGAATCCATGGACACCTTGTTCGAAACTCAACTCCCCACCCTTCCGGAGGAGATAGGCCGACATACATACATAGATACACTTGTGTAAGAAATTAAGAGAATTTGCAGACTTAGTCAATTATCTCTAGAATTACTGGACCGATTTTAATGAAATTTGATATGTACATACTTTGATACAATACAAAACAAATAACCATTCAATAATTGTAATACACGTGCATGATCATGCGAAACATACGTTGGAGTCAGAAGGTATGAAACAGCGGTTGCAGAATAAACAAAAAGATGGGTTAATAAGGGATATGGTGCCCTCTTACAAATATACAGGTGTTGCAGCGCAATTACATACTTGTATTAGGCAGTTTATCATTTCCTGTGGCAATTGGTCCCACTCATTCAGCAATGCTGTTTTCATTCCCTGGATGGTTGTCAGAGGGGAGTTACAAGTCGCAATATCCCTCCCAAGAGTCCTAGACATGCTCTATAGGGTTAAGGTCTGGAGATCTGGCTGGCCAATCCATCGAGCAAATATCCTCACTCTCTAGAAATTTGTTGACTAGAAGAGCTTTATGCATTATTGTCCTCATCTATGCGAAGAGCCTCGCGTTATTGTCCATTAAAATGAACTCAGGGCCAACTGCACTCCTGAAAAGGCAAACATAGACTCAAAGACCTCATCCCTATACTTCACACCAGTCACAGTGCCTCTTTCAAAGACATGGAAAGGTGTGAAACCATCCAACATGATACCTGCCCAGACCTTTAAACTTCTCCTGCCATAATGACCGATTTCGCAGACATTGGAGGGTAGATAGTGGGTCCCTGGTTCTCTCCATATGAACATACAGTGAGAATTGTTGTTTAGGCTAAACCAAGGCTCATCAGTGAAGAGAACGGTCGCCCATTGATCCATACTGCAATCTCTATGCTCTCTGCACCATGCTAAACAGATTCTCCTGTTTGTAGCAGTGAGCGGGACTCAAACAGTAGATCTTCTTGCAAACAGCCCTCTCTCACAAAGTCTTTTGGAAACAGTCACCCTTGATACACAGGTTCCTGTGACTGCATACATGTCAGCTGAGAGCTGAGAAGTTGTAGCACTCCTGTTACACTTGCTATTATGGACAAATGGCGATTTTCTCTGGCCGTCCTGTCTCTTGGACGACCTTATCCAGGCTTTCTCTGGATGGGTCTGGTATCCTAAAGCTGTATCCATAATTTACATATGACGATGGGCGTTAAATTGAACTCTCTACAAATCTGGACTTCAGGTTGGCCTGCTTCTAGCCGTTGGAAATTACTCATTTTTTCTGTTATGATTTGAAATTAACCAATTGCTGTAAAATAACACCAAGAAATTCTCCGAGGTGTGCTAGCGAATGAAATGCATCTTAACTGATACACGCTTATAAAGCCTATTTCTCTACTGGCTCCAACTACATACACATGTACGCTTACATATTTGGCATACAAGATTTGCATTTTTGTCTAGAAGCAGTGATTTTACATTCAGTTCAGTTCTTTTCATAAAATTCGATAAAATATGCAAATTCTCTTAATTTATTTCTCCAATGTACATACATACAAGTGTTTGTTTACTTACGGATTTTATTATAATAGATATCCTAAAAAATGTTCTGGGGCATGAAGATAAATATATGCTTACTTAAACCACTTTTCAATGGCTCTTGAAGAGAAGAAATAGAATGAAGGGAACATTGGATGGTCAAATTTCAGGGATTGTACCTGGGACTGCAGCCCTGTTGCTGTCCCCTAAATCTGGTGCTGCATGTGGCTATATTTTCTAAATTTTCAGGGAGATAGACTAAATTACTAGATAGCTGCAATTGTAAGTAAGCCAGAAACTATACTGAATAGTTACATAGTTTGTCATCCCATCCTCTCTCCATTGAATCTAGATAATGTCAAGATACTATCACTTGTAATTGCTTTATTTAAAGTTTGATTGTATTGGTATGTTATGATTTTATTGACTTTCCATTTATTTTGAATAGGGTACATCAATTCTGAGTTCTGGGGAATGGTTTCAAGAAACTGGCGGACCATTTCATGATAGCAAACAGCCAGCAGTTTTACATATAAGAGCTGGCTCTATGATTGTGTTACAAAAGCCTGCTGATACTACATTTTTAAGGTTACTTGCATTCATTTATTATAAAAGTTGAATTTTATTTTTATAAGATAAAATACAGGGTGATTATTAAAAAGAAACTATCCCAATAAATGAGCCTCTATTGGCCATTCTGTACAACGGATCGAGATAGTCATTCAGAGGTATGAGCTCGTTGTTCTGTGAATAGCAACAAAGTGTCATTCACAGTTATAAGTACTCTCCTACCATTTCTCCATGTCTTCACCATCAATATCTTACACCTCTAATACATTTGAATTGAGACAAAGCTGTTAATAGTAAAACTTATAATTTATTATTATTATTGAATTTAAATCAATTACAGCTGGTATAACAGAGATCTGTTTAATTGGAGGCTAGTTAAGAGGGAGTTTACTGTACAGGAACTCTTGAAATTTCAAATGGCAGAAAGAGTGCTCCCTTTTCTCTGTCACAAAATACTCAGAGTATGTGAAAGCCCTATAGAGTGTTAGAATGGTAAATGAAACGCAAAAAAAATGGTCTCACTATGCACGCACAAGAAACAGCTTTGTGAGCGGCTAACAAAAACACAATTGGGGTGCACAGAGAATATTTGCTTATAACAGAGGCAAGACTGGTGGCAACACAGAAAACTTTTATTTTAATTATGCATTTTCCATATGGGTGCCATTACTGGCTGTTCATGCCAAAAAATACACTTGCTTCAGGTAAGGGGACAAGTGAAATTTCCCACCCATGCTCATATGTGTAAATTATTGAGTTGTACCATGCCAAATCTTCTATCACATTATTAAAAAGAAACAATAGCCACATCGTGGCTTGTGTTTAGTTTCATGGTTATTTGGGGAAGAAGAAAATATGATTGTGATTTTGAATACTTTGATAGTTTGATTAACATTGTTTTTGTTGTGATAATCTGTGTTATGCTGTGAAAAAATTCAGTAGTTTCAATAACCATTATGAGTATTGTTGCTAGATAAAAAATAAATTATTTTCTATTACACATTAAATTCACTCTCTTTGAAAACCTACCTCAAACTTGAAAATGACTAGAATAAATTTTACTGAAAGTAGACATTACTGATCCAAAACATTTACACCAAACATCAATTATTACACTCATAATAACAGTAAAATGTTTGTTCTTGGTATTAGGAAGATGACTATTTAAACAAATAAAGCTAAAAGTGTAATTAAAATTAAAAGTTTAATTTGTTTAACATATTAATTTTTTAGAAAATGTTTTATTGATTTCTATGCATGTGTGTGTGTTTCATAACGTTGAAAAATTTCTTATGTTTTCTGATACTATAATCTGTGTATACAAGCACATCAGTCTAAAGAAAATTCAAAAATCAAAATATTTTTGTTTGATGCAATATTGATGGCAAGAAATTGTGCTGATGTGTGAAAAAGGTTAAGTTTTGTGAAAAGGTTGTAATTTTTTTCGTGTAATTATTTTATAAAAATAATTCAAGTAGAGTTTTATTTGCTTAAAATGCATAAGCTTTGAATTAGATTTACTTTAAAATTTACTTGTACCATAACTCTAAGAATCTTTAAAAATAGTTTTTTTAATAGTTTTATTTTCTAAATTTATTGTTATCTAGAAATTTTAAAGCTTTTCATTTATTTATTTTAAATAAAATCCTTAATAAATCAGTTGTCACCCGTTTTCTTATTTTTCAATTAGAATAACATGAACTAAGTCCTCTGTGAAGATAAATCTATGAAGAATACACTTTTTGTCAAAATTCTAGTCAAGCTAACTCAAGCTGAGCTTACATTGACAGCTTATTTTACTACACATTAGACTGAAAAATAAATGTATTTATATAACTGATACATGACTTGATACATAAATTATATTTCTCTGTTTAATTGAATTGTATACATTTATAATACTTCTGTATATGCTCATTTAAAAATAATTTATATTACTTGTCTATGTAGTCGACAAAATTCCATGAGTTTGTTGGTAGCTTTGGATTCATCTTCTGAAGCTACTGGTCTTCTGTTTTGGGATGATGGAGATACTAAAAGTAAGTCTGTTTTAAAACTTTGAAGCTTATTGGTAATATTATAAGTATATGGCTTTAAAACTTCATAGTTTTATTATTTATTTCATAATCAATTTACTTCAATGTCAGCTACAATGTCCCTGTGTTAAACTTGTAAATGCTTTCATAATGTTATTGAAAAAGTACCCAGAAAATTCATCAATAAATAATTAATCTTATGAGTTCTTGAAATTCAAAAATTATAGGAGCTAATACAATCCCTGCAATCACGGATTTTTCAAGTATACAGAATATTAGTAGATTTGAACTTTTAAAATAATAGCTAGGCAGCATTTTTTTCCCCCCCCATGTGTGTGTGTGAACGTATTGAAATTATACTTGATTGGCAAATACACATTTGCATTTCTCTGTTCATTTTGGAAGCTCTAAAAGGCATTACCATTTGATTTTACATCTCCTATTCCTTAAAAAAGTGGTATCAAAAGTCTTTAGAGCAGATTTAAAATCAAACCAGTGCTGTTAAATGCTAAAAGAGTGAATTCTGCTTCTTCTGTTTCATCATAAATTTACTTTTATTAGCAGTAAATCTGTAAGTCTCTTGCAACTCACAGGAAAAAAAAAAAAAAAAAAAATCTTCAGCCCAAAAGTAACCTTGCAAAATGAGCCAATCCTTAGTGGTACAAACAAAAACACTGTGGACTTGATATTTGTATTATTAGATTCGGAAGTACATTTTTCAAATAACCATGCTCCATTTTATAAAATAGCTACCTGCATTTTCCTTTTATCAGCAGTTTCCTTAACCAACAAATTTCTGATAATTGTATTTATTATTTAATGATAAAACAAATTTATTCAAAGAATTTTTTTTTTTTTTTAACATTAGATTCACACATTGTTGGAGAATACATATTAGTGGATTTTGTTGCTTCTGGAGTAAGTAAAACTTATAAGTATTATTTTGAATTCTAATGATTTACTGCTTCCCTTTATGAGTTCTTATGAGTCGAACTGTGCATTAAAAGTCATAATTTAATAAAGTGTGAAAATATTGACCATAGGAATGAAGTTTTGAATTTTGTGGAGAAACTAAATTGTAATTTTGTTCAACAGAAATTTGTATGTGATATAAAACTCCTTAAAGATGTCACATATTGAATGTTCTATATATTGTTAATAGAATTTGATTATCTGCTTCTGCAAAATTAAGTTTTTTGTTTTTCGGTGTAAAGTAAATTCTTATAAATCTTTTGAGGTTGTTAATTAAAATGACTTTATATATATATATATATATATATATATATATATATATATATCAAATTGAAATATCACTTGTAGCAATGTGATTAAATTCTACTCTTTAACATTAAAATGTGAATACTGATTTTTAAAAACAAAACAAAATGCACTCAAGGGGGAAAAATCACCCAGGAACATTAGACCTCACCTACAATATTTTTGAATTTGTTAGATTATAGTTAATGAGGTTTACTTTCTACAATTTTGCAGCTATTACAGTGTGTGTGATGGCAACTATAATTTTTATTTCATTTTTTTCTTATATTTCTGAATAACGATAGTAATAATAAATACATTTCATTTTTATTTCCCCCCCACACACACACACACACCTCTTCTTCTTATGAACTAGGGAATGCAATCCCGATCCCGTGGGAATGGGATCCTGCGGGATCCCGCATAAATGTTTGTGGGACTAGTCCCATGGGATTAGGATCGTAATCCCACGGGATTGACGCTGAGAAATAAATTATTTTTTATTACAATTTCACTCTGCTTTCACAATGAATAGACCGAAACATTTTGCATATTTATGCCTAACAATAAACAAATCAATAATTACACATTTTAATTTAGTTATTTGTTATTTAGTTTATTATTTAGTTTATTTAATTAGTTTATTATTTACTTTATTTAATTATTAAGTTTTATTTTTTTAAATTATCTTCCAATGGGAGTCTGGATCGAACATCTAAATCTAAACATTGTAATATAAACTTTTCGTAAAGTTCCCAGTGTCCAAATGAACTGAAATATTTCATGCTATTTATCTCTTAATGAAAGTCACGAATTAATTATAAAAAGTTTTCATTTTAGTTTTTAATATTTTTAATTCGCACTTTTAATTATTTTACTAAAATTAAATCTAGACTAGGAAATGATTCATTGGATTTGTTCGATTTTGTACGTTCTTTTTTCAGCAACTAAAAAAATAACGTTAAGTATGTTAACATATCTATAAATTGTATATTCTTCATTTTTAGCAATTAACATCAGACATAACTTAGTATATTATTCTGAATATCATGATTATAATTTTCATATTTCTAAGTTATTGTATTATCTCATAAGATTAATTATTATTATTAAAGTTAAACTTCATAGTGCTTAAAATCTTACTTTTTTTCTACTTTTCTCTGTTGAAATCGAAGTCCTAACTAAATGAAATGTCAATCCCGCGGGATCAAAGAATCTCAATCCCGAAATCCCGCAGGACGAAAAGCAGTGTGGGATTGCATTCCCTATTATGAACTAAAGTGTTTTGAAAGCTACACACTTGGTTGAAATTGATAACTATTAAAATAATAAATCTATTTTTTAAAAAGTGTTGTATGATCTATATATTCAGCTAGTACACAAAATTTTATTAATGGGAAAGTTTATCGTGCTCATTACGATTGCGAAGTAGTAGTAGTGGTTATGTGGAGTAAAATGGATCACTTTATATAGCTTCATGGGAAAAAACATTTATTTTGAATTTTTTTAAATAAATTTTTAGACTGTTGAAAACAATTTTCATTTCCAAAAAATTCATTCTCATAAATACAGCAACTGTTAATTAAAAAAAAAAAAAAAAAAATCAAGCTGTTGTAGTGAAGTTTAAAAAGATATAATTTACTAACTTCTGAAAATCACTCAGAATCAGAAGGGAAAAAAAAAAGAAAGAAAAGAGGATATCAAATTAGGTTTGACTAATTTGTTTTTATACTGCTGTTGGAAAGATTTATTTATTTATTATTTAAATACATGTATACTTTCCTGCGCTAAATTCAACTCTGAGCACATTACCTTGTTTTGGCTGGAAACATTAAAATTACTTTCTAAAATCCAGGGAGAAAATCAAACCTGAAAACTACTGAAGAACAAATAAGAAGTAGTATTCTTTAATGTATTTTCAAGCATAAAATGGAAAATATACATGGAGACATTTTTAAGCGAAAAATGAAATATAATTTTATGTATATTATCAGGCATATATATTTACAATAGGGATGAGAATGCAAAAAGATGGGAAATAATTGTGCGAGCTAAAATTTAACCATTGATAAATTTCATTGAGTAAGCATTTCTGCTTTTGTTTCAATCACAAAACAAATTGATTTTTATCACAAAGAAAATAATACCTAAGCACTCATTTATAAATATATATTTAATAATCAGTTTTAGATATAGAAGTTTCAATTAAGGAAAATAGGCTATCGTTGTTCTAGAAGTTTTATCATAAGCAATATCATTAAATCTAAGCCTGAATCCATAGCCATAAAATCCAAATCATAAATATCATGCCTGAATTTCAGACTGTTCTTTTGACAGAAACACTTATTCTGAAAAAATTCAATGCACCTCCTCGTTTTCTAATTTGATTGGGAAATGAATAATACTTTAATATATGCCTCTAAATGCTTTTCTTGTTAAAGTTTCTGAATCTTCTATCTTACAGCACCTCGATACATGGAAATGGAACCATGACAAAATCATTTGCTATGCTACTATATTTAAGTAACAAACTGACAGAAAATAGACTAGGAAACTGCTGATTAAATTTGCAAGATTAAGTTTTTAAAATTAAATGTTAAAAAAGATGTATGTTAAACACCTGTACATGAAAATAAAAGGAAATATATTCTCCTGATTTCAAACTTCCTGGAGAAAAGGTGATACATGAATCAGTAAACTTACTATGAGATAAATTATTTTTCTGTTTAGTTTGTTAGCAAAAACGCCTTATTTGAATATAGAAATAACTATCTTTGAATGTGGATGTAGCTAAAAAGTGACCCGTTTAACATCACCTGGCCCATCTTTTGCACAATAATTGTTTTTACCATAAAAATAAATAGTTACATGGCTCATATATTTAATCTTGGGAAACATTGTATTATTCCTATGATATACATTTTATGTGTTATTTAAAACTACTGATTTTATTCTAGTCTTCATTTACTGTTACTGGTAATTTTGGTAAGAAAGCAGTTATGTCCAGCTTCTATAGAGCATTCATTCAGCAAGTTCGCATTATGGGATTACCTAAGCCACCAAAGAGAATTGTCATTGATGGAAGTTATATTCTTTCAAACAAACAATACTATTGGAACTATGATACAAAGGTGAGTTCTCCGTGGTTAATTTCTAAAATTTATATAGAAATTCATGAAGTGTATCCCCCCCCCCCAAAAAAAAAAGCGAGGATGTTTTTATTATATTACTACACAGTAGGTAAGTCCCCGTTATAGAAAAAATGCTTGATTTCAGTTGCTAGATTCAAGATAAAAATTTCTCATGCTTAGATTTATGTAGTTATTTAATGTTCTTTTTAAGAAATAGTAATCCTTTTTCAGTATCTTAAAGGAATTCAAATTATATCAGAGAGTTTTAAGAAAACTAAAAAGTCTCTGCACAATTCTGTGAACTTTTACAAATTTTAAGGAAATAGTATTTTGCAATATTTTCCAAAATAGATGTTGCCCAAGCTAATTTTGCAAGGTGATTTTTGTCTTTATTTTCATTTCTGTGTTTCTCGTAAAATGAGGTAAGTATATTTGTAATTTTTACTCCTGTAAAGAATAGTTTTAAGCATTAAAATTCAATTGAATCAGACACTTTTTTGGGGGGGGCTGTTCAATAGTACAATTTTTTAAATGCAATAACTTCAAATATTTCTAATTAAATATGAAGTAATAATAAATATAAAAATTTTATTTTAAGGAATGATTTTTTTACCCTCATAAAACATTACAATTCTCACTTATATTTTAGGTTTTGGATTTGAAACATATCCTCATTCCATTAGCAAGGCGGACAGAAGTTCAATGGTATTTTTAATCAGCTCATTTTAGAGCCTGCTGGCAGGCTCTACATTCCATCTGTGGTATTTTGTTTGTGCTGACATTTCTATCAAAATTTGGCACATCAAAATTTTTTTAATTGCATTTCATACAAAAAATTATTAACAGTGCCAAAATGTATTTTCATCTGAAAGTTGTGTTAAATTAAAAGCCTGTTAACTTGCATTACCCATGTTGTTCCTTTGTTATTGTGTACCATATTTGGGAACTTAAAAATGTTAATCATTCTGTACTTAGATTCTTAAAGACTTTATATGGATTCCTTAATTTTGTTGTTTAAATGTGTTATGCAAAATGCATGCTTTAGTTAAAAAAAGAGAAGAAAAATATGACTTTAACTCACAAAAAAGAAATACTAGGTATAAAATGGAAAAAAAAATTAAATAACATAAATATAATCCAAACTTTTTTCTTACCACATGTATTTGCCAAATAAATTCCAGTAATCAAACCAAAAGCAGAGATTATAAGTGTCTGATAACATGACTGTTTTATAAATACTTGTTCAATAAACTTTTCCATATTTTTATGTTTAGAGGAGATACTCTGGACATTAATGGCATAATACAATAAGACATTCCTGGACGTCATTGTAAAAATCCTCCAGGGCTTTTTTTCCTCCCCCATATAGATTTCATTATAAACCTACCTTGTATAATTGGATTAAACTGAAAATATTCTGATTTGTTTCTTTTGCTGGGAAGAGAATAAAACTTGGCTGGCATTATATTCAGTGAAAAAGATCTAGTGTAAGAACCCCCTTTTTTTCAATAAGAATCGATTTTCTTTCATACCTCTGAGACCCACTTTGTCATCTTTGGTGGATTCACTGGTATCCACAAAATAAAGTCATTTCTATATAAGTCAACTCTACATTTCTGCAAAATTGGTAGAGCAACCCTTGAGCCTATGTGTGCATGCATTAGTTTCACAAAGACCTGCTAATAAGGGCCTAATTATTTTGTAGGAGCGTAGCTTACATCCGTTTCCTGTTGCAGGGTGGCATGAGAAGAAAATATCTGAATCAACCAGACTACTGTTGGAGTGTTAACTGCAAAGTAAGTGGTGGGGGGGGGGGGGAAGTACCTCCAGCTTTTAGATGAGAGTGGTACATTTGAGTATGAATTCTGATTGTACAAAGGTATTTTCCATTTGAATAATACATTTTGTTAGCAAATTTGACTTGGTGCTGGTAGATGATGACTATTGAGATATTTAAAGTTGGTTATAGACAATATTTGTTAGAGAGTTTCGCATCACACCATGTGACCAAATAGGGGATTCCTGTTGTTTTGGATCCTTTAGGTCAAGAGGAATGATAAGATTAAAATTCAACAATTGCTATAACTTTCTAATGGTATTGCTACGTCTGCTTATAGTTCTCTAATGCTCTTTTTGACAAATATGTTATAGGGATGACAAATATGTTATAGGGCTTTGTGTTGACGACCCATCAGAGGAGTTTAGCTTTTAGTTTTCATACCCTAAAAAGGTCTATTCAGCAAAAGCCCAATTTTCCTAACCATTTCCTTTTGTAGCATGCATTATAGGATTAAAAACTGATGTAAGTTTTATACTGCTGCGTAATATATGGCACTATCTTCAGGATTTTTTAAAACACAAATGGCTGAAAATAGCTTTAAACAAAAATTGAATGAATATGTATGCAAATTACTGTGTGCTAGAATTCCATAAATGAATCTGTTGTTACAATACCATGAATGTTCCAAACTGTAGGGCTTTAGGGACAAGTCCCCTCCAATATTTTGTCGCTAATAAGCTTAATTGTTTATGAAGATAACTGAAAAAATCATAATTTGTTCTCTTTCCCCCAATAATAGTAGGTAACACACTTATGAGAATAACAACGTTTTGAAAGAAATATCAAATTAGAGTGCCTTTAATTTTAGCAGTTTATCTATGTTGCCATACCAGCTTGTATTTTTAGAGAATATTTTTATTTGTGCTTTTATGCATCACTTTATGCGTAGAACGTATTGGCTAACAACAGTTCTTGCTCTTGGTGCTTTCTATACTTAGTCCTTTGCTATTTTTTCCTGCTTCATTTCCCACTCATTTCCTCAAACCATTGTAAAGGAGAATTAGTCATGCATTTAGTAATTCAGTCAGATTTTTTTTACAGAAAGATTAAAACCATATCACACGTGGCTGCTTCATGCGGTTATACAGACACAAATGTATCATAAACAGATTAACAAATTATTTGTAGGATTTTTTTAAATTATAATTTAAGAGTACTTTTAAAAATTAATTCTTTTCGGATAGAAAGATCAAGAAAGAAAAATTAAGTTAAAATCAGCATGATATTTCTGTAAATTTGTTGAAATAACTGGAAAGATATAAATTTTATCAAGCTTTTATTAAAATACAGTTAACTTGGTCAACAAGTATTTTATACCAACATTTTGAACAAAAATTATTTTTAATAAATATACATAAATATCTCAATTATATTTCACATCTAGTTTTTGTACAATATATAAGTATTACACTGCTACCAGAAACTTCTGATAGCTGAGTATTCTTCAGACAAAGTACGTATAAGGGCATTTAATTTAATGCAGTAGCAGTGAGATTATCACAGTTCTGCCCTTTTAATAAATGCAACTTTCACAGACAATTCTTTTTTACAAAGATAAGCAACAATTAAATAAACTTTTTTACAGTTTCATTTGTTTGCACAAATGTGTGTCTAACTAACTGCACATGATCCAGCAGCTAGAAGATTTCTTTTCTGTGCAAGGAATCGCCAAAATCTGATAACTTCGTTATAATATTCCATCATTATTTTTACTATTCCAATTACGAAGTAATTCATATATTTTTATTCTATCTAAGCACTCCAAATATAATTTGTGTTTATCTGGCAAATTAAGAATACTGTCAAAGATAACTAATTTTCACCCCCCCCCCCCAATTAATGCTAGATTTGGTGAAAGCACATAAGAAATTGCTAATAATCTAACTTTTTTTAAAACTATTTGAGAAATCATTCAGATGTGGCGAAGCCTTGATGGAAACTCGTGGCAGAATATAACTTGTTTAAAGAGTTGTGCGTGTATATGCAGTATCAGTTACATGGTCAGTTTAGTAGTCTGTGGATACTATAAGCAATTCAGAAAGGGGTGAGATAAATGTGTGTTAGTATATTAAGTTTTATTTATCTCATCTTTTAACACTAGTTTCATTTTGAGTGTTTTTGTTAATTTAGAAAGGGTTTATTTTATAAAAAGTTATAGTTTATAAGCTTCACAATATTCTCTTCCTCACAGCAAATTTATGGTTGCTTTATAGTATAAGCTTTTATATATAAACTATAACCTTAATTTATCAAAGTTACAGAATCACAAAAAAAAAAAAAAAAGAGAGAAAAGAAATAAAGTTTATGAGGTGAAATGAACTCTAAAAGAAAAAAGAAAAAAAAAAGCATTAAAAAAAAAAACTTTTGTAAATTCATCAGGAAAAGTTACATATATAACCACATGTTTTCTCTTGCATATAAATCCAAAAATGATGTTAGATGCAGATCTTATCAATCTTTAAAGGCTTTTAGTATGGCAATGTTAGCATACGCTCATTAAAACTGATCATATACATTATAATAAAAAATATTATGTAAGAATGGTGTTTCTCAGCACAGCATTAAAGTAAGACTTTCAGAGTGTGATCATATAACGGGTACTAACTATATACATATACACACACAATATTATTTTTTAAATGTTTGTAAAATTAGAGGAAAAATAAAAGTATGTCTGAAAGCTATGCTTTTCAGATTTTTTCATATAGCATTTAAATTAGGAAAGAAATTGGAAATTGTATGAAAAGTTGAACATTTTCTATCACATTTAGACTTTCACAAGATATATAAATTCTCTCATATCCTTATACTTTCTAGCTTGTGAAAAACTATTTTTCAAATATTTCCTCCTTCCTAATTTCATGCAATCTCACATAATGTCTTTCCATAAGTTTCAAGTAGAAACACACATATAGCATGCAAACAATAGTGGCTATTCATACACTGTACAGGAGAAACAAATAATAATGATCACATACAAAATAACAAATCGACTAGATGATTCAAAATGTAGCATGCACCTTTTAAGCCTCAGCCACAAGGCAATAATTTCAGACAAGAGCAAGATTTGTCAATTAAAAATATAAATAATTTTTTTTTTTAATCTACAAAAATCTTTAAGTGCCAGCATAAGATTTTAACACATAATTTTTTTGTACATACCGCAGAAGAAAGTCACAATTTGTAACAAAATCTTTAACTTTTGTGTATGTGTATTTCCTAAAATTGTTTTACTGCAAAAAATATTAAATATATGTTATATGTTTATTGTGATTCATGTATGATTGTGATTCATATTGGGAAGGGGTGGATGTGTTTCATGAATTACTTTGACCTAAAATAAAGCAGAAAAAAAAATAGTTTTATGGCATTCTGAAACATCTTAACTGCAACCACTTCATTAGAAAGAATGCCTATTTTATTACACTTACATTTAAGATTTATGAATTTATACAAACAATTATTTATCTCAAATTAATTTTAATACTTATTCTCTCCAAAATAAAATTCAGTAATCAGTTTTATTTAAAAAAAAAAAAACTACTTTATTTGTACTAGACTGAAACTAGGCATTCTAAATTTTCCTACAACATGGAATCAATTTTATTAATGGCAAACTTAATTTTAAAATGTCCCATTTTGTTCATGTGATATAATTGATAGTTGATTTAAATATTTGTTAAACTGTAAATTTAGCTGACTTTAGCAATGCATTTTTTATTTAGTAAAATGATAAATAGATTTTAACTTGCTCATGTCTTATTTAATATGTTGAGTGGCAGTGAAGGCAATTTGAGTTGTTGAATGTAATTTAAATGAAACGTCCAAGAGCAGCATAAAAGTCCTGTAAACATACAATGAGATGATTCACAGAAGGTCTTTCTTCAGGTATTGTTTCCCAACAAAAAGCCATCAATGCATAGCTGTAAAATAAATTAAAATAACTTTTTCAATACACATTTATCAAAAATTATTCAAAACATCAGTGTACCAACTAATTCACTTCATAGTTTAAATCATTAATTTTCCATCATATTGCATATTAAAGATGAATTTCTTTAATTAAATTACTTAAACAGTTTAAGTTAAATTGTGTTCTAAATTTAATTTTCAGCTAAACAGAAATAGATCTAGAAGATGCAAATTAATTATGTATTGATCCATACTATCAGGTTGTAACGAAAGTTTTCTGCCAAATCTGCCTGAAAAACTCACTTCTAACTCCTTAGATAACTGTTTTTGAACTTTCGGTACCAAATCTGCACAGTGTCACATGATGCAACAATAGTAATTAAAGCTGTACTCATAATTTGTTGATATTCTGTAGCTGACTTTTTGCAACACAACTGGAAATAAATGATGGTTCTAATCCTCTAGAGTGATAGTGTCATTTGAGACACCTTGTACTTAATGATAACTATATTTTTTACAGATTTCACACCATAGTGTTATAAAGTAAGTCTCTTTCTTTCAAATGCCAAAAATCGTTTGACAAAATATGAGCAAATACGCCAACGCGAACTGTGTGCTGACGATGCTTGAGGTGGCGGGAAACTTTCGTTACAACCTAATACATATTTCATGTATATAGTATCGGGTTAACAACAAGAAATTGAGTACGGAATGTTACCTTATATTTATTATTTCAAGGACCTTTACAATTACAGGCTTAAAAGCAATTTCATATGATTCAAGATAATTTATTGCTTTAATAATTAAAAAACATGCATATGATAGATACATTTTATAATTTATGCTCACCCTATCCATTAATATTTAATTTTGAAGTAAGCACCAAACTGATAATTCATAAGTTAGAACAATAAGACAATGCATGAGCAAATTTAAAATTAACAATAGCTTGAAAATGGCAAAATAATTATTAAAAGTTTTTTTAAGCTGCTTTGTTCATTTAAAAACAGACAAAAATTAATTTTGAAAAAGTGCCTTACTGAAATATTATACATAAAATAATTTTAAAAATACTTACAGTTCTTCTGGGCAGTTTGTAGGTGCATTCAATCTATACCCATCTCTTAAATACAGATGCATTTCAAAAGGATCAATTTCCATGTATGGTTGTTGTCCTAATGTTAAAAGCTCCCACAAGGTAACACCAAAAGCCCACTAAAAAAGTATAGATAAATAAAACATATTAGTTTATTCGTTGATATTAATTTTAAAAAAAATACTTTATTGAACAACCTACACAAATTTGATTTTTTATTTTTATTTATTTATTTATGTATTGAATTAACTTTTCAGAAGTGGCAACTTCTGATTATCTGAACCCTATTGAACTATTAATGTTGTTTAAGAATGATATTTTCATGATAAAATTTTGTGCAACTTAAGTATTTGCTGCCTCTTGTTGGCTTTTTTCCTCCACAACCATTATACAATTTTTGGTATTTGAAGAACTGTTTAGACATATTGATAAAATTAAAGTCTCATATTTTAAAATCCGTGAAAATTCAAGTCACCAACAAATGGCAAATATTAAATTGAACACTGCTAAAATTATTATAAAAATAAACTTTTGATGAAAGATTAAAAGATTTTTTTAAAACTTTATTATTGTTATTATTATTATTATTTAAGAAAGAAGGAAAGGGGACAGAGAGAATTCCAGGTATGAGCAATAGACCGCAATCTTTTTTGAGTAATGATTTTTAAAGCTGACCAACAATGCGGGACAGAAATAGAGAGAAAAATCTTACTCTGTGATTTTGCCATTAATAAATGGGTAAGTAAGAGAAAATTTTATATAAAAAAGCTAAAAGTTTTTTCGAGGTACCAGGATAGTTTTACTGTTGCGGAGATGTTCAAGTACTTCTCAACTTACCACATCACTTGCCCATGAGAATTCTTTTTTGAGAAGACTTTCAATGGCCAGCCATTTGATTGGTCTATTTTCATTATCCCCTAGGCAGTGATAATCCATTGGAAACAAGTCTCTTGCTAGTGTGTTATCAGTCAACTTTACTTGTAGAGAATCGTCCACTCTAACAAATCGTCAAGAAAATAACATTAGAAAAACTTATCTTTGTGCACATACAATGATACATAAAATAATAATAATAATAATAATATCTTTTATTTTACTAAAAAGTAGACAAGTCTTTAAAAAATCTTATTAGATATAGTAAAGAAACTAATAACATATACGCACAGGCATATATAGAGAAATGTTTATGTGTGCTTTGAAAACTTAAATAACTGCATTGGTCTGTAAAGACAAATATTTTTATTTATTTATTAAGTTTAAAAAAAAAAAAAAAAGTGTAAAAGCAGAAACATTTTCTGTGTGTGGTTTATTTCTATTAGAAAAATAAGACAAACACATAAAATAGGAATACCAAAGTTAATTACTTTCTTTTATCTTAAATCCCATTATGATGTTTTCATAATGATTTTAATGTTTTGTTTATTTACATTTTATTTGGGGTAGGCTTATATTTAAACAATATTATAGGATATTAACAATGTGTATTAAATACGAAAAGTTCAAATAAACAAACATTCAAACATAGTTCAAGTGTTAAAAATGCCTTCAATTAAGTGCTACCATTGTTTTGAAAATCATAAAACATTCCCTTCCCGCATAAAGTCTTTTATTAGTTTAATAATAATATCTGTACACACTAATTGGATCAGCAAGTAAACACATTTTTATGTGGACTGCAATTTTACAGAAAGTAAATTGTTACTGAAAATATTACTTACACACAGTTCCTTGTAGCAATATCCCTGTGAATTATTTTTTTCTTGTGAAGAAATGCCACTGCCTGTACTATTTGCAATGCCATTCCCACTAAATTTTGTGTTGATAAAGCCTACAACAAAAAAAAAAAAAAAATTCAATGTATACATATTTCAGAAAATGCATTAATTTAAAACACCTAATTATCAAATTAGTGAAACTTTGCAGGAAATTAAACACATTAGTAGATTAACCAATTACATACAGCACATTCATCAAATGTTAAAATTTTTATGGGATTTATATTTTACACTGTGGTTTTAATGAGAATGTTTTTCTTTCATTATTTTTTGTGTTAATTCCTTATCCAACTCAATTTTATGCATCTAAATTCAAGCTCTTTAAAAGACTGAGTCCTAATGCTATTCACTAGTTATATTATAATAACTTAAAAAAGAAAAAAAAGAGTTGTCAATTTAGCTAGTAAAAAGAGCGTACCAGGGGCAATAGTATTCTGAAAATTTGATGTAATTTGCTCCAAAATTTTAATGCAATTTGTTCCAATAATCTAAAAATTTATTCTATACTATCTACATTTACACATACATATATAAATTTACAAAAAGGTTTATATGTGTATGTGTGTGTGTAGTAAAAATCAAGTAATTTTAAAGACTATACGAATGAAAGAAATTTGCTATATATCTCTTGTTTCTGGACATCACAACCCCTGTTTAGTGCATTTAGCCTATTTAAGTAGCATAGCACTTTCTGTCACTATAAATTCCCCTTTTACTTTCATTTTTTTCAATTTGAAAAACCACATGCCTTTGGTGATTACTATGAATGGAATGATCATAGCAAAAGTTCAGTGAACAAATAAATAAACCATACTTAATAACAATATTACGGACTGAAAAGTTGTGTGTTGTTTCAGAAAATGTTAGTAGAGTTCCTCGCCATTATCATCTCTACAGCATACAGCAAACAAAAATTGAAATATTTAATATCTTATTTTATAGTGTAGAGATATACTTACTCTACAGTGACCTTCTGCAGCAAGCATGCATCTGTGAAGGAACTTTTTTAAATTGCCTTGATTCATGTAAGGATATACGAGCATTGGGTGATGCAGATCATCAGTACAGAGGCCAATGAGTGGTAGAATATTTTTGTGATGCACCCCTAACATCATCATGCCCTCTGCTGTTAGAAGAGACACCTGTATTGGTGATGCTTGGTCTGGGGAGGGGGAAAAATGGATTTTAAAAACAAATATTGCATGAAACAGTATTTAAACTCATTATTATTCATTCAAGTACAAAATAAGAATGTATGTATTGATAAATATGCATTGATTTTTCAATCTGATTTAAGTAAAACATTACACTGACAGTAAAAAGTAAAACATTTTTTACATAATGAATCAGGTGACCAAGTACAAGACTAGCAATTGATAAACAAGAAAATACTCAAATGATGCCAGATGGTAGAACTTATAGTTAAATTAGCAGTTAAGAAAATGAAAGCCCTGCCTAATTGGCTACCATGTCTCTAATAGTATAATACAACCACCCTGTATAGCAATATCTTGATACAGACCAAAATAAGCATTATCATTTGATGTAGGCTGCTTTATATTGTTCAAGACAAAGTTTTGCATATTATTCATTCCCCTCTTCTCCAAATCAATGTGAGAAACTTTTTTCAAAGTTTTTCAGTGTAGATCACTTTTGCCCCTTTTTCAAGAAACCTACTTTTACCTTTGGCAGTATCAGTGAATAAAATCTGAGTGCTTTGATAAGTACATGTCAGTAAAGAATACCTCATTATGTTTAAATGAACTGACTGAGACCAATTTTATAAGGAAAAGCTTGAGAAACATAATATCTTACATGTTAAGATACAGATGATATCAGCTGTTTGAAGGAAGAAAATCTTTATATAAAATAGACACTATGTAATAATAATAATGCTCAGAAGTCTATACAACTGGGCTAAATTTCCCCAATTTAAAAGTTTGATATAGATGAAAATGAAAGCCTTTGTTGTTGTTGTTTCTTTTCTTAATATCTTATACATTGAAGAAATATGAATTGTTTGAAAAAAAAAATATTCTTGTGAGCTTGTTCAGACCAACAAGTAATGAAGATGATTGCAAAGTATCTATCTCTATGGAATAAAGGAGTATCACCTTTTACTGTTTTCACAAATGCATGTGCCCCTCCATATGTTGATATCACATCACTGTCTCTGACTATAGCATGATAAACTTGACCAAATGTTCCTGTAAAAGAAGAGATTTTTTTAATTCTATGAAGTTCTATTACCAAATAATAAAATTACAACCATAACAATAACAGATAACTTCTTACATTTCTAATATATTAGAATTAAATTATTAAAAATCATTCATAATACTTTAAACAGACAGGGTATTTATTGATTATATTTACAACTTTAGACTTCGGTACCTTTAACATTTGTGTATATATATATATATATATATGACCACAAAAAATATATTTCAGCAAATGACATGTAAATTATTAGTTTATAATACAGATGTATAAATGTTCAGAAACGAAAAAGATCCATTGCAAGTCAAGGCTACTACCCCAGAAAGAAACTATATGTTAGTGTTGAACCATTTCTACGTTATGCCAGCTCGTAAATCATAATGATAATATAGGAGTTACGGAGGGCACCTGTAGCACAAAATCTATACAAACACTAGATCCTTATCATGAGTTGCATTATCAGAAGTACTGTCCTCCTTGTCCATACCTATGATGCAGTAGCTTTTGGGTAAGTGAAGCAACCCCTCAGCCCAGGGTCACATTTAGGTTCATGCTACTCATAGTGAAAAATAAAGTCTGCTCTTTTTACTTTTATATCTCTGTGCATGCTTTTGGTGCATTGTCAGTTTTAAAAATATATTCTAGAAAAAATACTGCTTTTAACTGATAGGACTGTACATAGGATTTTTTTTTCTTTCCTGAAGAGGTTTAATGCTTCTATGAGGTAGATTTTTGAGCACAGGTAATTCATGTTCATGTCATATGGTGGGGTGGCATCTATGGTCATTAGTCCTAGCGAATGACTCATGACTTGAAGTCATGACTTAGAAAGTGACCAGTCGCAACAAAATGAATGGATCCGCTGGTAAATAGCTTTCAATATGCATGAGGAAAACAAACAAAAAAACAAAGGTCTGTATCATCTGTATTCCATCTGCTATTAAAAAAGAAAATGGAACCCTACAGGGGCGAGGCTGAGGGGGCTGCAGCCCCCACCAAAAATCTGACCCTCAGCTTACAATTTGGTAACACCCCCCCCCCCCAATAAAATCCTGTCTATACCACTGCTATCCTAGGTCACAGCCTACTTAATAATATGACCCAAGCCCATCTCCTCCACTAATGACAAACATCAATGTGTTGCAGCACTGAACACTTTACAAATACACCCCTGTCAGTGATTTTGACTAGGACTGTAAGTATACATCAAGAAGTGGAACACTTCATGGGGTTCATGCTGAAAAGGATGCACAGAATGAAGTTTATGAATATAGAAAAGTAATTCGGAAAGTTTACTTGTCACATGCTGCACCTTGGGGGGGGGGGGGGGGGTGTTAATTAACCTCCTGCGAGCACAATTTTTCTTAGGTTGAATGTAAAGAAAATGTGATTTTTTTAACACTTATTTTCGTAGACTTACATTCTTTTAACATCACATCACACTCATAACCTACAACTCACATAATCTACAACTAGCATAACACTCATATTTTAACATAACACTCATATCCCATATAACATTTCCTTAACAAACTGTGTAATGCTGCCATCTAGTGGGCAGGAAAGTAAATAAAAGCATATACTGAAATAACTCGGAATGGATTGCATGTACATATACAGAGTTTCTTACTGTCCTAGCTACACTTAGGATAAACCAAGGTTTTACATTCAGAGTGTTTCAATCAATTCTCAAAAAAGAAAAAAAAAAAAATAGAATTATGCTGATCTGAGGTTATTTTCTCCCCTCTTCCATGTGTATGAAGGAGAAGCCCTCTCCCTTTTGTACACCACCTAGTATTCATCAAACGCATATGCTAAGTAAGGGTGGAAGTCGAAATTACAACTGCAAATTTGATCAAAAATTTTTATACCGTCTTCTCTTAATGTACCCTGATAAAGAAATTCAATTATTTCTATTTTACAAAGTGGTTTTCTCCAAAACTTAGCGTAAATACGGGTTAGGACCCCTTAGAAAGACCCCCACGGAGGGCATCCCACCCATCGGCCTAGAGCCCACGCGCAGCTAATCGGCCGTAATCCCACAAACCAAACCATCTATTTTACAAATTATGACATTTACCAGTAAAAAAAAAAGAAAAAAAAATCACAATGTTTCTTGAATGCCACATTTTTAAGAAATACATATGAAATCATACATACAATAAACATTTGCTTTATATGTGAAACACTCACCTTCTTGTAGCTTTTCTTGAAGTATTATCTTATGTCTTTCAAGACGAATATCAGCTATATGTTCTGTGATGTCCATCCTCTTAGGCTGTTCATTTACCTGAACTGATGTAGTGGTGGTTGTTATGGGGGTCAATCTCTTAAAACTAGAGTAACCTAATGTAAGGAGAAGAAATTTTGTAACAGCACTGCTACATACATAAATTTGACATGGTATCAGAGAAAGAAAAGCCTTGTAACCCTTTAAAATTGTCCAATAAATAAAGAATACAAATTAATTCAATAATTGAAATTAAAAGTTTCGTTCTTGATTAGAAAAATTACAAATTTAACTAAGTTATTAAGCATTTCAATATTTTGTGCCGCATTTGACTAAGTATAACCTGATGTTAAAAACACTGAGCCAATTTTATTACTATTTTTATAGGGCTTGGCTTTAGTAAACCAATTTTTGGTGACTCTAAGATAGAGGATAACCTATCTAAGTGGAGGCTGTGCACCTTATACACAGATCTTTTGATTTTATCTAAATCTAAATAAATATAAAATTTAAATTTTTATATGGATCCCGCTCAAAACAATTCCTAATTAATAAAATTTGCCCCATACATTAATTAGGTTATGTACAAAATTTCATCCTTTCATCAGAAAAAGGCTTTGAGATATGCTTAAACAATGTTGGCAAAATACTATGTAATACTAATAGTAGCAAGAGTATCATGCACATGCATCTATGCAATCATTGTTTTCTTTTGTTATTTGTGTACAGCCCTTGAAACACAATCGTCTAGCATGGTTTTTTTCTCTTCAAGAGCTATTGAAAAGTGGTATTAGTCTACATACATATGTTTTCATATTTCTGAGCTTTTTTATGATGAAATGCTGAAATTTCGAACATAACCTAATTAATGGTGCCTGTTAATGAGGTTAAAAAATTCCACTTAGTAAAGTATTTATTTAAGCTTAATTTCCTAAAATTTTAATTGATACCATAAAATTATCTTTTTTAAGTAGTTTTGTAATTCATTGAACACATCTATGATTAATATTTAAGGAATAAAATCCCCTAGGTGAGTGAGTTTGGGACATACTGTACAGTTTTTTAATATTTTTTTCTTACTTAAAAAAATGCTTTATTTATTAATTTGCGATCTTAAGTTTACTTGTTATCTTTTCCTGCTTCCTTTTAAGTCTAAAGTTGTCTTGTGGAATAAATTTATTAGTTCTCTCCCTGGAAATATCATACAATCAAGGGTCTTTCGTGCAGGTAATATGCATCAAAAACCCAGAAGGCTACATGATAAAATTTTCTCCTGGCCGTACTATGATTAAATTAACTCATCCTAGAAACACCCAATAAAAATTCAATAGAAATAATTTTTTTTTAATTAAAGAGTTGCGAAAGATGACAGTTCAAACATATGTTTGACTGTTTTTGCCTTCAGCCATCTTAGACACTTTTAATTTTTATCTTTCTAATTTTTGGTTTACTAATTGGGCCGGTAGAGATAAAATAACTTGAAAAACATGATAATACACAAATTGCTAAACTCTTAAAGAATTTATGCTTTTTCCGAATCGTAGCTGTTATTCAGATTCTTTTAGCTAACAAAATGTTCACTAGGCTAAAACAACATCAGTCTTAATTCTTAGATTAAAAAAATCAATGTTAGTTCAAAGACCAGACTTTACTACCCTATTGATGGACAGACGCTTTCTTGTTATTACATCACAAAGCAGATTGCTTTACGATCCACAGGCCGCCCACCTGTAGCACAGAATCTGTACAAACACTAGATCCTTATCCTGAGTTGCATTATCAGATAAAATTAATGTTTCATTTCCCAAGGTTCCCAACCCTTCTGAAATTGCGTTGACAGCCCGTTGGGTTTTTTTTTTCAAACGTACTGCAAAACTTAAAAATAAAATAAAATAAATAAAAATAAACTTTTGAACCTGGATGCACTCATCACATGAGAAATTAGATGGGCGGTCATTTCTATAACACTATAATTACAATTACTGAGATAAGTGGAACGTATATATATCCTTGTATGTACATAAAATTAAAAATAAAAAATGATAAAATAAACTCATCCCAAACGAGAGGAGGGGGGGGGGGGAGTGATGAGAGACGAAGAGTAAGAGGAATGGTATCTGTCAACTTACTACAGGCACTACTTGCTTGGTTGGGCGTGTCTGGCCTCAGGAACGTGTGCCCCTGGGTCGCCGTCGAAAGAGCCGGAGAACTGCCTCCATAACTGGAAGGAAATTAAGCAAACAGAAAATTAAAAAACGGGTGAAAAATAAAACAAAACAAGAAAGAGAATAGAAATCGTGACAGGCCCATCAGAAATTTCGGAGGATGAAAAGAGCTTTTCGTCAGCACCATAAATTATCGATGGTATACTCGTTCGGGCGGAGAAAATGCGGTAGAGATGTTTGAACAAGTTTGTTAAGTTACTAATCTTCTTTTTTTTTTTTTTCCTTCTTTCCCCTTTCCAAATCGTTGGCGTACGCAGATATGCACTGTAAAATGGAATCAAAGAATACTGGAATCGTGCGTCCCGACGTCAGCAAGCGAAAAATCAGTTGAAACAGTCACGACACTCATAAGTGCAGCTAATCTGCAAATATCGAGGTTTGGGAAGATGTGGAGTGACTTATGGAACAACCATGATTCATTTTCAATTTAACTGTGGGTAATGTTTTGACGAGAGTTATTTCAAGACATCGGTTTTAAATTGCAAGTAAAATCGGCGTCATTTTGATGTCAGGATAACTCTCTAAGATTAGCTCTTTTTCTTTTGTGATTACGAAAATCAGAATCGTTCCGTTTGAGCCTTGCATACGGGTCGTAAGGATAATTAATAGAGATCACTAAGAAAAATAGAGTAACATTCCATAAAGGAAGTTAAATCAAACCGAATACATCGATTATAAAACATTAATGAATAGTTAACTTGTTCGCTCCCTTAGCATCGCAAAGATGCGACCGCGAAGATCCCTTTTCTGCGCTTATAGTTGCTTCCCGGTATGGATCTTTGATTGCCTTGCTGCAATCCTGCATTGCTCTGACACAAGAGAAAGGAACAGATATTAAAGCATATCGGCATTAAGTATTTTTTAAGCCTGTTTTGCGGCTTTGATTTTGAATTTTAAAAAATAATTGCATTAGAGTTTGGAAAAATTTCACAGGCTGTAATAACCCAGTTTTATAAACGTATGCAATAGCACGTTTTCGTAAATAAATAAAAATTATTGGAAATTGGAACAGCATATTTATCTACCGAAATTTAAAAAATCCGACCAATTAGTAATTTTTAATCATTTTCTATAATAAATAGTAGTCCCTCGTTATATCGCGCTTGTCGGGAGTGCAAAAATATCGTAAAACTTAGTACTTGTTTGTATATGAACATATAAAAAACAGTAGTTGTGTTAAGAACAGGAAAATTAAACAAAAAGTAACGTAAACAATAAATACAGAAAAGTTTCATCTCTTATTAATTTTACTTACGAATACACATGTCAATTCATACTTTTAATTTTCTGCTAAAGAAAATTTAGGAGACACTGAAAAAGCGCGATATAACGAGGGGTTACTTAATTCAACATTGTTAGTTTCTAAAAATAACAATGTTGATAAACAAAAATCCAATATTTTCCTAAAAATCTAATATTTTTATTAATTTTTAACAGCGAGACAAACGATATAACGCATCGAGTGTGTTGATTGATTTCGTATTCTAAACCTCTCTCTGGTAATCACAACGTTCTGATTAGTTAAAACTACTAAAGATCATTTTTACATTCCTGGTACGATTGAAATTAAGAGAAGCAACCTGCATACGAAGTTTGATAACAATATGTTCATCACAAAATGTATTATAAAAACGGTTTGCCAAAATATTTTTAAGAGTCACTGAAAATGCAAAAAATTAGTAATCCATAAGCTAGTGGATACATAAATTTGACAAGAACGTGTCAGAGAATTTTTAAAATATTATGTAGTAATACAATTTATTATTAAACCCTTTCATTTCTTGGCTTCGACCCATTTAAGCGGCACCAAATATATTTGACATCCCAATCGATTTCTGAAGTTTCAACGAATCATCTGCTGGTGCAAGAGTCAGACTTGAGCAGCTGCAAGAAATATTGTGACTTAACGTAATACAACATGATAAAAGTCTCCGTTTTATTCAATTATCCTTCGGCAACATTTAGAAAACTTGAACACTTCTGTCAGAACAATCTTTTTTCTCCAACACTTCATCGGAACTGATCTCGGATACATATTCTCTTCACAGTGACAGAGCCTTCCCCCGGAACGTTTATATATTTTAAGAGAAAGATAAATAATCTCCGGTATCCAGCTCCGAAACAAAACTCCTACTTAATTAAGATCCAGACACGCGATAAATAAAGATTGCAATATGCTGAGAAAATATTTATTGATTTTTGTAACTCGCGTGGGCGTCAGCCAGGGCAGCCCATCTCATCTCGTTTTGAAAGCATGTATACTAATGTCTTTCTTAGCTGGAAGGAGCAACCTGTTTGATTTATAAGCGAGAGCGAACGCACCGGGCAAGCTCGAAACCGGTTCGAAACCCAAGAGGGAGTCCCAGTGAACGTGAGTGTATATGTCAGGGAACATGTTGTGTCAACGATAACACTGACTGTGTGTTTATCTTAGCAATAAAATGGAAGGGGCACGTCATGTAAATTCTCGAGGCAGCGTATTAAAATTTATGGCCGGTCGTTTTAAAATAAGACGACGGCATTTATAAACTTGGGAAACGGGATTGTTTATGAGCTTCGGAATAGATTTACGAACGAGGGTTTCAGAAAACGACCCAGGGTACATTCTCTTCATCTTTTGGCATAGTTATGCAAAGTAGCATTTTAGACAACAGCATTGTATTCCCCCCGCCTTCTCACACATACACACACTTTTACTTTATGGTGATAATTTGAGAATTTTCTCATCTGCAATTGTGCGTGCAATGCATATTCTGTATAAAGCCATGTTCTTGGAATGAACCAACTATCTATACCTTTCTCTCTCTATCCTTTTCACTCAATTTTTGTGATAAGTATCATTGATCACAGTTAGTTCCATCACAGGTATATGGATCTACGGGGCTCAAGTCCTCCCAAAAAAACCTTTGAGCTCCTCCGCTAATGCCCTCGGTAACACATACTTTAATTGAATATCAGTACATAGGCCATCGCTCCTCCTCTACCTATAATTTTGAAAAATTTGTTTTTATAACTTCCGTAGAATGACTATCATATAGAAATCTGTGGCTATTAAAAATCAGCAGAGAGGACATTTTCCTCACAGTATGCGTACAACGAAGGCTGTTTACCACGTTCCTACACCGCAGTTTAAAGTTTAGTCAGATAATTTATTTGATTTCATAGCGACAACACAGACTACAGGGAACGTGGGGGTGTAGGGGTTAGACTATAAGGAAACAGAAAGCAGAGACTTTTGAATGCGTGCTTAGTTTACTGGTGTGATCATCTTTCCAGAAAAATAAAAAAGCACAGCTTGTGAATTCTCGACACATTACATTAAATGTTCGGTTTCACGTAAAATTCACGTGTCTAGAAAGCTTACTAAATTTATTATTAACAGTTGATGTGATTGAAATTTTGAATTGCCCTCCCCAAAGCTGAAATTTATTATTTGTGTTGTTTTAAGGCAAAGCTATGCAAGGGCTATCTGCCTAGGAGGCGGTGCCTTGGTCGTAGAACTTATTAAGGTGTTCTGAAGCGTATTCACGTGACAACTGGAGAAAAACGCCCAACAACCAAGACCGTTAGACGCACAGCCACGTGGTACGTCAGGGCCCTGACTCACAATAACGCATCAATTTATAAACTCACTGCCCGAGAATATTTAGTCAAAAATTTGTCTTTTTATTTTGAAGCAAAATTTGGTACTTTTACTTTTCGGTACCTTTACTTTTACTACTTGTAATGTAAATAACTATGTTTAGAATATTTACTGAACAGACTTTTTAAATACTTTAATAGATCTCACGGATTTTCAGAAAGTCTTGAATATTCTGTCAATAAATCTTCCATTATTCAGAATTTAGCACTTACTCAGTATCACATTCCATCTCAGCGATTACAAAAATATCGGGTGGGTTGTAAAATAACTCTCAAAATTTGATTTTATATTCGATCATTTCTTCTCATTTCGGTACATTTAAGGTAAATACTGCATATGCAAAAATTATATCTTCCAATCCATTGTTCAACAAAAAAGAATTTGTTAAAGTATACAAAACTAGGTGGCAGCACTATACACCATCAAAGCATTTTCCCGACTGACAGTCCTTATGAGAGGAAATGGGGTGACAAATTTCATTTACTCTTTTTGAAATGATATCCTAAACTATAAAAACTGAACGAATAAGATGCGATAAGAGGTTATATTATAAATTCTATAAACAAGGGTGGCGCTAGTGGGAGGAGGGGGGGGGAAGGTCCGGCAGGCGCGGATCCAAGGGGAGGGCCAGGGCCGGCCCAAGGGGGGTGCGAATGTAGGCGATCGCCTAAGGCCCCGCTCCTGGGCCATTTTATTGCTATCTCATAAGAGATGATAGAGAAGAGGCCCCGCTCTTGCGTTTCGCCTGGTGACCCTCGGGCCGTCTCTGGGAGGGCGGTGGGGGCGATCGCCCCCTCCTGGGCGAAGTCCAAAAGTCTGTTATAATTTGTTAAAATATGTTACGAAAGTATAATGAAAATTATGTAGCCTTTTCTAAGGAGTGTATTGCGGGTGCTACTCCCTGTCCTTTTTAATCATCGCTCATATACAGATTTTATCAATAAAATAATTAAATACATTAATTGGTATAATTGATTATATTAATTAATTATAAAATGATTTTGCGCATGCTACCCCCCCTGTTTCAGGCAGAAAATCGCCCCCTCCTTGAGTAATTTCTGGATTCGCCCCTGGGGTCCGGGGGGCACATGACCCGACGACGGGGAGCTTGTGACCCCCAGTCGGATCTATTTGCCTAATTCCTCGGGTAATTTTTAAGATAAAAAATATTAAGAAATGATTAAATTAAGAAGATATGATAAAATCAGTGATTAAGGAACCTCAACCCATGTTTAACCTGTTTGCCCTCATCATTGAAAAGACTTCCATTCTTTCTCCAGAGTATGGGTCTTAGAATACTTCCTGCCGAAACGGAGAGCGCATGTTGGGTTCTGTCGGGGAGCATTCAAAGACCCATGCTTGGAAATAACAAAGGCCAAGGGCCTTCTCTGCATCTTTTCAAAAATGAGAGCCAACAGGTTAAACGTGGGAAGATTAAAATAATTGGAGCGTGTGTATAAAGAATGACCAATCGTGAAAATGCTTTGCCATACTAATTGCCCCTCCCTTGAAACTTTTCTGGATCCTGGATATTTTAGTTTAAAAAATGATTCATTTGCTAAACTAGAATATTTTTAATTATCGCAAATAGTTGCAATTTTCCATGGCATACTTTGTCAAGGGGGGGGGGGAAGGGATTAACACCCTTCCCCTTCTTGGATACGCCATCAGTACGTGTACATTTATACTTGTGATCCCCCCGATGGCTGTGCGCGGGCACAACCATCTGTCGTCAAAAAAGGGTCTCTAGATCTGTGGCACGCGATGAACGTTTCGATCGTCCGCCATCTTGCTGGTAGTTAAGTCGAGCGATGGCAACGGCTGCCCTTTTTTTCAGCATTGGGAAAGGGTTGCGCCTCAAAGGGTTAAAATGCATCAGATTTATAGGCGGTCATGAGGAAACAAAAATTCATTTTTAATTTCTATCCGGTCCCCGCGTATCAGTCCGTTTATAGAAGACAAGACAAACGAGCGGGACCGAGTGATAAGCCGAACGACGGGGCGCCCCACAAAAACATTTTGGCTCTAAACGAAAAACACAGCGGGGTGCCGTACGGCCGTGTGGTAGCTTTTGCAACTTTTTTTTTTTTTTTCCAATTTATACATATATGCGTTGGTTTATTTTTTACTTTATTTTTCGATTTGGCAACGGGATACAGCACTGACGGCGGAAAGGGAATCGGATGGATAAAATGGCGGTCACGTGCTGGGGGTGCAAATAAAAAGAAAATGCCAAGAAGAAGAAAAAAAGCATATATCCAAAAGATGAGAGCGGAAGAAAAGAAGAAGAACCACGCAAAAGGTAATACAATATATTTATAAAAAAAAAGAAAGAAAGAAAAGACGATATAAAGTTCGTAGCAGCAGCAGCAGAAGGCCAAAGAAGCAGCAAGCAAGCCCCTGGGCATCGCGATCTGCGATTTAGGAAGATCCGCAGAGTGACAGGCGAATCCATTTTACAAAATGAAGATGCGCAGAGAATTTGTAAATGGGGGAAGCTGCTTCTTCAATTTCACGCGGTTGTGCGGTTGGCGTGAGTTCGTTCACGCTTATTCACCTGGACTTCGCCTTCTATATTTGGGGTGCCGCTGACTCTTCTCGTTGAAAAGGACCGTTAAGGAAGTAAAATAAAGGATTTTTTTTTTTTTTTTTTTTTTTAACGACGGCGGATAGAGAGAGAGTGAAAGAAAAAACGCGATCATTTTTAGAGAAAGACATCGTTCCTTTCCTTAAAAAATATTATTTTAATTAATTTTATTATTATTTTGCGCAACAAGTTATATTATAATTTAAAATTTTACAGTTATTTGAAATATTTTTTTATATTTAACTATTTTTTCATATTTTTTTATTTAATTATTTAAGATAATTAATTTTGTTTAATTTCAAAAATAATATTTTTTTTATAGTAAGAGAGGTTTAACTGAAAATTCATATATAATATATATATATAAGAACAACAACACTTGATATGGTCTAAAAAGCAATTCAAAAACGAGGAAAACATTTGAGTTCCAGAGTATTTTTATATTCCATTTTTTAGGATTTCTTCTTTAGTGTAGTGTATATTTTTAAGTTTCCTGAGTATTTCAGTCTTTTCTTGGTCTCACTGGTGTGGTTTAATACAGTGAAACCTCCCAACTTGGACACCCACTTAAACTGAACACCTCCCTAAGTTGGACAGTTTCCTGCGGACCGGAATTGGACCGTAACATTTACATGCATCTCCGGAAATTGGACACCTCTATACATCGGACACTTTTTGTGGAAAGCGCAAGCGTCCAACTTTCAGGGGTTCCACTGTAATAAAAACAAAAATAATAACAACTCTGAGTTATTTCAATACAGAATTTCTTCAGAAATCTAGAGCTAAAAATACGTGCCAAGAACTTAGATATTAAAAAAAAAAAAAATACCCAATAGTTTCAGCGGCCGAAATCAAGGTGTAGGCACGGTCCTATGAGTACGAATACCCAATTTGTCACCCACGTGGAACGATACTTACTAGAGAAGTACTTAAGATCCATTTTCTTTCTTTCTTTTTTTATTTTTTTTTTTTGCTGAAATGCTTAAAAGATAAACAATGACCAGAATTAAAGAAAAAGTTATCACCACTCCCAACCTTCATTGGCTATGAATAAAAGATGCGGGGCGTGTTGAACCGTAAAATGGAATAAAACAATACCGGAGAAAAGAAAAAAAAAATAAATAAATAAAAGGGCCCATCGCGCTGGTGAAAAACAAACAAACGGCCAAGGAGGGGGAGGGAAATGTTGATCTACAAGTGGCTCCGGGGGCTATAACAAGAGTTAGATGAATGGCACTTAAAGTGGAAAGGTTGGAGGGGTGTGGCAACGGCGTTTCGCCACCTCAGAAAAACCGGTTGTTTCGGGATTGAGCCTTTTCTTTTCCACAGCGCGCCTCCGCACACTGCACACTGCTCCGGTCCAGATGGTGAAGAAAACACCGGACAGAATGGTGGAGCCATTGCTGGTCTGCGGTCTCATTTATCGAGCAGAGAAAGAGGAGCAGCATTGCGTTTCTGAATTTTATTTAAAATTCTCCGGACATCAACTATGGGGGGGGGGGGCATTCACTTTCAGTTCGATCGAAGAGATCGTCAGATTTCAGACAGCTCGCGTGCGTTTCAGTACGCTAGAATGGAAACTCAATGTATTTTTCAGTATAGCGAAGACAGATTGCGGAGATAAGTGTCCCCATTGTGCGCAGGGCGTGCTTTTGTGGTTTCACGGGTTATCCTTTGTCGGCGAATGCCGACGAGTCATTAAAAGCCAATCAATTCTTCGCCCCTGCACTGTTTCCCCACTTTTACAAAGCCTTGACCATTAAAATACTCCCCTGCAGCGTCCGGCAATCGCACGTGAGTTTACGTTAGCCTTTACTTTCTGACCTGCGGTCAAAAAAGCACGTATTCTTCTAAGATGTGATTTATCGCTTGGTAGTAGTAGAAATTTCCTTTGCCCCCCTAAAGATAAGTCACAAGGAGCGGACATTTTTAACCACAGGTCAATGCGATGGACTCGTAACCGGAAGGTTGCGGGTTACCTACAGATTGACATGAGAACAGATGGATAGATTGCCCAATGCTGAAAAAAAGGGCAGCCGTTGCCATCGCTCGACTTAATTACCAGCAAGATGGACGATCGAAACGTTCATCACGTGCCACAGATCTAGAGACCCTTTTTTGACGCAGCTGGCTGTACCGCACAGCCAGCTGTCGTCAAAAAAAGGGTCTCTATACTCCAGTTCAACTTAACCTGACAGTGCGTGGAAAGGTACGAGTGCCTTATTGCGCCGTTTGTCAAGTATTCGTGCGCGCTTTCTGGTCTTCCTCCCTTGTACTCTTTGACTAATTGCCCTATTTGGCGATCTATCGCCCGTCCTTCGTACTAATGCTGCTTTAGTACGTACACGTGTGGGAGTATTTAGGGGTGATAAGAAAGGAAGGGCATTCCTTCAATCACCCCTTCTTGACCTTCCCCTGAAAGGTACGCTGAGGTCAGAATTGTTCTGAGAAATGTCTCTTTTTTTTTTCTTTTCAAAGCAAAAATGTGACTGGGATGCGTGTGCTTACAGATTAATATACATATTCTTTTTTAAATATAAAATAGTTTAAACAATTGCTATTTTTTTCGGCGTTTTCTATTGCAGTGCAAGTCCAGTCAAAAAAGAAAGTGAGAAAGAAAAACAAAGAACGTAAGAAAATCTTCTAATTTAAATGACTGGATTGTGAAACTCGTAATGCTTTTTCCTTTCTTTCCCCCGAATGTGGCAATATTGAAACAGGCATCGATGTGCCAGTAAAATATGCTTCTTGAGACAAATAAGGCGTTCAAAGCACTGTATTGTGCTGAGAAAAGGAAAATTAAAAGGAATTGAGAATGGTCGACCCTACCGCTATCTCACTAAGATGAAAGGCAATGTTCTGGTAACTAAATTACGTGCATCATAAATTAGACTTTAAAATACATATGGGCAACCTCCGGCCCGCGGGCGGAAGGGGCGGGCTTTTGATCCGGCCAGCGGATCAGAAACCCAGTCGAACTTGCTCGCTCTCATCGTTATAAAAACACAAGGGTATTTTTTTTTTAATTCTTTGCCAGTGTTGTTTCTCAAACCAGATCTTCACATACAAACTGACTGCATTCAAAGACAGCAGGATGAGAAATAACGCTGGGCACTGAATAAAATCTTCATCGTAGTATCTTTGCAAACGATGGGAGTGAACAGGTTAATCCTGATATCCCCTTCCAATCACTTTACATATACAACTCAGGGGCCGATCCAGAAATTTTTTCTAGGGCACCATTTTTGTGAATTTTTATGACAATTTTTAATAAGTCACTTTTTTGGTTAAAATAATTGATAAAACAGATTAAAATACAAGGTAAAATGCAAATGAAGGGTCGTTTCAATTGATTGTGTTGTGAAAGGGCCGCAAAACGGACCTAGTTTTCGTCTGCACCGACCCCTACACTGCTTGAACTTTTTTGTTCCTTTCAAAGATGGTCACAGGGATCTTACATTTTTCAAAGCCCCGAGTTTAAAGTTACCCCCGAAGTTAAAATTAACCGCGAGGAGAAGTCACTGCCGGCAACGGGGGGATGGGAGTCACTGAAAGATGACAATTGTAAAAGAAGAATTATCTTTTGTAAAATGACTACGAAGGATGGGTGGGGAGGGGTAAAGAAAAGGGCCCGATTAACGCACGGGCCAACTGGGTCACGGCCCTTTTTGTTTTTTAGTTTTAATCTTTTAATTAAAAAAATTACAAATATTCCATAAAATATTATTTCATGAAAATTCAGTTTAGTTTTTTGTCTTATGAACATAGTAAAACAAGCAATGAATATGTTTTAGTCCTGATTTATATGTTTATTTAATATAATGTAAGGTATCAAAATTAAAAAAAAAAATTGTAATAATTAAAAGAAAGGGATAGGGCCGAATGCAGAGCCTTATTATCGCATTGGCAAATCGGGACTCTGCCCAGGGCCCCCGGTTCGAAAGGGGCTCAAATTTCAAATGTTGTTATGAAATATTCTTTTTTATGTCAAAATTTTATGAAAAAGAAAACAAATTTCATAGATGGGGGCCCCCAAATTCATCAATGCCCGGGGCCCCTGTTGGTCATAATTGGGCCCTTCGGAACTTCTAAGTGGTGTTCCAGCCTTATGCGGTTGGAACGTAATATAATCATCCAATACAGGAGCAGTAGCCATTATTACCGACGTGCGAAAGCGGAGATAAGGAAGAATAGAAGTAAAGAACGGAGAATGTGTAATGGATTTTTCCGTTCTGGCGTGGGGGAGGGTTGCTACGATCTTCGCTCCTTAAAAATTCCGCCAAAACTTGCTTTGACACTATTGGATAGCAAAGCGTTGACACAATAAACACATTTTCATTTATATAAAGGCGATATATTAAATTATTGAGCACGCTTTCATTATATAAACATGTTTTTTCCCCTTTACAGACGAATTTAACATAAAAAGTAATGCATATATGGACGAACTATATAGTAATGTCGGAAGAACACAAGGCATAGCCTTCCACGTACTGTCAGGTTAAGCTGAACTGGAGTATAGATCTGCGGCACGCGATGAACGTTTCGATCGTCTGCCATCTTGCTGGTAGTTAAGTCAAGCGGTGGCAACGACTGCCTTTTTTCAGCATTGGGCAATCCATCCATCTGTTCTCGCATTCTTCCATTTTTCAGCGGATGTCAGTGCTGCTAAAAATAATCGTGGCAATTTTTTTACGGAAAATGACGTGCGATTGACGTGTAAAGGATTCTCGTGGAGCTATGTCACCCGCAACTATTTTTATAGAAATCAAATCTATTCTTCGTGATTGGCAACAGGCAAAACGTCGAGAGATTGGTGTTCCCAGAGCGGGAACACTGTGCGTTAACGGGATAAAAAAAGCTGCAATTGCTTCTGTGAAGAGAGCGCCCTCGTTTTCTCTACAGAAGCAATGCAAATTTAGCTTCTCTGAATGCTCACCCGAGGGTGAGCATGAACATTTTACGGATCTTCAGGGCCCAGCAATGTGAGCTGAACACAGTGTCTGAAACGCGGCGATACCTGCCACCCTCCGCCGCACAAGGTTCCGACTGATTTCGGGCCGCGTAAATAACAGGTATAGGAGAGGGAGATGCCGGGACACACAGTAAGAGCGCATCTTTCCTCGGATCGATAGAGGAAAATGAAGACTTCAGCAAGATCCCAGCTATACTTCCGAACCCTGGAATCCACAGGTGGAAAATGCAAGGACACGTGACACTCCTCCAGGAAATGCTATCGATTCCGCTCTAATTTCTAATATTTTCCACCCCCTTTCCCCCCCGACGAAAGTTTGATAGGGTGCTATAATGTTTCGGGTCGTGTCCAACAAAGCACGTAAACAGACAGGGATGGCTACGAAATGGATACAAGTTGTTGTTATGTGTTGCTATTAAGCCTTGTATCCTGGTGTGTAACGTGTACAGTTCTTTTGCAAAGACACAGAAAACAATTCCAATATATTTGTGTCAGTGGACAATCGCGGTTTTTAAAAGGTGCTTTATAGAGGTATTCATCGACTCAGGCCTGAATTATCGCACGGGTACTTGGGGCACATGCCCTGGGTACACATACAAAAGTAGCTCAAAAAAGTGAGATTAAAGCTGTATATGGGGGCACAATAATTGAGACAGATATATAGAGAGGCACTAAAATGTTATAGTCAGGCCCTGCATCCAGTTGAAACGAAACAAAAGTTACCCTATTCAAGTCGGTGAACAGCGAAAACTACTGTTCGTTACGTAACGGTACACGTGCAAATAATGTCCGAAAGTGCTTTGTAATCGTTGTGTGCCATGAATTATGAGTCTTTTTATTATTATTATTATTATTAACGAAGAGGGGAGGGGGCTGAGGAGGAAAGAAAGAAGCCTCCGATATAGGTAAATATTTAGAATTATGTATAAGCGGATAGGCATTTTACGATAAACGATAGTATTCGCTTTTGCGCTGTGGTGACGAGCAGTGGCGCACTCAGGATTTTAGTTTAGGGGGGGCTGGGCGACATGCAAATACTGCTGAACTCGATTATAGTGTGACCTCGATTAGTTACAACTCTCTTATAACGTCTACATATTCGGAACCACTTGACTGTCACACAGAACACAAGCCCACAAGCAATGTAACTCCGTATGGAGTCACAATTAATTATCTGCTCTTTTGCGTGACGTTGTAACCGAGATTAACAGTGTTTCATAAACTAACTGTAAGCATTTGTTTAAAACCTTTTTAAATAAATGTCTTTTTGGTTAGAAATAACTTGGAGACAATTAAAAAAAGAAAGAAAAAATAATTCATTAGCGACAATTTTTCATTTTTTAAAGCTTTTGACTTCTAACTTTCTACCTTTAGGGGGGGGGCTTCAGCCCCTATAGCCCCCTCCGTGGTTGCGCCTATGGTGACGAGTATTGGACATACCAACTTTCAGTGACTATGCATCGACGTCGCAATGACTACTTCTGATTGGACCGTGACTGTCAATTATGGGTCACCGTGCTATTAGGGTCTATCATTATTACGTTGGGTAAAAAAAAAGGGGTTTGATGATAGGAATAAGTTATTTTGCTCATAAAAGGCAACTGTATAGAGGAAGAAAAATTATTGCGAATGCGCATGTGTACGGAAGAGGTACAAAGCTTTAGGATAACTATCCAAATTACCGCATCTAATATGCAATATTATTAAGATACAATCCTAATACATGCATAATATAATACAATTGCCCGTTAGAGAACTATCCCTTTTCTCTGCTAGCTTTATAGCCTTGTTATACACTCACAATCCAACTACATTCTGCTGAAATAAATTAAAAGTTCCTGGTATATTTCGCCTTACTACCCACTATACACAATTACTCAGATTTTAGAGTTTTAATTTCAGGAGTTGCATCGTGCACAGGGGGAAAAAAATAATGATAATGACACGTTTGATGTATTTTCTTTCTCTTATCTGAAGCGAAAACATGTTTCACCCAAATCCTTCTTTTCCTGGTTTTGTGCACGGAGGAAGAGAACCTACCACCCCCCTCCCTTCCCTGAAGATTAACAGATATGGTTTTTCTCTCTGGTTTTTCGCCTGCTATCTTGTGATACGATCAAAAAAGAACAAGGGCGCAGGCGGAGAATCGAATCTCAGTCAAGGTTTTCCCTAGTTATTGATAATAATGAGCTAACTCTTTCCTTTCCCCCCAAAAAGAAGTTAAATAACTCGGCCTAGCAGGGAAGACTTAAAAAAATTCTTTTTCCTTTCTTTCTTTTTTTCCCCCCTGTAGGTGACATCAATCACAATAACGTCAAGTAACGAACAGATGCAGCATTTCAAAGCTACGATCTACGGATTTTGTACATTATAACAAAATCCGAATATGTTGATATGAAGTGAGGAGGAAACATTTTGAGATGTTTAATACACACACACACACACACACATATATATCTTTCCACTCACTCTCTCTCTCTCTCTCTCTCTCTATATATATATATATATATATATATATATATATATATATATATATATATATATATATCTGTAAGCAATCAGTGCAAAAATTACGAATGAAATTAATTTATAATACAAAAAATATTATATAGTAAACAAACAGCATATAAAGAAAGAATTCAATTTTTCAACACTTGTTCTATATAGCAAATTAGCTTTTTAATCGTTATTTAAAGTATTATGTTGTTAAATTTAAAAGGTTATGATAATTAAATATGCAATTATGAAAGTGGGTATCAGCTACAATATCCTGAACGCATTGGATCTGATACCTTTAATTTTTTACTTCGGTACATAACTTTCGAGACAGAATCTTGCTGAAAGAAACTAAACATTAATATTTTCTACTTTTAGCATGGTCTGTGCTCTTGTTATCCCCTTCCATCCTTCTCTCTCCTAATTTTAAGGTTAGTAATTCCCAAAATTTGAATGCACTAAGCTCTTAAATTTTTAATACCAGGCAAGTTTTTGCTAAGATTTAACTTCGAGATAATTTTTTTCTGTATCTCAAACACATATTAAATCATGCTTGCATACGTGTATATTTAAGTACAACTACGTTCTACAATAACAGCTTAAATTCATAGGCGTAATTGAGTAGGGACTTTATAGGAGGCTTTAGCCCACAGTAGAAAAATTAAATTTTCCATTTTGCAAGGATAGGAGATGAAGCCCTTAGGGCAGGGGTTCCCAAACTTTTTTCCCCCGCGGCCCCCTTGTCAGGCTAAAAACTTTCGCTGCAGATTTCCTTTAAAGCAATATGAATATGAAGGTTAGAATGAAGCAGTTTGGATGCATTTTACCTTATTTTTTGTTTGTTTGTTTATAGGGCTAACTATCAAGAAAGTACTCTCTTGGGAAAGGGATATAGAATTTCGACAATACCCCCCCCCTTTCAGGGAGTTCCTATAAAAGAGAGGCTACAGGACAGTTTTGAACTTGACTGAAATATTTTTGTTTGAGCTCACTTAGTGATCGGCTTGGCTCACTTTCTTGGGGATACCGGTTGAGAGGAAATTATTTGATTATACTCCACCAAAACACTTTTCTTGATTATCTCCACGGCACCCCTGACATACGCTCGTGGCACCCTAGGGTGCCGCCGCACCCCAGTTTGGGAACCTCTGCCCTAGGGTATGCTAAAGTCCTCCTTAGAAATATCAAGAAAGCTTATTCAGTCACACCCGTGCAAATCGACCTCAATGAATTCTGCGGGCCAAGCGCAGAAAAATTAATTTTGAACAGCTTCAAGTTTCAAACTTTCTTTTGGTTTTTGAAAACTTACTGTATGACGTCTGTCCGCCTGGCTTTCATGGTCCTCATATAGACGATGAGCGCACCTACACCAATAGCAATCACAACCGTCACGGCACACCCGACTGCCACGTATAGTGAGCCACCAGTAGCAACCATCGCATCTGCTGTAACATAAAAAATGCATCAGGGACACTTACCAGGTTAAAATAAAAAAAATGCTTAAGTTTGATTAAAATATAGTTTTATGTAGACAGGCTTTAACACATCGAACAATGGACGTGTTGAAACGGTTATTGATGCGTGTAATTGATTACGTGAGGGATATGTCAATTAGTCGTACATCTGGTAACATACATTATGAAGTATTGTTTAACCGTTCAGTTGATGATAATCACTCATATTCGGCACGTTCGAACAGTGAACCGTTTAACAAGCGCTTGAAGCGACTAAAAATAGCAAAATAAATAAATCTCGTTGGAATCTGCCCCGATTTTCATTTCCGAGAGGATTTACGCACAATATATTTTGAACAACGTATTTCTAATGTTTCCGTATAAATACAAGATAATAATAAGAGAACAAAGACCTAATTAACGTTATCGCGATAAAGAAAATCCACATAAAAATGTAAAAGTAGATTCAGTTTTTGATTCTAATGCTGGTCAGTGGTGTCATCATTTGATGACATGTTCCTTATAGAATAATTTTATCACAATATAAATTAAACAGCTGGATATAAATCTGCATAAGTCATTTATCTAGAATAATAAAATTTAAATGTTATTATTTGGTTTGAAGGGGAGTTTTCTGATTTTTGAGGTATACTAGATCGGATTAACTGCTAATTTGAATAAATGGGTTCTTTATTTTAAGACATGATACATTTGAAAATGTGTACGTAGAAGATAAATATAACCCTTTTGTTGGAAAATTTTGAATTTGTTTGTAAATTATATACACCTTGCTTTATATATCTGAAAATATCGATGAAATTTTTATGAATCATCATAAACTAAATGCAATTTGTTTCATTTAAAGAGTCTAATACTAAATTTGTTCCGCAGTTTTAAATGTCAGGAAAAAATTAAAATTTTATAGAAAAAAAAATTATTATTTCGAACATAATATCCATTAAGTCAATTTGAATATCAAATTGAACAAAGGAAGCATTGAAGAATAAATAATGCTTTAAACAGTGCTTTTTTTGTTTGTTAAACCATTAATAATTTTGGGGGGTTTTTTGTTTGCTAAGCCATTAATAATTTTTGGGGTAAATTATTAATGGTTTGTTAAACCATTAATAATTTTGTTTAAAACATTAATAGAATAATAATGTTTTAAACTGTTAATATTCTATTAATGTTCATGTAGAAATCAAGAATATTTTAAATTTTAGTTTATGATTGCTACTACGCAGAAAAATGGACGATTCGTAACTATTAATTTTTAATTCTTCAATGAGATCAGCAAAGATAATTACATACTTATTTCGGCTAGAATTGACAGACGTTTATTTTAAAACCTTCAGTAACAGAAATTTTTAAGCTTTCAGTGAGATTAGAGCTGTGTAAGATGGACCTTTTTTTTTTTCTTTTTTCTCGTTAAGGTAGTCCACAGATTAATGAATATTTTCAGTTTTTACAACAACGAAAATTCTTCGGTTCTTAATTGCAAAATTGATTTCGTCATAACTGAGATTATAGAGCCACTTGACGATTTTAATGAGCAAGAATCGTAACATCATTAAAATAGAAATAATAATAATCCTTGACGTAGCTCCGGAGCATCTGTGATTGGTCACTGCTTATCATTTGCAATAATTTATGTAGGAAATGTAAATTTTCATTAACATTAAAGCTTAAAGACAACGTGAAGACTTAATTCCAAATTGCATCAGACAGTGAAAATCTTCCTGCTTAAGTAAAATACTGAAATAGCTTTTTCTCGTTTAATACTGGCTAAAACTGAATTTGGAAAAAAGTGAACTAGCATATTATATTAATGAAAAAAAGTTTAAGAAAACAAATATAAAAAATAATTACTTATAGATAACAAAAGGGAAGGGTATTTATTTCTTTATTATGCAAAATACTGAAGGGTGAGGTGAGGAGTGAAAACTAAATAAAAACCTTATGTAAAAAGAAGTTCATTGAAGGAAATGAAAGAACATGCAGGGTTTCATGATACCGCAATAATTTCATGGGCAGGTATTGATTATGCTATATGGTTTCTTATGGCCATATAAACTGTGTATCAGCAGACACACCAAGAAGAAAATGTACTCACCAATCATCAGGGAATCGTTGTTCCCTTCATCTGAAATAAAAAACCAAACATCAGAAAAAGTGTTTGTAATGCGAAGTATAAGATATATTAAAAAAGAAAAAAACATGCTGGTTAATAACATTTTTTATATAAATGTAACTAAATGACTAGGTAAGCATGAAGGGAAAAGAAACAGACAGATAAAGGGATAAAGGAAGAGACTGGATGATTTGTGCTAGACACAGTACCGTTGTCAACCACAAATGCAGCGTTATGAATAAATTAATATGTACCTTCACTTAAATGAAAGAACCATCTATATACTACAAGAAGGTCAAGTAATAATAAAATGATAATAATAATTTACTTTAAAAATGTATAATTTTGATTTAACAAGAAAGCGAGAAATGTATAAAACATTTAACATCTAAATAATTATAAAATTTGATTTAGCAAATTCAAACTAGAAACAGGGTATTTTGTTCCATGTCGCCCATAAATAAAAAAACTGATGATTTTGACGCATTCATTTTTGTGTTATAATACGGATTCGGCATTAATAAACATCCAAGTGACTAGTCTGGAAGAAATGAATGTATAACCCGTGGGTAAATACTTTTTAATATGAAAAGGTAAAAAAAGAAAGAAAGAAAGAAAGAAAAACAAAAAGGAGGTCTGCATAAGCTGCATTCCGCTTGCGGTCGAAAAAGAAAAGAAAAGATGATGCCACCTCAGGCCGCGGCCAACTCCGGCCTAGTTAGAAATACGACAGAGCAGAAGGGATTCTCAGTCATAATTTCAATAACAATTAAAACATATTTACGATCGAGTAAATTCATAAATCTAAGGCTGGGGGATTCGAAGCTTCCCTGTTTTCAATGAGGAACACACTGCAACAAAATTCAATCATATGCAGTGGCGTAGTGAGGGAGGGGCAAGGGAGGGGGTTCTATCATGCCCCGGGCGCCAAATCGTTTTTAAGACAAAGAAAATTTGACAAAAAATATGAGGGATGGGCGCTAAAAAGGTCTCGTTCCACGGGCGCCAGTTCTGTTCACTATACGCTCCTGATAATATGTACAGACAGAGATTTTGGCGGCAAATTGCCGGAATCTTCCACTGGAAAGTGTCGGCGGACGAAGACCTCTAACCTAAGTCATCAGTGTTAAATCTAAGTAAGTGTTGAAAAAAGAAGACTAAAAATCGAAGTTTTGATCTTGCCGATATCTCAACTTTTCATTTCTATTTATTTATTTTTCTTCTCCTAATCCATACACAAGTGACAGCCGTTGCAGTTTAGTAAAGAAGGGTTACACGGTATCGATTAATCGATCTACCGATAACTGCTTTCGCTTTAAACGATGTGATGCATTATTAAAACCAGAATGAGACAACAGTGAAAACCATGTCGCCGCCCCTCGACCCCCACCCTGTTTACAATAGTCACGGTTAAAATTAAATCGCGCACCTTGAAACTCATTTAAGCAAGGTAAAATGATTTTCAATAGTCGTCTGCGCGGGGGGAAAAACATTTTTCCTCCGGTACTTTTTATTGAGATGAAAAGAGTGAAAGCGAAACCGAATTTTTTCGTCCTCGGTAATTACCATCGGCCCACGCGCCTGCCGCTGGATTTTCGTTCCGCCAGCCGGTATTTATGTATTTACTGGTTTTGAAAGGTAAACAAAAATACTTACATTCTCATATTCGTTATACGTTATCAAATTCTATGCTGCATCTATTCAGCTTATATCTGTTTGGAGTCATTAGTGCTAAAGTTTGAATCAACATTTTAAGCGAACAGAGATATGTTTTGGAGTAAAATCAAGAATAAAGGAGACGATTTTTTTAAAACATGCATTATCAATTGCTCTTTGCATGTTTTCTCCCACACCCCCCTGCAAACATTCTGTGCCTCCCAAGAAGGACGCGCCCCACCGTTTGGGAAACGTTGGCCTACGCTAAACACAAACTTTAAAGAAAGAAAGAAAGAAATTAAAAAGCTTAAAGGTATTGTTAACCTCAGCTTGTCTGACGAGTTACAATAAATATGCTTGGTATGTTTCTATACGGCATATTGAGTTCACTTATAGCATGCTACTTTAATCAGTGGCGGATCCAGAAATTTTTTTTGGGAGGGGCTAAATTTTTTAAAAAACTTATTTCACCCAATTAAAATGTAATATAAATCAAAATCTTAGTCTAAACCAATGTATTAGGCTTTTGGGAGGGGCTAAGTAATAAAATAGGATCATTTTAGCTATTTAAAGTGTATAATAAAGCAGAATGTTACCCTTGAGCAATCTCTTTTGGGGGGGAGCTGAAGCCCCCTAGCCCCTCCCCTGGATCCGCTACTGACCTTAATGGAGTGTTTAGAATGTGCAGTGCAATCTTTGCACTCAAAATAATCCGAATATCCTTGTTCTATGAAAGATAATTGCTTGAAACGCGCTGATTAAATTAAATAATAAAAATAATAACAATATCAGATGTACTTCTTAACTCACTACAATATGCTCCCCACACAAAATCAATTGCATAGCCCCTTTCGCAAAAGCGTTTAAAATATTTTAGAAAATTATTTATGAAATCAGTTGTGCATAGCTTTTTATTTCATTTTACTTTACAATTAAATTTGCAACTTCACAAGCTAAGATCCCGCGTTTATGTTCCCCCATAATAAGAATAAAAGTTTGAATAATAAAACTGAAAAATTGGTTCCCCCAGTCACTTACAATAAAGTAACAAAATTATGACAAATGTTTTTGCACTGAAAATATTTAAAACTATTCATGAAAGCAATATAAATGGCAGGTATACGATCAATATACTTTTCTGCATGGGATAATTGTTAGGGAAGCTTTTCTTTTATAGAAAGAAAAGACACGCCAACACACACATACAAAAGAGCACTTAAAATATGATAATAATTTAACCATCCTAAACTCTCTCTAAATATATATCGTTGTAGAAATTGTCCAATAAAGTATAGGTACTTCTTTTTTTTTAATTCTCCAAGTGATTATGTCTGCATGCCAATTAATAGGAGTCACACAAAAGGTCTCTTTCATTTAGTAAAAGTAAAGTATATTTCTTGTAGTATTTCAAAGTTAGTTATATTTAAAATTATAGCCTATTTTTAATAAGTACTTTTGTTATCACTATTAAATTGCTACCATACTGTACAATTCATGCAGAACTATCTTGTTATAACAATATATCTGATACTGTTAAGAACAAAACTGAATATATAGAGAGGTAAAGAAAAAGAAACAGCAGAAAAATTATTTTCGTACCGAATTTTAAATTCGGCCCTTTTATGCAGAACGCGTGGAAGTACAAAATGACATGCTCTTACATTTTAGAGAAAAGAGAGAGCGGAAAAAAAAAAGGGGGGGGGGGGGGCAAAAGTCTGTCTCTCCGTCACTTTCCTAAAATTTTACATTCCCAGATTACCTCAAAAGAAAAAGCGCCTCTGAACGTAACTGTGGAAGTTTTTTTATCAAACAAAAAAACAATAAACCCAACATCGGATTTTTTTTTTTTTTTTTTAATGAAAAATTGTCACACCATTTTGAGTTCCCATTTTGAAAAGCGATAAAATAATATTCCACGCTCGCTTTACAAGATATTTTTCATTCCATCTTTCACCGAGATGAATGCTCGGAATCATCCTTTACCCCCCCCCCCCCAAGTCATTGTGTTACACACCTCACGATTCATTTGTCAAGCGGGGAAAAGAGGTCCATTTCTGTATCATTGTGGCAAAAGGTGCTTTTATCTGCGCCTTTTCTGAGTCATTTTTCATCTTTTCGTTATAATAATGCTCGTTATTGTGAAACGTAATGTACAACGGCGCTTTTGTTTGAGAGCGCAGTAGTGTGGTAGCATACACACACACACCCATTTGTTCTTAATTTTTTCGGACACACGTCGCAATTGATTGGGCTAACACTGTTTGGGGAAAAAAAAAGAAAAAATAATGTAGTAAAATGATTTCTGGGGGCATTCTCTAAAACATAGTAGATGAACGTTTTTGTATTTAGTACTTTTTTTAAATGTTCGTTACTATCTAAATGTAACAGCAGAATTAATTATGCATGGATTTGTTTTAAATGATACATAATATACGGTTTTCCCAGAAAGAACACAGTGATTTCACACAACGACTATTACTTTCAGCAATAATTTCAAGCAAAAATGGATTTAAATATTTTAGCAGAAGTAAATGAAACTTCGAAAAAATTACCAATTTCAAATGGCTGAGTGATTGATCTAATAATGTGGTTTTGATGATTGTCGATTTTATTTTTCCTGCCAAAAGAGAATTTACGCAACTTACATGAAGCTTAATTTACCAAAAAAGAACGTAACACGCTTTATATTCCACATATTAAGGCACAGAACATGAATTTATAGACGAAACAGGCAAGTTATTCATTGGGCAAAACCTACACAGCTGAGGTGGAGTAAGCAAACATATCTCTCAATGTACATCGGCCGCGGCGCTTACTTGTGACGTCACATCGAGTAGGTAAAGCAAAGCGTTTCCATTGGGTTTCTCCTCTCTCCTGCGCCGCGGGAGTGAGGAGAAACCCAATGGAAACGCTTTGCTTTACCTACTCGATGTGACATCACAAGTAAACGCCGCGGCTTTCCTCTCTAGGGGGCGTTGGTCGGAGCAACGTTGAAATCGTACATTTCCCATTAAGTATTGACTTTATCGTGCAGTGATATATAGTCGTTCGTAAATTAATTCTGAATTTGAAATAATGCCTGAGATTCTGTGTTAAACAGCAACAATTACTGGAGCATAGCTGAAAGATATGGCTGCAGAAATTCGTTGACTGTAGCTGTTGAAACAGAAATTCTCAGCCTAAGCTACATTACACCATGAGTACTATTGTTTTTTCTTGGCACCTACATACAGAACACTACAGATGTTCTGCCTTCCGACCTTCCCTCCAATATATTATCATCAAGAAGTAGAGATTTAGACAGGGGGAATATAGATTTTAAGTTATATTCTTGTCGGATATAGGAATAATAGATGCCTAGCATGTGTTCCAGTGTCAGATTAAGCTATATAATTTCTAATAGAAATATTTACAACAGCCTTCCAGTTATGCCAACGAACTGCGGCTTTCTAAACAAAATTCGAATCGTTTTTTGTCTGCCTTCATACGAAATCGCATGGTCGAAAGTGCGATTCTACTAGGAATAATGCTGTTTTCTTTAGCTAGAAGAAACAAACTATTTGAAGAAATCAGTGCCCGCTAATCAAGTTATTCTGTTGCCTTTTTGTTTTTGAAGTGATTAGTTCTGTGTAAAGGGCATCCCTGAACAAGTAAGTAGCTGTTGTATATGTAATTCCACCTGTTTATCTACGAAACTAAAGAGCAGGTTCACAAAAACGACAGCTGCAGTGGGTCTGAACAACATTTCCAGATACTGTTACTATAACTTGTTTCGTTATAAAATCGGATCTTTGATTCTGAGAGATATTATGGATGACCATGATGAAGGTGGCTACATGCAACAGCAAAATCTTGAACCCAAACTTCCTTTCCAACAGAGCAGGATGACTGAATGGAAAGTTCCCCAGCCAAGTCAAATATCCGCCCAGGAACTTTATTTAAATAGACAGAGAGAGAGTTTTGCGTTTTCTATCTCTTTCAAAACACTTGCAGCTACGCACGGGGGAGTGATGCATAGCCATTCAGAGTTCGCAACGGGACTTTTCTCGAAGATTTGAATGTGCAGGAGGAATTTCCACTCCAAAATATTTATCGCGCCCAATAATTCACGTCGCAGAACTGCGCTTTCCAGCGAGTGGATATATTTCTTCCTTTTATTATTGTTGCTCTGGGACATTTTTATCTGTCCGCTGTGTACAGAAGAGGAATCCGCGTAAATTATATGCGGCGGAAAAAGGGGGGGCGGAATAGATCGCCGACCTCCTTCGGGATCCGCCGAAAATGATGTGGGCCGAATGACGTCACGACCGTTTATTTACAATGACGCGGGAAGATGTTGCGCTTTTGTCTTTGCCTCGGTGCCGCAATCGCGGAGGATATTATGTTTACAGATAATTTTTCATTTCCAAAGAGAGAGAGGTCTTGTGCGCGGAATAATCAGGCGAGGAAAAGAAGTGAGAAGGGAAAGGGCAGATTAAGAATGGGTTTCGCGGTTGGGGTTTCATCTTTCATATAAATCGTTCCCACGAGCTCATACAGCATCGTTAGGTTGTTTTTATTATATTAAGAGTTTATCAGCTGGGAGGCCTAGAATGTCAGGGAAAGGGTGTTACAGAAAAAAAAATATACAAATGCATTGTTAATTTTCTGTCTGTTTTACTTTAAAAAAAAAGGAAAAAAAAAAACCTATATACTGCATGCCGGATATACTGCATGCCCTGTATACCCCCGGCATACTGCATGTGTCGGCAATGAAATTACAAAAGGGAAAAGCATGAATTCGGGTCTTAATAACAAAATTTTGCAGTTTGTGAGCTACTCATACAAGTATCGGAAATTGCTTAGGTTTGCATTAATTTTTTTCGCGTGGTTACTGTTTACATTATAATTATTGCTATATTGATGGGGAAAAAATTAACATGATGTATCGAATTCAAACAAATTTCTAAGCAATTAAAGTAGAACCTTTCTGGTCTAGAACTCGGATAAAAAACAAACATATGCGGGACAATTCGTACTATATGATACAGTCAACTCCGGATATAGTGAACGCAAACCATTAGTCCCGATTCATATACAAGATCTCGGTTCACCATGGGGACACTTCGGTTTTAGCGAACTTCGGATATAGTGGACGAAATTTCATGGTCCCCAGAGGTTCATTATAATCAGAGTTGACTGTATTACTAATATGCGAGTTTAAAAAAAAAAAAACTGATGCAAATTTTTAACGATTAGGCATATATATATTTTATATTGCTTTGAATAAGTGAATTTTAAACTAATGCTTACCGTTCTTAATCAGCTTTTTTCCCGCAATCATTCTTTTCATCGAAAGTTTTGATATTTTGAATTCTTCTGAATCCGATTAGGCAATTATTGGAGATGTAGTAACATTCAGAGCAAATTTTAAGTGCATATTTCCTAGCTTCTGAATGCTTTTCAAAATGATAAATAAGACCGTCATACAAATTCGAATACATAATGAAAAGCGTGTTTATATAAATTCAGCAAAAGATATTTAATAATAATAAAACATCCTATGCACACTGAACTGGTGGGATATATATATATAAAATAAATAAATAAAAAATCCTTTAACAATGGAATTTATGCATTATTCTAAACTATATATATATATTTCTTTTCTTTAGACCGGTGTTCAAGAAAAAAATTAGAAATATGAAAGTAAGGAATACCTTTGAGGCAGATCTTCTTCCTTTTCAGCACCAGGTGTGTTACATTTGGTGAAAGCGTTATGTTAATATTCATGAAAACTTCCACCTCGGCGTTTGCTCTACCCGTACACTGCAACACAAGGCGAAATACTGCAAAACAAAGATAAAATGCATGACTGAATGTGTAGCAAGATTTATTGAACACTTATAATACTCATCATATGAAGAACTGCTGAAACGTATACAGCAACAAACTATTTTAAAAAGAAGTAATCAATCTAACGAATCAAAAACAGTTCCAGTTTGTTAATATATATCAGAATAACACCTCTTCTATTAGTCAAAAACAGTTATCTTTATTTTTTTTTTTTATTATTTTTTTTTTTTTTAACATTAGTGGACACAACATTCTGTAGGTGAATTCGACAAAAATTTGGTTTGCACTATCTCAGTGAAATATTTTTATTTGAAAAAAAAAAAAAAAAATCTTGGGATAAAAGTATTTTGTTAGCGTTATTTATTTATTTATTGATAAATCATTTTTTTAAATCATTAAGCGATAAGCGTGTTTTACGGTGATAGACCATACCTCATTATATGCAATATAACGTTAACAGAAGTAAAACGCAATATATACTGCAAATAAGGCATACCTCGCAATAAAAATATAACAGCCAGAAGTAAGAATTATAAACCACAAGTGGAATAATAATAATAATAATAATAATAATAAATAAGAAGCTGAGCCAAATAAAGTACAATTATATGTATCTGAATTCCATATATGACTAGTATGTCTTCATCAAGAGAATGACCATATTTTAACCAATATAATTTTAATATTTATGTCATTAAGATCTACCATAAGTCTTGAGTCATTTATAGTTTTTGCAATGAAGAAGTGGGCCTTTTCACAAATTAATTAGGTTTAGTTGTACTCCTGCCCAGTAGCGGATCCAGGGGAGGGGCAAGGGGCGTCAGCCACCCGTCCCCCAAAAGAGATTGCTAAAGGGCAACATTCTGCTTTATTATACAGTTTAATTAGCTAAAATGATAATATTTTAATACTTAGCCCCTCCCAAAAGCATATACATTCGTTTAGACTAAAATTTTGATTTATTGTACATTTTAATTGGGTGAAATAAGCTTTTTTTTTTTAATTTAGCCCCTCCCCCAAAAAAATTCTAGATCCGCCACTGCTCCTGCCTAGCATTAACTGATATAAAACTGCGAAAATCTCCTGTCAGTGTGGGTTAAAGGCAGCTCAAATCTTTCGTAAATAACAAAACATTTCTGAAACAAAAAGCACGTCAGTTGTAAATCGTCATTCGCGTTTATTTTTAGAATATTCGGAAATCATTTACGTATAATCTCTTGCCATAAAGCTGAAGCATCCACAGTTCTGCAGAACAAACGAGGCACGCTTATACACGCGTTTCTGAAATAGCAGCTGCTGCACTTAGAAGAAAAAAACACGAAAATGAGCCGCCATTTTTCACAAGAATTCCGAATTCTCGAACTTTTATGCTAATCCACCGCCTATTACTGGGGGGGAATAAAAATCATCTGGGACATAAAATTTATGGCGCGACGCATGCACGAGCACGCAGAAAATGGGACATAAATCGGAACTTCAGAAAATAATTCGTGACACGAGAAAGATATGTATGAATAAATCGAAGGGGACTTCATTCATGGAAGTGGCCATTTGTAATAATTATAGCACTGGGTATGCAGAAATGTGAAATATGTTGCAATTATTTGGATATGAGAGTGGGATTACAGGCTTTCCCTTTTTTGTGTGTGTATGTGTGTGGTTTTAATACACAGTTTCATATGCCACGTGATAAATAAAAACGGGTGCATTAGAGGAGAATTAGAAAATGTCTCGTTAGAATTACACATTTGAATAAAGCTTGGCTCGATGTCTTTGTATCTAATAGGAGCCATGTGTTAGCGAGAAGAAATAACGCAAATCAATGTTGAGTAAGAAGAAATTACGCAGTGATGTCTAATGACATTAGGGCAGTGATTAACGAGATTCTTGGATTGCTTACAATAAATCGGAACGACGTTTATATGTTTGTCGTGTGCACAGGTTTGATCGGGGGCCTATAGTTGTTCCAATGCATTCTAGTAATGAAAAATTTCGTTTCTATGTGACATGTGCAGATTATTAATTTCATTTATAGGCTTTCTCCTTTCGAGATACGCATACAATTCCGATTACGCAATTTGTTAATGATTTTAATTAATACTTTTTCATAGAAGTTACAGATGTTCAAGTTTAAGATGACCGCAAACGGATTATTTAAAAATAAATTTAAGCGAACATATTCAGCTTTTTTTGTATTTACGATAAGATTATGAATAAGGACATAATAGTTTAGCTTCGAACTTTTGTAAAATTTGTGACTGTTTAATAGGTTTAACTAGCCCAACTTTCTAAATGCCACACATTTATGCTAAGCAAATGTAAATTGATAAGAAAAATGACTAGTGCTGTTAATACCAGATTAGTTCCCGTTCTTCGACAGGGTGAAAGTTAACTTTTTTCTAACCACACATATCTGGAGTTGGTATGGATATATGTACACCGGACAAAGATATTTCACAGTGATATATTAAATAAACATCTTAAAGACATACAATAATGGCATAAGACAAATTAAAAAATCTAATCCTAAGTTCGAAAAAATCGCTTCGAGGTGGGTCAGAACCTTTCCTAGGAAATATTAAATTTGATAGACCTAGCAACGAACAGATTCAAAATTCCCCATTTCCCGCCGACATAGTTGAGAGGAAAAAACAGCATGTTGCATTAAAAGGCACAATAAACGTCAAGCGCGGATGTGAAAAGAATATCTCTAAACCTTCTTCCTATTAGTATATTTCAGCTCCTCAGCTTTCATTAGTATATTCGGCTTTAAAGCTTCTGCGTACAACAAGGATAATTTTTTTAGAGAAAAAAAGAACGTTTTAATCGGTTCAGTAGTTTTTTTTTTAGCATATATATAACAGAATAAACAGATAATACCTCTCATTCTATTCATTATCATTGCATAGTTGAGAGAAGAAACGGCATTGTCATTTTTCGTTGGAGGGAATTTGAAAAGGACTTTTCGGACCTAACTTTCTTTCTATTCTCCAGACTTTGGATTTCTATAGCTTTAACCCCTCTGCGGACAACAGGATTTATTTTGCCAACAGCCGTGTTTAACCCTTTGAGGCGCAACCCTTTCCCAATGCTGAAAAAAAGGACAGACGTTGCCATCGCTCGACTTAACGAACTATTTTTATAGAAATCAAATCTATTCTTCGTGACTATCAACAGTCAAAACGTAAGAGTTGAGTGTTCCCAGAGTGGGATCACTGCGCTTTAAAGGGTTAAATAGGTTGAGCAGTTTCTTAGTTTAGCGAAGAAACAGACTCCAACACTCTGTTATAATAGATAAACTGCTATCACTCTTATCCATGATCATGCACATGCTTTGCTGTAAAAGCAGAAAAAAACTGCTTATTTCATTAATAAACAATCAGTAATTAAAAACATTTCGAAATTTCTGTTTATTGCCATGGAATAACGCACTCGTAGTTTTGCAGTAAGTAACATTAAAATATTTGTTATATAGTTTTATGGAATGGAAGTTCTACCGTTTAGGCCCGAATACAACGCGGTGTTTTTCGATTGATCATTGCCTGCAAAATACCTAGTTATACTAGAAAAACCTATATTTAGGCGCTGAATTCGAGGCCTAAATATAGGATTTTTCTAATTATCTAGATGAAAAACTTCGGGGTTGCGTTATATTCGGGCCAATATGGTATTTTAAATCATTTATTCTTTTGTGCATTTTAGGCAAGTTTATACTTTAAGCAAATTTCTAGTTTTAAAAATCATTCTCAAACTATACATTTTGTGAGATATTAAATTAATATTTTGCTGCTTTTAAAGACAATTTTTAAGACATTTCCATTATCGCAGGTGCACATGCCCCTCCCCCATTAAGGGGAATGGATCCTAGAGGGGAATGGATCCTAGAGGGGCATAACTGCCCCTCTAGGATCATAAACTGCTAAGTTTATACTATAGAAGATTGATTATTTTGTAAATTCAAATGAATTTACAAGAAAGAGACAAAAACAGTTTGTGCCCTCCCCAGAATACTTGTCTGGATCCGCCACTGTTAATTTTGAAACAATGACGGTACGAATTTTCGACAAAATAATATTTGCAGAGTACATCTTAAAATACGCAATAAAAATTATCTCAGACACATCTCTTCACATAATTAAAAAATCTGATGTGTCCAACACATGACTTCCTTGCACGTCTATTAATTCAAAAATGTTTTTTACGCACTTCCTCTAAACTTATTTGTTTGAAAGAGATAAAATATCAATAATAGTAAGGTATAGCGATTTCTAGCCAAATATTTCGATATCGCCAAGCTGAGTTCAATTTGAAAGATTTCCTTCTGACACTTTATTTGGCGATATTTCACCAAAAGCCGACAAACTTGAGATAGTTTGCGAGATTTTGGGGATAGCCAAAGTAGTCATTGACCACTGACTTTCAATGAATTTAATGCATCCATACACCTTAATGTATTTAAAGTCATTTGGCTCACCCTGTAAATAAATTCCCAGTCGATTGCTGTCAAAAAAGATATTGAAAACAGTTAGACATTATAATATAGTTCTAAATACAAAAGTTAAAAAATCTACGGGTTAGTTTTAGAGTTATACAAAATACGAAATAATTTTTGGCGCCAAATTTGGCGATATTTTGGCGAAACTCGTCAATGTCGACGACATTTGGCGAGATTTTAAGCATGGACCAACAATGACAGATTATCGCCAAATTTGGCGACGTTTCGCCAAAACTCGCCAAGAACGACGACAAATGGAGATACTTTGGGCATGGACCAAATGACTGAATATCGCCAAATTTGGCGACATTTCGGCAAAACTCGCCAAGGTCGAGGACAGACGGCGAGATTTTGGGCATATACCAAACAATGACTGACTACAGTTGTATTATATTGAAGATGTCCATAGACATTAAAGTACTGAAATTCTTTTTGGTGGTCCTGTAAAGAAACTCCAGTAGATTGGAACCAAAAATCGAGATGCACAACTAGATGTTACAACAATCTTACATATGAAATTTCATAATAGTTTTTTGAGATTTGAGAGTTAAATATGCACACACGTACACCAAAAGTCGCCAAGCTTGACGACTTTTGGCATAGTTCTTGAGGGAGGCACGTGACCGTGGTCCGACCATTACCTAACTTATGTTGTAGGACGGTATTGTGCTTGAAATGGATGAATGCCCCTAAAATTGCCATTGACCGTAATGTATTGAAAATCTTTTGAGTGTTCCTGTAGCAGAACTGTAAATGATAAAGACACTTTTTTTAATGGAGAAATTCATTTTCTAACTCTTTACAACATATATCACTCCTGAGTCGTTTGAAATAGCCCAAAACCTCTAAAAAACGCTTTGATGAATGTCGGCCCATAGAGCGTAATGTATTTCGAATCTTTTAGGCGGTTCTGTAGATAAACTATCCAGTCGAATGGAACCGAAAGAGGAGGTGCACAACTAGATGTTACAACAATCCTAAATATAAAGTTTCAACATTCTACGCCTAATAGTTTTTGAGATATGCGAGTTTAATGAATTTCGGCCCATTGAGCGTAATGTATTTCGAATGTTTTGGGCGGTCCTGTAGATAAACTATCCAGTCGAACGGAACCAATAGGGGAGGTACACAACTAGATGTTACAACTATCCAAAATATGAAGTTTCGACATTCTACGCCTAATAGTTTTTGAGTTAGGCGAGTTTAATGAATTTCGGCCCATAGAGCGTAATGTATTTCGAATCTTTTGGGCGGTCCTGTACATAAACTATACATTCGATTGCCACCAAAAGGGGAGGTGCACAACTAGATCATAGAACAATACTAAATATCAAATCTCAACATTCTACGACCAATAGTTTTTGAGATATGCGAGTTACATACATACGTACGTACGTACAGACGGCATGGAAAAACTGACCACAATAGACTCTCCGCTGGTCAAAATGAGTTGCAGACGCGTTAATATGATCGTGCATGCTAGCCTACAATGAGATGCATCGAAAAAATTCTTAAAATTAAATTTAGAGGTAGTCAAAATCGGTTTTTTTGTCGAAATTTGGCCCCCAAAATTTTTCGGGATCACATTACTTCCTTATACTACGTACAAGGAAGTAAAAAGCACTATACGAAGTACTTAAAAAATGAAAGCCAATGCTTAATCAAAGTACTTTTGCGTGCAATACAGGTTGAACCAAAACAGTGGAAGGGGGAGATATTTAAAAAAAAACTTATGCTACAGTTTTAAATTACCCAGAAAAAAGATTTTACGGTCTTTAAACTAGTGGAAGAAAAAAAAATGATCATAAACTGCTGAATATAAAGTAAAAAGTATTGCACTATTTCAAACTGAGCGAGAAAAGCATTGGTCATTTTTCAGGTGTTCAATGATCGGTTAAGGAATTTCTTGGTGTATGGAAATGAAATGGCGGGAGGCGGCAAAAGACAAACGATGCAGCGATTTTGTGATGCAGAGCGAGATCGTCATCTTCCGGAACGCATTTGTCTTCATGAGAGAGGGGGGGGGTGTTTTTCAACAGAAAAAAAAAAGAATATATATGTAATTGCTCGGTTAATTATACGATTAAGTTGATGAAAGCGAATCTTTAAAATAGGTACTGTAAGGAAGGGGGAAGCGGGGGGTAATTATGACCACTTTATGCATTTTTCAACTTGAATTTTCAACTCTTTTCAGAATAAGAAAAACATTGTTTTGAGCAGTTAGGTGGTAACTTTGACCTCTTAAAAAAATCAATTAAAATTTTGCTGTCGTGGGCTTCTTTAGTTGTGATTTGAGAACGTGATCATAATTATATCCATCAAAACTATTGAAACGGAAAAAAAGATGATTGGGACCATAAGTGGGGGGAATTGTGATAATAATATGATTGATTTTTGAATATACAACATTGGTTTGAACAAAGACAAATGTTTGCACACTGAAATCAAACATCTATATACATCTATATCTATATCTATAAACATCTTAAATTAAAAATTCAGCCTGTGTTTAATAATAATGACAAAAAACAAAAGTTTAAAAAAACTTTAGATTTTTTCATTGTTTGATTGTTTATTGGAGCCTGGCACAACAATACTTCCCCCCCTCTTTCCAATGACATAACTTTTAAAATTATTCTAACTATGGAAACGCGCACATTACAGGGAATTGATTATACATTGATATACAGGGAAACCTTCCAGTTTGGACACTTAGAGTAGGATTTGTTATCGATGCATGACAACGATATGAAGAACAAACACAGCAAACATGCAAAAGACAGTAATAGTTTTCTCATTAGCTTCATCTAAAAATAAAAGACCAACATTTCACAAAAAATCAATCGAATTATGAAAAAAAATGTAATAAATCCGGAAAATTCAATTGTTTACAAGTTTTACATTCTGAATTAAACCTTTTGGAAATAAAGTATATCTTGATGTGATTTAAACATGAGCTGTAGCCATATTTGGGAATACCTTCAGGAAGCAGCCTATCATAATTGTTCATTATTTTCGATTTCATAATGGGTGTAAGCAACCGAAGTTTAGTACCGTACTGATGAGAGGAAAGGTGAGACTTCAGTAATGTCGAGAGATTCTTCAATAAAAATGACATGTCAATAAATTCATTGAGAATTAATTAAATATCCTTTTGATCTCAAGCAGACATGCCAAGTTTCCAAAATCCTCAGGTCTTCTGCTTTTGAATTTCAAAGCCTGAGTTTCCAAAATTCAAAAGCCTGAGATCTCTAGCTTTTCAATTTCAAAAAGCTTGATTTATTTTATGCATGCATTTTGAGCACGGAATGCACACATAATAAGTGTCAACATAACAATTTATTTCTTCTCTTAAATCCCATTCATGTTTATAAAATCGCTAGTATTACACTACTTGAGTTTCGTATTATAAATAAATTCAGCTCCAAAAATTTGCCAAAAGAAATATAAGAAAATATGAACAGTCAACGTACATGTTGTAAAATATTCTTATCTAAAATCTATATAAACATTAGAAAATGAAAAAAGGCCTAATTTAATTTCAAGAAAAATTTTATTAATCTCACACAGCTTTAAAATTTCTAGCATTCTAACAAGAATTGATCTTGTGAACCTGATGAAGAAAATTGGGGGAAAATTGCCGTTTCTGAATAAACTCTCAAAAAGCCTGAGAAAATTAAGAAAAATCTTGAGGCCCAATATAGGATCCAAAATCCTGTGATTTCGTCTGATCAAGTATTAAAATTCGTGTCTGAATAAGCATGTTTGTACTAAATGAGCTTTTACAAATATTTTCAATTAAATTAAATATCAATTTTCAAAAGATACCTTTTCGTAGGATGCCAGACAAAAGCAGAAACGTCGTTAAACTGCTGCACTACACTATTTCAGAGTAAATTTTAAGATCTGAAACTCTTTTCTTCGTACAACGCCTTAATTGATGAGCCTTATAATTTTTTTTTTCTTTCCCAATCAACTCCTACGTTCTTTATGTGTTTGTTGGCACTTAACTTACGCACACCTTGCTGACACGTAACTTAAGCCACTTGTGTTAAAGTGCGTGCTGCAATTTTACTAAGGAACGAGTTTTGCTTAAGCCCCCATAATTAAAACTTTTAACCCTTTGAGGCGCAACCCTTTCCCAATGCTGAAAAAGGGCCAGCCATTGCCATCGCTTGACTTAACTACCAGCAAGATGGCGGACAATCGAAACGTTCATCGCTTGCCACAGATCTAGAGACCCTTTTTTGAAGACAGCTGGCTGTGCGGCACAGCCAGCTGTCGTCAAAAAAAGGGTCTCTAGATCTGTGGCAAGCGATGAATGTTTCAATCGTCCGCCATCTTGCTGGTAGTTAAGTCGAGCGATGGCAACGGCTGCCCTTTTTTCAGCATTGGGCAATCTATCCAGCTATTCTCGCATTCTTCCATTTATCAACAGATGTCAGTGCTGTTAAAAATAATCGCGAGAATTTTTTTACGGGAAATGACGTGCTAAGAAGTATAGGATTCTCGTGGAGCTATGTCACCCCTAACTATTTTTATAGAAATCAAATCTATTCGTCGTGACTGGCAACAGACAAAACCTCAGAGTTGGGTGTTCCCAGAGCGGGAACACTGCGCGTTAAAGGGTTAAGCCACCACAATTAAAACTTTTCAACAACTTTGGAAATTTTCATACAGTAATACAGTACAATTTAAACATTGAACCATTTTTTTTTAAGAAATCCATATTTACAAAAGAACTGAGAAGAGAAAGAAAAAAAAAAAGCTGTAGTTACAACAGCAAAGTAGTTTTTGGGTTGAATGCAGGGGGAGAAAAAGAGCGGCATTAATATTCAGCGGGGGTGGGTCATACAGCAGAGTAAAAGTCTCGAGGGCACAAATCATCTTTCCTTTAGAAGCTTATCAAAAAGAAAGGCGAAAGAAAAACAGAATAAAGGATTTTTAAAGGCCTACTGCTGCGGCCCATTTCTCAGCTGCTCAACGACCAGCGACGGACACCCGGGGACAAATCAAGAGAAAAGGGCGTCAGGATAAACGACACGGCCTGCACATGCAGAGTAGCGCAATTTCGGTGCTTTGGCCTGCCTCTTACCCGAAGAAAATGCTCTCTTCATTTCGCCAAAAGAGGGGAACTTATATGCTAATCCGGCGCTTATTACCGAGCTAAAAATCACCCGGAGCCAAGAATTTATGGGGAAACGCATGCGCGGCCACGGCCAGAATTTGGACATAAATTCCGACACTCGACAAATATGTCGCGACAGAGTGTGTACGGTTGGGGGCGTATATATCTCAGAGCTGATCTGCATTTCGCTTTGTCGAGGCACGGGCTCCGCGTGGAAATTAATTGCGTTAAGTCGCTAGATTTGAAGCACCGATCGCTGCATTTATGAATATCTTAGTGCGGGAATTCAGAAGTTTGCATGCTCGCCTGCCTGCGTTTATTTGCTTATTATCAACTTTCTTTTCGACGATGAAATCATATCACTGACATGTACACAGGCCTTTTCTATTTTGGAATAAATGCCAGTGAAGGACAATAAATACACAACGACGGGACTTTATCTATATTATTTCACTTGAATTTAGTAGTTTTTTAGTCTACAGTAGGGCAGAATAAGGAACTAAAACTGCCCGAAAAAATCAGTTTAGAGTATGACGGTCTTACTCGCTCAAATATTTCACACGCGTCATTGGGCAGATATCCAAAACATGACATTAACAGGCGTGTTTGGATTAATCTTCGTGTAAGAGACGGTCAGTTACCAGTTTTTGCAAGCTCGACTAAAAAATTACCAATCCCGAAAATTACTGGCGGTGGTTAAAATACAGACGAAAACAACTCAGACGTTTTTTAACGCACGTTTCTCTCTGATGTATTTTTAACTCAGTGTTATTATTTTACTACAGAAAGGGTTTTGCTTAAAGCAGTTGCTGATCCAGAAATTTTTTTCGGGAGGGGATAGATAAATTCTGAGTTTATTTCACGAAAACAAAATTTTAGTCTAAACCAATGTAAAAAATTTTGGGAGGGACTAAGTTATTAAAAAAAAGTCATTTTACCTATGAAAAATGTTATCAATCAATCTCTTCTGGGGGGACAGGGGCGCTGAAGCCCCCTAGCCCCTATCCTGGATCCATAGACGGCTTAAGGCATGACAGTTTCAATCTTTAGAAAAGATTTAGTTTCATAATACGTTTTATGTGCGCGGTGTTGTGAATCTTTAAACAAAAACACCCACCTCGCTCAAAAAAAGAAGACAGCATGTTTATTTTTAACACATTACTGATTATATTTCAACTGCAAATTACTTTGCGTCCTCCTGTATTCTTTAAACCTTTGCAATCATTTATAAAGGTGGCAACGAGATGATAAAGTATCGTTATTTTACAGCTGTGATATTCGACTAGATTTTGAATCCAACACTGAATTGAACAATACAACAATAAAGAACGAAATCCAAATAATTTTCACAAATACTATTAAATATATCTGTTTTAACACACGCATGCATATCATAAATAATATACTGTACCTTCTTCTTTAGTTGGAATCATTCCTTTCCGAGAGATGTTGAGTTGAGGAGCGCTTAAAGCTTCTGGGTCACTGACAGTAAAACTGATGGAATAAGGAATCTAAAATAAAAAGCAAAGCCCTATAAACACACTGAATAAAATTAAAAGGGAAAAAAACAAGTATATTCACGTTTACCTCTATGATATAATTTTTGAAGTTCGTAACAACTTAGGAAAAAATAACCCTTCAAAATCTTAAAGAAAAGGAAACCAAAATTATGCTGTTTCCGTGAAACCTGCGAAAGTTGGATATTTGTGGTTCCCTCAAAAAATGTTCAACTTATACGCTATAGGTAGATTTCAGTATTACAGCCACATACCGTTCCCCGCACTCTCCCCCCCCCCAAAAAAAAAAGTAATAATAATAAAATAAAAAAAAAAACTAAATTCGCTCCGAAAGAATCAAATTAACTCCGAAAGATTTAAAAATTGGGACAAGCTTGACCCGATGTTAAATCCTTCGGAGCGAAATTATTTATTTATTTAAAGCGTGCAGAAAAGTGTCCAACTTTGGAGGTTTCGTTATTGGAATTCAAGATAATTTAAACTTTTGTAGCATCAAAAATCAGTAATGTTATCTGCCTTGCATCTTGTATCTCTCTTGCTGTAATACGATTATATTCTTTCTTCAAGCACTCAGCATTCAATTTATGCACGTATGGAACATACGCTTTTAATCTGTCATTTCATGTGTGGAAGCATTTTGCAGTAATCTTATCTTGGTTAGCCACACACAGTTCCGACAAACCTACCCATTAGAACTTTCTTTGGCCATTGTTACGTAGTAGACATTACGAATAATCGCATTAAGCAGGATGACAAAACAATGGGGACATATGTGAAGTTCTAAAACGTACGTAACAGATATCACTGAGAAGTGCAACCTGGAGCCGGCGTAAGAGATAATACCGTGCAAATGCTTTAAGAAATTTAACGTGACACTAAATGCCAATAAACAATTGGTAAAATGAGAAATAGTTGTCGCGCGGTGCAAGATTATTGATTTTTAGCAATGGGTGGGATACTACTTTCACTCGTCGTGAATAATGTCATTTAATTATGGCGAGGTGTCGCGCAGCACATTTCCCATAATTCAGTGCTTTGCTGAATGGTAAAACGGAATTCAGTATTCGTAAGATATTCTTACTGTTTCAGGTTATCTGCCAGGAATGAACTTATCGCGTCATTCAATGTAAGCATTCAACTACATTAGTCTAGTGCTGAGAATAATACAAATGAGTGAAAGTAGAGCTTCATATTAAAAAAACTACAAAGTTAGATCTGACAAGTAGGATGAATCTAAACAGTTTTTACAGAATAAGGGGGGTGACAGTGCTCATCGAGATTAACAGAAACTCCGATGAAATACGGATTCGCAAATGGTGCTTAAGCGTGAAAATCGTTAAAATGCATCTGCAAATGTACGAAGTGAACATGCTACAATAATACTACAAATTGCATGTATGAACGCTTGCATGTTGCGCAATTGCGTTTATTGGTCAGATTCTGATGGAAATGCAAATTTGTGTAGGCGGTTTAACCCTTTGAGGCGCAATGCTTTCCCAATGCTGAAAAAAGGGTCTCTAGATCTGTGGCACGCGATGAACGTTTCAATCGTCCGCCATCTTGCTGGTAGTTAAGTCGAGCGATGGCAGCGGCTGCTCTTTTTTCAGCATTGGGCAATCTATCCAGCTGCTCTTGCATTCTTCCATTTTTCAGCAGATGTCAGTGCTGTTAAAAATAATCGTGACAATTATTTTACGGGAAATGACGTGCTAAAAAGTAAAGGATTCTCGTGGAGCTAGGTCAAAATTCGCTTACATTTTTATTCTTCATATGAATTCTATATTTATTCATTAGAAAGCCGTTATACCCCAATAGAAGTATATAACTCATCTTCAAATGATCAAAGAAAACGCATTAATTTACAATTGATCTGGCTTTTTTCTTATATGCCTGTAAAACCACTTTTTCCTTCTTGTTTGTGTTAAAGCAAGGAAGCATTCCGCCTCAAGGTGTTCCTGTTATTTACGTTTTTTTTTTTTTTTTTTTTTTTTTTTTTTTTTTTGGGTTATTTGAAAAGAAACTTTTAAAAAATGAAAGCATGAGAAATAAATCTATAATGCGTGAGAAAATTCGATTTTTTTTTACCCCCTATCAAAATAGCAGAAGAAAGAAAAAAAAAAGCGAAAGCAGAAAAATTATTTTTCGTAAGATCTTCACATTTTGCTAATTAAACCTTTTTACAATAACGGGAAAAAGAAACACAATTTTGAAGAAATACAAATCACACGAAAAACATAAATAATAAAGGGCTTTTCATCACATGTTTCATATTTATCGCTCAAAACAAACAACTTAAATAACGTCACTCAAGAGCGTTCAGTAATCGTGCATTGAGCTCAATATGTGAGAAAGGTTATGTTCTCCCTTATAGTAAATATATAAATACCACGCAAACACTCTCATTTGGAAATTTCAATATCGTACATCTAAATTTCGCGAAACTTCTATAAGTCAGTCCAAGGACAGACAGACAGGCAAACTGAAATCCGAGCCTCTTTCAAACTATTATGTGAAATTATAATAAAATACTATCATTGCTATTTTATTATTTCTAAACAGCCAATAACTTAAACGGAGAGCTGTTCGCGAAAGTTGTAGCACGCGACTGTAAAACAGCAGTAGCTGCGTGTCAAGGAAAAAATAGCAATGGCTAACTTTCCTGTAAAACTACTTTTTCCTTTCTAGCTGTGTTACGGCAGAAAAAACGAAAATGGCAAATAAAAAATTTTTTGCTTACTGATCTCAAGAACGTGTGTAACAAAGAGTAGTAATGACGGAGTCATAATGCATTTATTTATGTAATTACACCTGCAAGCAGTGCTACGTTTATCAGAATGAGCTAATTTAAAACTGGCATGAAAAACTTTACGTACAGCTTGTGTTCGATCTGAGCAACTCCAATCAGAATATTACTGTTTTATTTTATACTATATATGCTGCATATACACCAAAATTTCCATTTTACAGCACAGTCAGTTACACTTTTTTATTCCAATATTTTGTTTACTAATTTATTTATCTTTATTTCAACAAGCACCAATATTAATTTCTTTTTTTTATTTCATAAGAATTCTTGGAAATATAATTTTACACCTGTAATATTTTACTTTTGGTTGATAAAAATGTTTCTTTTAAGATCTATATTGTACACAGATATATACTTCTTTTTGGAAACAATTAAGCAGAAAACTTCGAATGCTAAGACATTTGTGTTCTTTTTTTTAATTTTTAATTAAATTTTCTTTGCGAATTTTGATTTAACGAAGCCAAAATGTTAAACAAAAATTATCAGCGTCAGTGAGACATTTAATTCCTGCGCGCACCATGTAAAAACAGCTCAGACGAATTTCATGAAATGTGGTATCACGGCACATAGTTATTTCACTTAAACTACTTTAAACTACATACAGCTTGAATGAAAATAAAAAATAATAATAATAATAATAATAATAGTGATATGGTGTAGTTTTTTTTGGGGGGGAGGCGTAAATTACATGTAAACAACTAAAGTAAGGGAATTTGGCTGAATTATGGGAAATTAATCAAATTAAAGTATAGACTTTGCCTTTTTTTTTAAACCTTTAAGAAATTTGTGTAAATTATAGCATGGATTTGGAATTTTTTTAAAAATCCATCGAAACAAGCCCTGATACCAGAACATCATGCCAATTTGAATGAAAACTATATTTTCTGATTTCTTCCAAAAGTTTTAAATCGTTCAAAGAGCAATCATGATTTTACGAACCAATTAGCATACAAGAAATTGTAAATATTGAGAGGATTTCAAGCATAGGACATTACACTCAAAACAAGGAAAACTGATCAGCGAGAAAATTCGTTACCGTGTCCCCATCTCAAAAACTGCGTGTTCGAGATATTTCAGTTGCTGATTAGTAAATGATGTTAAAATAAAATATCAGCTAGAAACCCCTCAGCTTGAGATAATCCGCGCTTCTCTCCCTTTGTCTGGATTGTTCAGTTAATTAATCTATTTATATCGCGAAATTCAAATCATGTGCAGTAATATACAGGGTGTCTCAAAAAAGGTGGTAACAGGGTTTAATTCTTTATCTATTAGAGGTAAGTGGACAAAGTAAGTTGAAAAAATGTTCAAAATAAGGTAGGCAAAAAGAGTGCGTTAAGAGAAAATATCTTTGAGAAATGTTTTAAAAAATTACTTTTTCACATGGATACGACCCCTGTACAAAAAAATGCCCAATTAGTAAAACGTGCCCCATACACTACTGAGGTGATGGACAAAATTTTAAATATATATTCTAAAAAGTGCCAGAGATAAGAAGATAAAAATACACTGACTCAAACCATTTTTCAATGGCTCTCGAAAGAAAAGAAAAAAAAAATCACGTCGGATAATCGTGTTTCGGGGATCGTACACAGAGGAAAATAATGTTTTACTCTCTAGCAAACAATGTTTACATTCAATTTCACGTATAGCCCATCTTTGTTGTAAGATATTTTTGAGACGTTTTGTGAGAAAGACAGAAAATTTCTACATTACCCAAGCTTTTGAGGCACATTTTACTAATTGAGAATTTTTCTACACGGAGGTCGTATACAAATAAAAAGAGTAAATTTTAGAAAAAGAACGAGAAGAATTTTTTCTTATCATAGACTTTTTTCCTACATTATTTTGAACTTTTTTTTTATTATTTTACATGGCCCACTTAATAGATAAAGAATTAAATCGTGTTCCCACCGTTTTGGAACACCCTGTAGAATCGAACACACACGTTCTTTTTTTTACGGATGAATTTTATTTACAATAGGGTCGATTTTCTAATATTAAACAGGTGCATCATGAAATATACCCAGATATTACGTGATTTCCTTTGAAGAGAGACGGGAAAAAAAGGAACTATACACATATTGACCTGCTCTCCAAAAAAAATCTCTTTTTTTTTTTTTTCATTTTAATGCAGGTAAAAACAATCTTCCTCGCACACATAAAAGAAGGGAAAGTTAAGCTTTATAAAACAAAATAAAATAATCTTATTTTTATTTCCTATATCCCATAACCTGTTTTTAAGGATGACAAATGGTTTGGAATTTCGCTGGCCGTGCGCGCCGGAAAAAAACAGTTTTTTTTTTTTTCCGTGATATCGAGCCGTTGACCGAAAGCCGTTTGTTCTGATATCTTCTTGCTCCAACGGAATATTTACTGTAAGCCCTAGAACGAGATTTTATTTTTTCTTCTCTATTCCTAGCCGAGCTGCTCTAGCGTCTCCCGCTGCATTTGGCGCGTTTATTTTCCTTTCACGAGCGTAATAACAGCAGTATTTCAGAAATGTCGAATTGTTATGCCGCCGCGTTTTGTAAACGCGCGCTCATAACTCCGTATATGCGGAATAAAATATTGGAAGGGATTTTCCGAGAATTCCTTTTTGAATATCTCGGTGTCCATATGCATCCTTACTCTTTCAAAAAAGGCCCCGTAAAGAAGCCTCTTTTTTCCCATCTCAGAGTAAAGGGGATTTCATTTTAGGCACCACGATGTACCCAGAGTACAGTGAGGGCTAATACATGAAACGTTTGGACTCTTTGAGTTGCACGTGCTTCCAGAGCCGTTGAGGTGACGAAATTGACGAAATACAAAAATGTTTGTCTTTTCAGAGAATACAAATCTCCAATCGAAAAGTGATCAGAAAGACTTCAGCAACAAAAGAAGTCATAAACATAATGAATAATAAATAATGTGTTTTACCTCCCCCCCCCCCCTCCAAGTATGTTTTTGTGTTTCCATAGCATTTGACTATCACTGTTAATAATTATAATAATAATAATTTCTTAAATATAAATTTAAAAAAATGAATACTAAAAATAAATTTAAAATAAGAGATAAACCATTTTTTTATATACTGAGGCTGTAAACTGTATCTAAAAGTTATGAACACTTTCTATAGGTAGCACAGATACAAAGTTAAGTTAGGGTTTTTCGCGTTTTTGGAATGCCGAGATCAAACGGTTAACATAAATAAACTAACATTTCTAAGTCTGGAAGTATGTTGAGGTATGTTAAGCAAAACACGGAATTTTTTTTTCAAAAACACCACAAGTGGGCCGTGGTAACTCATTGGTTAAATCACTGGACTGGCCACCAGAAAGTTGCGGGTTCGAAAGTCCTCTCAGTGGTCTCCAGCAGTTTTAGAGAGGTTCCAATATTCCGATGTCCCCGCCTATCTGATGAGGGTCCAAATTGTGGTAGAAAACTCTACTACGACTATAGCTCTAAACCGGAGCCCCCGGGAAGGGAGGGGGAGAGTAGACAATTACAAGGCGAGCCTGGGTACTGAACGCGTGGAGGTGTTGTGACGTCACAAGAGAGGATGGACTTTTCTCCGTTAAAAGCATTAGAATCATACGGAAAAGTAGAAGAAACTAAGATGTTTTGTGCCTTTTATGGATACTAATGGTAAGTCAGCAATCTCTATTCTTAATACGACATACTTGATAATAGTTATTAAGCTATAGAGTACATAAAAATATAAAATTGCCGTATTTTGCGTTAGTTTTATTGATTTCTGTTCTTTTGTTCTAGCAATCATTATGCTTCCGTTTGCTGCGTCCCAGGCTGTAAGTAAAGCTAATTACAAAAGAGGAGAAAATGTAAAAGTTTTCACTTTTCCCAAAAAACGAAGAAAAGCGGGCCGAATGGACTAAAAATATTCCAAGAAAAAATTGGTCCCCAGGAAAAAATACGTATGTTTGTATTGAGCATTTTCGAGATGAAGATCTTTTAAAAGACGATGCTATTTTAAAATCAGATGGGGCACTTTTAACTGTAAAAAGAAAGCATTATAAATTAGAACCGAATGCTATCCCGTGCATTTTTTCGAGCTTACCAGCCTATATATCCGATATTACCAAAAAACAAGAAAGAACTGATCCTACTAAAAGAAGAGAAAACGTTTAGGAAAAAGATATTGAGGAAACCGAAAAAAATAATGCAAAGGAAAATATAAATTCTTTTGTAATTAAGAAATGTATCAAGAGTTTCATTGCAATTCTATGTTAAGAAAATTTCACCTTTAATTATAAATTAAACGCAGATCCCCTTCCACTGCACATACCAAGTAGCTTAAGGTTCAATGCGGATCTCATGGTTGATTTATTTATTTTTTAAAAAAAAAAAGAGAGAGAAATCTATTTGCTGGATACTTAGAAAAACAAAAATATAGAAGATATTTATTAAAGAAATATTTCCAACTAAACGGTTTATCGGAATTTGTTGAAAATTCTGAAATTAAGTATGAACACAGATTTGGAAATTAACTCAAAATAGAAAATGTATTACTGCAATGCTAAAAACAGTAACAAAAAACTATATGTATTACTGCAATATATTTTACATGAAAACCCCTGAGAGCATTTAGACAGTTTTACATATTCAAGAGTTATACTCACTAATTTTTAAAAATATTTAATTATGTATATTTCAAATGTCTCAATGTGATATTTGAAAGTCTTATCTAGAAAAAATTAAAGCAAACACTTGTAGTGCTTTCATGAAAAACTTTATAGTATTTGTAAGCTTTGGGTAAAAGCTTTACTTTTTATTTTCTTGTTTTTGTGCTTTAATTGCTTCTAATAAAATTTGACATTAGGAGTCTGTATAACATAATTATATATAGTATGTATTGTACAAGTTTTTAAAATATTAATTGTGGAAATTTCTGATTATATTCCTCGTGCTACTAGTGTTTATTGACATTATTGATCAGATTTCTTCCATAGAATTCAATACAAACTCCATCCTCTCTTGTGACGTCACGAAATGGCTTAAGATGACTATTTATGAATCTGGATATTTTTAACATCAATTCTTTCAAAAAGCTTATTAAAACGAAGCAAAACTAAATAATGTATTTCAGTTTTTAAGTAAAATTAATAAAAATTATTATTTTTACTTAAAAATATATTTACTTTTACTTACTTAAAAATATGACTTTATGCTTATACAACGTATAAATTTAATCCATATACATATTATTTTAGATAAATGATAACATTGAGTAACCATTATATTATTTAGAATGTATTTGCCAGCCCGAAATGCAAAACATACTGCATACAATGCTGAAACTGCTTTAAATTCAGTACCAATTTATTTCATTAATTTCTGACAAAAAATATTGTTGATTCACTATTATTTAAGAACAAAGTGTTATAAAACGAAAATGCTATTTCAATGCGTCATAAAAAAATTAAGCTACTCGTATTTATTGGCATTATTAATTCCATTTCTTCCATTGAACTCAATGCAAACTGTTCCAAATCCCATCCTTTCTTGTGACGTCACGAAAACCAGTACCCAGACCCCCTCTTGCTTTCTCCTCTCTCTTTCTTCAGTCGCGGCGACCCCGTCTAAACGCTCCATTTGGGGACGTGAGCCGTCTCCTCTCGGCAAACAGCATCGCAATGTGTGGGTAAACGTAATATACATTTTTCCCGTGTACAGTAAAACTTCTGAAAGGTATTTTTGTTCCTCATAAAATGTCCAACTTATGGAAGTGACTATAAATATTACGGGCACGTTAGTTCCCTAAAAAAATGTCAAGCGAAAAAGATGTGCAGCTTTGAAGGTTAAACAATACCAGCCAAGTGCTCGATCTAGATATCGGCACTGGGAAAAGATGCATTTTTTTTATAATTAGCTTTAAAAGGATGTTATGTTCAAATATTCTATGTTTTTATAAAATAAGTAAAGTACTTCAACTTATTACCCTTTTCATATTGCTCCAAAGTCTAGAACAATATTAGAATATCTTTTCACAAGCTGTTCTATACAGTATTAAAAACGGTCACCAATACGGGGAAAAAAAAGAAAAAAATCAGAACAAATCTGTAACATGCAAAGCCCTCTGCCCAAGGCTGGGCTTCGGTTTATATTTGATGGTGATTTTTGTGCTAAAGATTTTTTTTTTTCCCCTGAATCATACGAGATCTTTAGTAAATTGTTAATAAAAGGCCATAGTATAATTCGATAAGATCAGTACCAACTTTTCGCGTGTTTAACACCAGTGGTTTGTTTTTAAATTTCTTCAGAAGTCCTGTGACACTTAGAGTATATTTTTAAAAGAATAGGCTCCGGCACAGACAAAGCTTAGAAAATTCCTTGAAAATTTCCGAAGCAACAAAACAGGCAACCGAATTAAATACTGAAAAACTAAATACTTTGAGCATAATAATGTTTTTAGGTTGCTTTGGGCGAGGTGAGATCCGATCGAAATAATAAGTAAGAAATGAACTACGAATCGGTGAAAATACAAGGAAATGCACAAGTATATAAAATTTTAGAAGTTCATGGACTTTTAAGAAATGCTCACCGTTCAACTAGACGTCCAAATTTTTAGCTTGCATTGCAGTTGATATAGATCACTTAAGATGTCACTATAGTTCCAAAGAAACATTTTATGAAAATGCTCTATAAAAAAAAAAGGGAGTTCAAAAATTTACGGGTGACTATTCAGTAATCTCTTTTGGAGAAAATAGTACCAATTTGTATGACTAAAGTAGTAACATTGCAAATTTTATGGTACATTTTCAGTCGTCTTATTTCATGTATCAGAAAACTCCTTAACAGTAATGAAATTTTTCTTAGATAAAGGACAAATAAAGCAAAATATCTCATCAAGAAGGTTGGTATTTCATGATTTCTTTAACAGGAACAGAAAATTTTCATGAGAAAAGACGCGAGACGAAATATCGTGTTTTGCAAAATAGGAGCAAAGCTTTGACTCTAGGAGAAGAAAAATCTCCAAAAATCTGTACGCCTGGTCGGGCATGTAACCTAAAATAATACATGCCAGAACCCAAAATTTACTTGCCCCCAAAAAACTACATTTTATTGTTCTGTAAAATTTACATTATTCAAATTGTTTGCATTGAAGGAGAAGTCTGAAAATCTTTAAACACATGTGAATTTGGGGTTTTTAACTTTACACATTATTGTAGGGGTTCTATATTCGGTTTACACTACAGTTAAGGTATTGAAATTGATAAAATCACAAATAGAAATGTAAATTTATTTTTTTCGTACCAAAAAGTGATGGCATTAAAAAAAGTATACATAATTTTTTTAAAGTAATTTATAAATTACCAACAGTCGATTTTTTTTTTTTTTTTTTTTTTTTTTTTTGCATGCCCAATCGAGCAAGTGAAAAAAAGAACCACGTGCCCGGCTGAAAATTTTGCATGCCCTGGGCATGTCGGGCAATAGATTTTTCCGGCCCTGTTTGACTCACCTCACAAATTCTCTGTCTAGTATTGAGAAATAGGCCTGTCTCATCTTGCAGAACAATGAAACGGCGTATCCCTTTTAGCCTTTCATTTATCCCTAAATTTTGGGGGCAGATGGGTGTGATGAACCTTTAAACGCATAGGAATCGATGCAGGCAAATTTTAGGTCCGCGTCGATACCTTTTGACAAAATTACAATTCATTAACCCTTTAACGCGCAGTGTTCCCGCGCTCTGGGAACACCAAACTTTGACGTTCTGACTGCTGCCAGTCACGAAGAATAGATTTGATTTCTATAAAAATAGTTGCGAGTGACATAGCTCCACGAGAATCCTTTACTTTTTAGCACGTCATTTCCCGTCAAAAAAATGGTCACGATTATTTTTAACAGCACTGACATCTGCTGAAAATGGAAGAATGCGAGAACAGCTGGATAGATTGTCCAATGCTGAAAAAAGGGCAACGGCTGCCCTTTTTTCAGCATTGGGAAAGGGTTGCGCCTCAAAGAGTTAAATGGCTCCTTCCTCAGCATTTCCCTCTATATTTTGATAAGTTTTTGAACTTCACAAAATTATATTGTTTAAAAAAAATAAAATAATGTGGAAATTTCATAAAACGCCCCTGTTTAATTTTCCTAACCCTTTTATGTAAAAGAAAACTCTAATGTACAATGAGAGAAATTGTGTTACTAAATAAAATTTTTATGCTGACATTAAAAAACTCCACTGAGCTGTTATAAATGACACGGGTAGTGAAAGGTACAATTTTACTTCGGTTAAACCTTAAAAATTCGTTGGCAAAATGTTGAGATATCATAAAACAACGAAAGTAAGGGATTTCCGCTATATTTAGAAACCACCAGCAGCGTGTTAAAAACCGCGTGACAGTAGTGCAATTTTCTTCAGCTCGGGAAAAATTTCCGACGCCAGCATAATCCATTACTGACGGTTTCCTAGTAACAGAAAAATCAACAGAGGAAATCCACAAAACTGTGCTCGTCAACGATTGGCTAATTAAGAGTCAGACAACGTTCTTAGATCTCATAAATATATCGAATATCAGCAGCGCCGGTTGTTAATCCGTACTCTGGAAAGGCGCCAAATACTGGGAGAAGTTTGTTCAGCATACACACACATGCACGCCAGCACAAACATTTTGTTTGCTGTTTGTTTCCCTCACACGAAGGCACGCTAAAGAATACGTGTGCAGAAAATGGAGCTATACAGAAACCTGATTGGCAATTTCGATTAATGATTTTGTTCGGCGGTAATTGGACTTCGATTTCCACTGTCTATCATTATTAACCTCTTAACTAAGGCACAGACTTCGGGAAAATGCATAAAAAATGGAGATTTAAACATACACGCACAATATTATTTTTTAAAAAAATATGGAGTGATTCTACTCGACTTTCCGAACACTTACGATTAAGATCATTACCAAGCATTTAAGTAAATGTTAATCGATGAATACTTCAAACATATATACCAAATTGAAACTCAATCCAATGGGCCGTTTAAACGCTAGCGTACTTTCAAGAATCCCCCCCCCCCATAGGCCATAATGTAAAAGAAATCTTTGTCGTAGCCCTGTAGAAAAACTATATGTCCTATACACATCAAAATCAATACTGGTCTTATGATGGTGGTTTATAATATATATAGCCAATTGAGCTCAATCGAATGTACCGTTTAAACGCCAGCGCACTTTCAAGAATTTCCCCCCATAGACCATAATGTAAATGAAATCTTTGTCATAGCCCTGTAGAAAAAGTCCTATACACATCAAAATCAATACCGGTCTTACGATGGTGGTTTATAACATATATACCCAATTTGAACTCAATCGAATGTACAGTTTAAACACTAGCGCGTTTTCAAGAATTTCCTCCCATAGGCCATAATATAAAAGAAATCTTTGTCGTAGCCCTGTAGAAAAACTATAAGCCGTATACACACGAAAATCAATACAGATCTTGCGACGGAGTTTATAGCATATATACCCAATTTGAGCTCAATCGAATGCCCCGTTTAGGAGCTATCGTGTTAGCTCACATACACACAAACACACATACATACATACATACATCTCGTAAAAATAGCATAAATGAATTCAGAAGACCTCAAAACGTGTAAATACACCAAACTCTCGAAGTCGAATTTTTTCATGATTACAATACTTTCCTTACATGGTCAAGTTCGAAAAGTAAAAATTAGAAAACATTCTTATTAAAAAAATTACATTTCTTAAAAACTAAGTTTAAAATAGAAATTCAATAGAAGTGTCCCTATCTCAGCTCGAAAAACCTGAAGAATACTCCTTATGCACATTTGAATTATTTTTTTTTAAATAAATAATTTACATGAAATTAGAGAAAAAAATGGCAACGAGAAATAGAAAAATTCGACTAAATGTGCGAAACTGAAAATCATTCACAATGCTCTCGTTTACCACACCACTTTTCCTTCTATTAAAATCGAAAAATTAAATTAACAGGAAACTAGTATCCATTTTGAAAATTATGAATAATGCAATTAAAAGTCTATTAGAAAAAGAAAACGAACTTTTTCATTGAATAGAATTACTAGTTTTTCATCAGGCAAAAAGCTTACAGAATATAATAAGAGAACTATATAAAGAAGTTTTGCTCAATAAGCGAAACTTTTAGAGTATTCAGAATAAACGCAATTTTAAAAATATAAAAAATTACTATTGTTGCAGAGTGAAATTCTCTCAGTTTTTAATTAATTTATTACATGCATTTCAAACCTTAGAGTGTCAAACTTTTTGTAAAATGTCCACCAACAAAATTGAAATGAAGGGTTTTTCATAAAGAGACTTATAGGAAAAAAAATTCTTTGTTTTTAAATGCAGTCGAACCCCGTTATAGCAAACCTTGTATATAACGAACTCACGGATACAACGAACAAATAAAGGAAAATATATATCTTAAAGGCTCGGATACAGCGAACCTCGGGATGTAGCTAAGAAGCATTTGGTCCCTTGAAGTTAAACCGGGATTAGGAGTTAAACCGTTGCCATCGCTCGATTTAACTACCAGCAAGATCACGGTCGATCGAATCGTTCATCGCGTGTCACAGATCCAGAGACTATTTTTTTACACAGCTGGCTGTGCACCGCACAGAACGGCGCGCGATGAACGATTCGATAGACAGCCATCTTGCTGGTAGTTAAATCGAGCGATGGCTACGACTGCCCTTCTTTCAGCATTGGGAAATGCTTTCGCTTCAAAGGGTTAAAAACTTTTAAGCTTTCAATCTCGTCAGCATCGAATTCAAATTAAAGCGAAAGCAGAAACCCTCGAGGTTCCATTTATCAGAAAGGGAAAACAGGTAAGGAATGCATCTATTTCAATACCTTTTATCTTTTCAACGTGCGCTTTAATCGATATCATTTATGCTCAAATCCCCAATTCTTCACCAATGACACTTGAAACACGTTAACCCTGCGGTGGTAAAATAAAAGAATCAATACCGTAATGGCAGTAGAGACGAAGTATCTAACCCATTAAAACCCCCTTCCCCATAAATACCATTCTCTCCGTACTTAACACAATCAACTAATAATCTATTTGGCCCTAAATCTCTTCATATCAATTAGGAGAGGCAATATTTATGATTCTGGGGTCGTTAAGCATTTTTTTCCTCCTGGTGCGAACCTTAAAAGAGAAATCAACGGAAGTTGGTTGACCATTCATCTTTCTTTGTCTTTTGTCTTCTTCTTCAACTTCCGAAGTTATGGGTTTAATTTCTTTTGTTTTATTTTTACTTTAAGGGGGAGGGGATGCAAAAACTGACATTGAAAAGATTGTTAATTTCTCTATTGTTAAACTCTGAAAATTGGCTCGCGTGAAATTAAATTTGAAAGATTGTTTCCTAAAAAAAATTTCACAGCGGTTACATATTTACTCTTATACAAATACTATTTTGTGACTTTTTAAAATACGATTATGTATATTTCAATGTCTTTTTTTTTTTTTGTTTCAAACAACACAACAATTATTTCAACATGGGTTTTGTGTTATGGCAAGCCTATACGTGGGGCATCTATGGGGGGCTTAGTCGGAGGACATAACAATTATTTCAAATCTAGATCTAAATACACCAAAATGTTAGTCAACAATAAGTAACTTCATTTGATATATATCTTTTCTTTAAAAGAGCGTACATACTTTTTTTTACATTTCACTTTGTCCGTTAAAAAAAAAAAAAAAAAAAAAAAAAAAAAGCGAAATTAAACAGAAACCTGCAAACTCGTAGAAATTTTTATGACCAACTTTTAAACATCGGACAGAGCAAACTATTCGAAGAAAAATAACATAAAATAAAGGCATTTCAAACTGAGAAGTTTTCCAAATTTTAAATTTCTCGTTATTTTTACTAACAAAATGTATGAAAATAAATTGGTTAATATTAGGTTGTAACGAAAGTTTTCCGCCACTGCAAGTATTGCCTGCACAAGCAGTTCGCGTTGGTGTTTTTGCCAATATTTTAGGAAATAATTTTTGTTATTTGAAAGAAAAAGACTTGTTTTAGAGCACTGTGTTGTGAAATCTGCAAAACAATATCGTTATGATTAAGTATAAGGTGTCTGAAATGGAACTATCACGCTACCAGATTGAACCATCATTTACTCTCAGTTCTGTTGCAAAAAGTCAGCTACAGAATGACACCGAATCATGTGTACAGCTTAAGGTACTACTGTTGTATCATATGACACTGTGAAGATTTGGTACCGAAAGTTCAAAAACGAGGACTAGGACATTAAGAAGCAGAATGCTCTGGCCGGCCTAATGATGCTGATGAGGCTCGCCTACGACAATCTGTGGAAGAAGATAAAATATTCATCCACTCGAGAGCTAGCTAAAAGAGTTAGACTTAAGTGCCATGTCCATTAGTCGAGCTAAGCATCGCATAAACTTGACATATAAGGTCAATAGCTGGGTACCGCGTGAGCTGACTCAAGCAAATCTGGCGGAAAACTTTCGTTACAACCTGATAATATAGTTACGTAGGGGACAAAGCTAAAAGAAAAAGGACATATTATAAAGTAATCTGAATTACATAGAACTGACTCTATTAACCTCTAAAATATGCTACTGTTCTAATAGGAGGCGGGGAATCTGATCTCTACAGCACGGTAATAAATCAAACAATCAGCAACCTATTTTTGTACCATTTAGATAAGAACTTTATCAAATGTATCTGGCTATAGGATATATGGTCCACAGATCAAAAAAATAAATGGGCTTGTTAAAATCTCATTATATGTACCTCGTTTCCTTTATATGGGTGTTCGATTTCTCATACCGAAAATCAACAATGAACTGGTTGGCTAACGAAGAATGCTATGTATATTTTGGTTTCCTCCCATTCCACGCTCCAGCGACAGCAGTAAATGCTATGCACATAAAAGCTTATAGCATGTTCAACATGATCTCCACTCATGTGTATTAAAAATAAATGGTTTAGAAGGAACCCTCGAATTTCCATTATAATTTGGGACTGTGCGTTCTTGAATGAGCAGATAATAATGCGTTCTTGTGTAAAAACAAACACTGAGAATTTTCAATTGAATCGAGGATTACCATGTTTGAACTAACCTGGAAGCATTTCATTTCTGTTTTGGGCTTATTCTGTCTGAAGATAATCACAAAATCAGAAGTATTGTTCTATGAATATAATGGGTGATTATAAAAGTGTTTTCACGAATGTTGAGAAGGGAGAATAGCAATTTATGCCTTTATTACTGTCGGAAGATTGTCAAAGGTTTCCACTAAATGGCTTTCTTAAAAGATAAGACTACAAAGAACGCAGTTTACTGAACATAAGTAGTTATGGAAAAGTGATAACTAATGCAGTATTACATACGTTCGAAGACAGTTCATATTCCAAAATATTTTCCTTGATACATCCCATGTACGGATTAATATGAATACAATATTACATTTTGCTCAAGAACTAGATATCTATTTTTAATTTATCAAAACAGGTCGATTGCAGTAACTAAAAACTCTACTCGTGTTTTTTTATTGTTTTTTTTTTTTATGAAATAAAACAAATTATTTAATCTGAAACAGAATGGAAGTTTTTACTCATAAAAATAGAATAAACTTTTTTCCTCTTCCTAATTTTCTGAGAACAGTCTGGCAATTTTGAGGAAATCTATTTGTGACATTTACATGATGTTCTCACTGAAATCAAACAACTGTATACAATCCAGAGCAATTTACGTTATCCAAAACTGTAAGAAACAGATAAATAACCTCACATTTTTTTTAAACATGTATTTGTACTTTCAGCGGATTTTGAAATTTGTTTGATTTTATAGTTCAGTTCCAAAACTGTACTTTTCAAATTTTTATATAACTTCTTAATCATTCGTTCTCCCCCCCCCCCAAAAAAAAAAAATAAAATAAAATAGCCAATAAGGAATGAACTAACTTACCGGTACTGGGGCTAAGCTTTGCCACGTAAAATGCAAATCTGCTATATGATCAGGCACCATGACTACAAAACCTAAGGCATAGTCGTTGACTGTACCATTCGTAACATAGCGCACTTCAGCATTCAGACCTGCAAGAAGAAAATATAAATCATTAGACTGGAGGGACAAGATATGTACTTTTATTCATTAAGTGATAAATACTGTACCAAGGGATGAAAAAATAAATAAAAATAATAACATAAAACTTTCCATTAAAAATATAAGCTATAAAAGCTGTTGAGTTTCGAATACGTTATACAATAATGACAGAGTTCATAATCATTTTACAAAAAAAAAATTTAAGGAGTTTTTAAGGACCTCAATTTTTTTTTAAGAATCCACTTTTTCCTGGACTACCAATGTAATCTTAGTTTAGCAGGAGACTTTGTACATAACTATCATTGAGCATTACAAATATGTTTTAACAAAAATTTTAATCCAAAATGAATATAGAAAAACATAGTTTTTTGAAGGCATGTCCCAAAAAAATCTTAAAATGAAAGACAAAAATTAAAATTCGCGCCATTTTTATTCTGTTATTACACAGTTTTCCATAAGTAACAAACTCTAAATTGGTTAAAGAAATATAAATTCTTCCCGGAAGGTTGCAGACTGCGCACTTCATTAATCGAGGTTGTTACTGTAAATGCAAAATTAAGGAGATTCTAAGGAGTCCCACATAATTTTAAGGAGTGTATGAACACCCTGAATAACACATATTCATATAACTACAGATACAGAAAAAATAAAAATAGCTTTTGCCGCATAAATAGTGTTAATTCTTCCTAGTATAAATGCACCCTTAAAATATAATATGCATCTGAATTACATAAAAAACCGCGCTCAGAATCGTGTACTCTTAAGGTTAGAATTTTTTACTCACAATTGTACATGAGAGCTGTTTCTTTCATTATTTAATATTCAATTTTATGCAGAAAAGCAGTCCTTGGGTATCTCTGAAAATTTATTAAATAAAGGGGTAACTTGATATCTAATCCCAATAAAATTAATTAGGCTACAGACAGGAAAAAAATAATCTTTTCGCATTGCCTGCAGGTCGCTATAAAAGCCAATAGTCCGATACTACTACTATAAAAAAAATCCTTTAAACTAGAAAACTAATATATTATCCAATGTAATATAGAAAAAGAAAGTGCCCGTAAATTTCTTTACCCTTATGGGTTTATCGCGTGTACAGATTGTTAGTAATACTTGTGAAAGACTCAAGAGTGAAAGTTTAAAAAGACTTATGAACTCTCCCTCGAGTTCATGGAATGATTTTTTTTTATACTTGTTATAAATTGTATAATTTTTTAACGGCTAAAAAAGGGGAACTATCAGAATGGTATTTAAAAACTAATGCTAAATTTCTTTATCATTGCAATAATAAATGTTGCCCCGATTGCAATAATAAATGTAATTTCTGTCATTTCCTGACGTAGTCACGCGATGACATTATTTAAGAAACTGATAAAACATTGTGTATACATGTTGGCGGCATCTTAACACGAAAGCTTCATTGATGCTTATTAAGTTATTTGTAAAAATATTCGCGCACGACAAACAAGACCTGAATTACTAACACAAATGCATGAGAAATGTTCGCTCCCAGCTCAATGGCACAGATATTTTCTAAGGCGCCTTCCTTCTCCAGTGTTGAGTTCATGTTATGAATATACAGACAATGATTAAAATTAAAAAAAAATACTTTAATGTCTTCTATGCTTTAAAATTTTTACTTTCCATCGGTCGATTCTCGGCATGCGTTTTTGAATGCCTCGCTGTGACCCAATGATGCACTTGGTCAATCACTGGGGTTGAAAAAGCGATACCCGGAAGCAACAATGAGCACAGAAAAGGGATTTCTGCACTAATAAAAATACTTCGAAGCAAGTACATGCTCAGATAAAATTGTGCTGGAAAGTGTTTTATAATTGATGCTTTCGACATCATTTGTATCTTCAAGTGATTTTGCAAAGAAGCGAGTACATGCCCAGATAAAATTGCGCTAGGAAGTGTTTTATAATTGATGCTTTCGACCACATTTATCTTCCCTTCTTTATTTTAACCCATTAAGGACAACATATACTTTCCATTTTTCAGAAGTCACTGATAATGACTTTTAAGACAGACTAATAAATAAATAAAACAGTAAAAGTGTTTTCAAAAATATTATGTTTATTTAAAAATTAAACGTAAAATAGCTCTTAGGTATATTTTCCTCCTTCATCTATTTAGAGCAGGGTTTCTACAGATTTCACAGCTTTTGCTTCCCCGACTTTTCCCCGACATCTATCACGCTCTTCCCTGAATTTATCTAGCGTGCCTTCCCGAATTTTGTACATTACATCCTTTAATTAATAACTTTTTATATATTTTGCCACTTTTCTTACAAATAATAATAATAAAATTAATATATACAAGAATCTCATTTGACATCACTGGAGTCTAACAAAAACCATGTTTGATAATAATTTAGGATAAAATTAAGCATATTTCAACTGCACAAGATAAGCTCTTAAAGAACCCATTTTAAAATTATTTACAAGGTTAAATGAGAAAATAATAATAAAACAATTTCTAATCTTATGTTCAAACAGAAAATATTTTCTTGATTTTACCGCAAAATTCAATTTTTCTTGCATTTCCCTGACCTTCCTTCAATTTCTGCTAATTTCCCTGACTTTCCTTGATATTCCCTGACTTTCCAGGTCTGTAGAAACCCTCTAGAAATATTTTTTTTCCATAAAATCATCGATTAAAATTAAATTTTACATTCTACACATCTTTTTACACATACACTTTCAGAGACTATTATTCTGATATTGCAAAGTTAAAGTCGGAATGTTCACCAAGTTTCAAATCGATATTGTCTGTTTACAAACACTAAGAGCATGTATATGCTAATGCAAATATGCTAATAATATTAATTTTAAAAGAGAATTTGACATTTTTAAAACACAAAATCGTGTATAAAACGAATGTGAATGTACAGGTATTTTTAAAATTGAATTCTTAATTTTTTGAATTTTGCTTTTATGTCGCAAAAACGCAACATCAATCCAAAAATGGGTTAAATTTTCTCGACCCAGATCAGGTTTAAAACATTTTCAGACGTTGCCATTACGGCACTTTATACGCTCAATCATGGTGAGCAGCAAAAAATCACGCTCATTTGAAAGGAGTAAATGACCCAGTTTTTGGTATTATAAAAATCTAAAACTCATTTAAGATTGGGTTTTTGTAACATAAATTCATATTCAAAATCATTTTCATATTACTTGTTCGTATTTTTAAAAGATTATTACATTCAGAATAAACTTATTTAAATGAGAAAAATTTGTTTGAACTTAGGAATGGGGTTACACTGTAATTGTTTCTTAAATGTTTACAGGTTTCACAAATTATTTATTAAACAAACAGAAAAATAACATCGATGGAGATACATTCTCTGTGTTGCGAGATACCGTTTTAAATTTCTTACATAGGTGTTTTAACTATTAGTAGAAAGACCACATGACACTTTTATTGTAATTGCTACATGCCATTTTTGTTCCTATAACATCAATTTCAAATGAATGAAGCGGGGAGCAAGGGCAGGGTGGCAGAAAATTGTGTTCATAGGAGAACCATTTTTTTTTTTTTTTTTTTTTTGAAGTTCCTGATTTAAAAGAAAAAAATGTTTAAATTTTTATGGTTTACTTTATCACTTTACAGCTCAGCTGTATCTTCAGCCAGCCTAGCCTCGGGAGGCGTGAGAGGATTACCAGAAAGTGGGGGTTCGCTGTTCCAGAGCTTTATAAAAAAAGGGGGAGGGGGGCATTCCTGTATCAGCCCTTCTCTCCAACCCACCCACTTACCCGCGAGAAGAAAGGCGGCCCCACAGATTTAAAGTGCAAGTTCGCTGTGTGCACAGTTGGGAGGGAGCGACTAATGTTTGGAGATCCAGTGGTTTTATTGTAAATAGATCGTTCATTTATAAAAGACCTATAAATAATACTTTTAAAAAAATTGAACAGTTCGTCGTCTGAATGAAGATTATCATTGATTATTTTCGCATTATCCGATTCAAGACATTTAAAAAATTCTCTTGAATGACACAGAAGAAATTCTGGTTTTGTTTTATCATTCTATTCAAATTACAAATGACCGTATGCACGTATGATGAAATGCACGTGCATGCATTTTTTCGTCCTTTTACCTCCAGATAGGACGTTACTAGAATTCAGTGTACTACTAAGTGACTTTACTTTATCATTAACAGAGTAAAATTTCTTTGCCCGGTTGACTGCGTCGACTCAACCTATAAATTTACTCCTCGACGTTTTAGTTAGGAACCCCAGTGGTGTAATGGTTAGCGCACCGCGCTGCCGTCCGAGGTTCGAATCCCGGGCTCGGCAAGATTGACTCAGCCTTTCATCCCTTGAGTGGGCCGATAAAATGAGGACCAAGCTTGCTTGGAGTCAAACACTGGGGGCTTCGCGTCAGACTGAACACCTGGCCGAGGCATATGCATCTGCACCCCAAAGTCCATCGGCGCGGTTGGGCAGCGTAGGCCTTGGCCCTGCAGAGGGGCTGTTGCGCCAATTTTTGACTTCGACTTGACGTTTTAGTTATTAAAAAGAGGTTACTTCCCACACATCGGCACGCCAAGAGATCGCCAACAATTTCACCCCCTTTTCAAGAACGATCAGTGCGTGACCCTGCAGATCTAGACTCACGGAAAATATCAGGAGGATGACCCCCGTTCTAAAGTGGGGATGGCAAAAGCGGGAAGATAGCAACCCATAAATTACTCCAGCCAGTGTCATTCGGAGATGTCTAGCAAGGGTATAATAAGAGTTCCTTTATCAGCAGCAATAATTAAAACTTGTCTTTAGAAAAATATTTTAAAACGCTAGAAGCATCGCACTTACTATCGCTTATTTTGAAAAAAAAAATTAATATTTTATTCTTTTTTTTTCACGAGCGTATTTTTTTTAAAATACGCTAATTTTAATTTAAAATGCGTGCGCTCACTGTCTCAGGAAGGAAGGAAAAAAAGAAAAGAAGGGAAATTTGAAAGAAGAAAATTGCGTTAATTATTTACATATATTTACCTCAAAATTTACTTATTCGTTTTAGTTGTGGACGCAGGATCTTATTTTAGGCTGGGTATTGGGAGCACGTGACATGGCGCTTCCATTTTATAGTTGTCCTAGAAACTGCACAGATAGTATCAAAACACGTACTAAAATAATCTTTCACACATTATGAAGGTTTAATTTCTACCTGAAAATCAAAGTAAATTATCTGAATATTTTAATTGAATCCAACAAATTATTCGAAGAGTTTAGTTTCATAAATTGACATTTATTTTCCTATTTTATAAAGATAGTTGCAAGTTATGCATAAATGTATAAATTTAATAATATCTGATGCTAATAACTAATAAGTAGTTCGACAAAATCCTCTAAAGTTTTAGACATTCTAAAATTTAAACTTTTGGTCCGAGAAAAGAGAAAATTAGATTTTTTTTTTTTTTCGGAAACATATATCGTAATTTAATGTGTTCTCTTGAGTATTTGTAGAGCCTGAAATATTTGACCCATTAACCGTATATAGAACATTGTAAAAGTGTAAAAAAAAAAAAAAAAAAACCCTGTTAAATTCTTTTTAAAAGCATTTTCTTAAATTCATGTTAAATATTTTTTGCAATTCCTCTAAAGGACTCTTGAGCAATGTGACAGAGGCGTTTAAAAGTTTAATGTTAAGAAAATCTTCATGCACGGGTGATTTGTGAAACGTAAATTAATTTCATTTAAGTAATATTCCACAACAATTTTTTTTTTTCGGGTTTTCCCGCAAGTACCCTACAGAGGGTGTTCACACATTTTTGTAACGATTTTGCAAAGATATATCTAGAAATAAATATAAGAATTTTATTTTCTAATGTGTTCAGTCTGATAGCCCTTTCTTTGAACCATCATATTGCATCTCGATTTCAAAGATGAAAGTGCTTTTCTTAAAACATCAAGGCTGATATTGTTCCACTCCTCCATCATAATCTTCTAGTAATATAATCTTTTGTAGTAATATATGAATGTATCTTGTGTTTGCGTGATTATGGCAACGCTATACTAGGGCAATCTGCCAAGGATGGGAAGGTGCCTATGTAGAAGAACTTTCTAAGGGGTTCTAAAGCGTATTCACGTTACATCTGGAAAAAACCTACCAAAAAACCAGACTGTTAGATCGACAGCTGCTCGATGGGACCCGATCCCGGGACCTTCACTCTTCGGCCGTCTACCATTTTCAGTGACATAACTACTGTGCGATCGTAAGGCTATAAATATATCTTAAAGTAGAAATAAAATTCAACTCATCTTCGTTTAGAAATATATTTAATTTTATATTTCAATTCCATTCATTATCACTGAAAAATAACGTTCAATAAATACTTGTCACACATTTTTGCTTTCATGCCTTTTAAGATGCAATTTATTCCAGGAAAACTCATGAATATGTAAAAAAAAAAAAAGTTACTATTACATTTGTTTGTTCATCTTAAAATACACTGGAATAAAATAAACTAGAAGTTTCTCTAGAAAATTTTACTTAATTGAAGTTTTAGACGTATTTCGTATTTTGTATGTATTAAGAAAATAAATGTATTTTGTATTTTTTCAATTTAGAAAGCATTTTGTAATTTTTTGTGTTTGAATAAATGTAATTTGTATTTTGCATCGAAAATACATTTTTTTATGTATTTTGCCCAACTCTGCTTCTGTAGCTGCTTTCAAAGACCATTGCCGAGCAAGCAGTAATTATTTTTATTTCCAACGGAGGGGAGAGTATGAGGGAGCGTCCTCTAAGTGAAACTGTACTCCCCCTCTCTAAACAACGGGGGATGAGGGGGAGAAAAGCAATAAACTTTAGGTTTACCATTGCCGATCTCTGGGAAGATAGGTAAAAGGTTGTAAAAATATTATCGGTACAAATGTTTCTGCCAGTGCTAAAGTAAGGCTACAGATTAAATAATAAGCTGTACGCGTTTGCCTAAAGTTTTATCATGGATCTTTTTCCATCTTTATGAAACAGGGGAATCCACTGACCAAACCATTTTATTAAAATACGCATGCTAATCAACATTTGTTTCCAATTTTTCAACATTTTCATCTACTTGCTGATAGCTAAAAACAGTCAATATATATATATCGGTGAAAAGTAGTATTTCTTTGGAGCAGTCAAATAACCGTTAGCCATTATTTTACACACATAAATAACAAACAAAATTAATTGTTTTAATGCACGAAAATCTATATATATATATATATATATATATATATGTATGTATATATAATTGATACTTTTTTTTTAAGTGAAGAAAGGTAAAAAATCAGGAAGTCGTAGATTATTTAAAACAAATCAAGAAGTTTTAGGATTATTTAACTTTCGTAGCAGTCAAAATGATTGTTTTCGTAGTTCTAGTATTAAAACGCCTTTGCTTGGTGAAGGTGCTTTCTATTATAGTACTTGTACAGTGTACAACTTGCAAAGTCATACAAAAAGACATTTAATTTTTTTTATATTTTTTTATGTAAACATTAAAAATATTCGTTCATGACAAACTAAGACATTGAATGAAAAAGTGAACTAAAAGTAGTTTAATGCATGTTTCCAATGGCAATAAACTGCGATATATACAACTTAAAGACTCGACGACAGCAAAATGTAGCTTTCTCACAAGTCTTTGAATCCTTATCGTGGCCCGGTGCGAGCATAAAGACATATGTCGGGTAGCAACGATGGGCACCAGAGGATGATTGCTGCCATCACGTCTTCGGAGTGAAGCTAATGGGCCATTATGCGTTAAGCAAGCACATTAGCGGATATGACTGTGTTGGAAAGTGTACTTTGTTTATATTCTATGAGTTTGGCATGATTAATCTTTCATGTGTATTTAAAAAAGAACATTTATTATTTCGGTGATTAAAAACACTCAGGCTCTTACTGACTCGTTTTTATATAAATATTATGAATTTTAACTTTCTAAACCAGATTCTACATAGAAAGAAAAAGAAAACGCGATTAAGAAAAACTACTTGAAACTTGTAATTTTTCATTCCATTCTTCACACTAAGGAGAAATAGATTTTTTTTTTTTTTTTTTAACTGTGTGAGTCTCTATTTTAAATACAATATTTCAATTATTTTCATTTACACACGCACACGTTTGTCTTACAGCGACTGTACAAAACTCCAGACAAATAACCCACCCAAAAAAATTCTGATGCAGACTTACACAAACTCCAAAACAATCTTGAGACAAAAATTAAACAATTTAAAATGCCATTTTTTTCCCTCCCTTCGTATTATTATTATACAATGCTTTTTCAAACAATAATACGTATTCTATTATACCAGCGACACATTTTGGAACTAAGCCAGATAAAAGAAACAATGAAAATAAAAAAAAAATATTTAAAAGTAAGAAAACACTATTAAAATACTTAATAACTGCATAGATTGAATAAAAATATTTTCTCAAGTCTACGAAAAACACTTTCATGCAAAATTAACTTCTTTTCTTTTTTTCTCTCCCCCCTTGAATAATTCTCTTATTCCATCTTCTGACTATTATACTTCCCTGTAATGTTTTGTTAAACGTTACAGAGATGGGAAGGAAAAGAAAAAATAAAAAACAACGTTCTTTTCTTTAAAGATTCACAGCACGTTTTAACGCTGAACAAAACTAAATTTTTATGCCGGCGTTATTGTAGATAGATTGCTATTTTACCTCTTGCTGCGAATGCTCAGTAATGTCGGGGGGTGGGGGATTGGCTTAATTCATCCTGGATATATTTTCTTTTCTCTAAATTGGCAACAATTACGGATATCTATTACCCTTTCTATCCCACTTGTGGTCGTTTAACTTATGTTCTCTAAAAGTAAATATTAAGGTAATTAGGTGGCAGGGGAAATATGTTTAAAGGAATCAATTTTCTTTTTTTGCACAAACCCAGTTACGGATAATCGTCTCAGGGAATGCTTTCAATTTTGTTTAATAATGTTTAAATGAATTTTTGAGTATGGATTTTAGAACACATCCACGATAGTTAGACTTAGTTGTCCTCTGATGCATACGTTTCATTTCGAACTATGCTTTACGTTATTTCGTTGTTACTGTAATGCAAGACAGTCGGGAAAATGCTGTACTCCGGAGTATAAGAATATGCTATGTTACGGTCTTAAAATTCAGTATAATGAGCAGGAAAATCTTAAGAAATCGTAAGCATGGATATCATTGATTTGAGATTATTTAATTTAGTCAATTAACTGAGTGTCTGCTATAGCACTTGAAAACTAGAAAAAAACTTTTGCAAGCATTAGGAGAAAAAAATGATTGTATACTTTTATTTTATTTTATTTATTTATTATTATTTGAAAGGGAAAGAAGACAAAAAAAAGTGAGACGAGTTTATTTTTTTTATTTAAAGGAATTTTTTTAATTAAGCTGGAATTTTATTAGAAAAATATATTCACATAATATTGGTTGTCCATCTGAATATTATTATTTACATAGGATTTATTATTATTATTATTATGATAATTATTATTATCTGAGAAATAGAATTTATACTTAAGTTGGTTGTCCATCTGAATACTAGGTAACAATAACAATACTGACACTCTCTAGAAATATAATTTTATTCGGATCATCAGTGCTTTTTCGCAATTAAACTGATAATGGTTCGAATAATGAAAATAATTAATGTGTAATTCCAGTTTCTTTTCCGTGATATTAGAGAGAGCTTCAGTTTTAAAATTTTTATTTTTCTACAGTCTAACAGTTTAAAAACTAGATTGTAATATGAATATATTACCCCGTGCTATGATACAACAATATAGAGAATATAATATTTCGCTGTAAATTTAACATGTACAGATAGAATATTGCTTTAGTGCTTAGAGTGTATTTCAGTTTTGGGAACTTGCTGTAATATCTTGTCACTTTTAATAACGATTGCGCCACAAAAGGTGATGTCTTTGTTCTGCATCGTTTCATAATATACAAGATTATTTGCGCTTCAACTTTATTCATTTATTTCTGAAACATTAGTAGGCTAATTTAATTTCAAGAAATCATTAACTTTTTTTATGATCTAGATGACACCAACATTGAAATTGAAAGAAGGGGTGGGGGAGGGCAATGGCTCAAACGAAGTGCGTTGTTTCGAGCTTTAACTTGTTCTTTCTGTAACAAACTACTACTACAAATTTTCTTCGTTTTGGAAAGAGGAGAAATTAAAATAAAACTTTTTTTAAAAAAGATTTCTAACATAAAATACTTTAAAATATTGTTTTACATAGTTTTCACACATCTGGTGAATGTTAAGTATTAATTGCTTAATAATTTCCGATTCAGTAACTCTTAGTTAAGTACGCATAATAAAACAACAGTTTAAAATGAGCTTAAAAACAATTGGTTCATGACTCGTAACTTCTTTTTAAAAAGTGTATTTCATGGAGACACACAGCACTACACTAACGCATAATCATGAACAAAATACATTGAAGCAAACAAAAATTACGCATTAGATTAGAAATAAATTTCACAATTCTATTAAATAGCATTCTTGTGCAAATTGCAAAAATTATTAATTTAGCAACCACCTCTAATCCGTTAATATCTATAAATATTAAAGAGGGAAAAAAGAATTACGAGGATTATGGTCCGCCTATAAATGCAAGAACGCTATCAGCAAAGCAAAAGAATGAATAAGATAAATGCTGTTAGTAGATGAACTTGTAGCATTGGTTACTTTATATTCGTTACATTTCGCCATCAGAGCTATAAAAACAAACAGTTTTTTAATTATGAAGTGGTTATGTGATAATGTATGCAAAGAAGGGCACACGATTTGAAAGCTCTCTTAAATTAAGTCCGCCAATTAGTCGATGAAATAGGAGAAAAAGTTAATGATTACAATGGGGGATTAAGTCGACTTTAATGAGATCAGGAAACACGGGAAGGCGATACTGAATAATCCTTCACTACTTAAATATGCATTAACGGGGACGGATAGTTTCAGGGAAAAAAAAAATTTAAATAAATGAAATATATTTATTTTCAGCTATCTGTTGTGAATCGAGTTCCAAATTAAACCAACCTTTTAGAATTCTAAGCTTGAATTTGAAAATTCGAAACTTGAAAGATTGAATTGAAAGAGGATTAGAAACATGTGAAATTTAAATTTGTAGGTACTTCAGTTTACTTTAACAAAGACACGTAATTTTATATGCTTCTAACTTTGTTCGCCTTCAAATTATACTCTTGTAATTAAGTTGAAAAGATTACCATTTTTAATCTTTCGTTTTACTATACTACATTCGCCCTCTAGAAATATGAAGTCTCTCCAGACCCAGACTGGCTCTTTAGGGGGCCCTCGGCTAGAGATTGAAAAGGGGCCTCTTCAGGAGCCGACATTTTGAGTTGGGGACCCTGGGCAAAAGCTTCATTGGGGAGCATCAAAGCTCTTGCGAAAACTTTTTCAAAATTTACAAATTTTTAACTTAGAGCAATTTGGGGGCCCCTTTTTGTTGGGGGCCTGGGCGCTTGTCCCGAATGCCCTCCGGGAAATTAGGCTTTGTCTCTTACTTGGGAATTTAGAGAGAATAGAATATATAATATTTGAAAATTAGGCTTACGTGCCTAAAAATCACATTGAACTATTTTAAAGATTTTGGGGGCCCCTCTTGAGTCGCAGGGTTTCTGGGATCGTCCACTGCGTCATTGCGTAAGATAACTTGGAAACAAATAATCAAATTGTTCTGATATATATCGAATTACTCTTGCTATAAAGTAGTATATCCATTTTTGAATGCCTCTACGGGGGCCCCTTGAGCCGGGGGCCCTCGGCGATCGCCGATCAGCCGACCTGGCCATTCCGGGCCTGGAGTCTCTCATGAAAAAATCATTTCGTTGTAAAATCAAAGTATCTGTGACTAAAAATATTCTCAAATCATGGTCATCGTATTACAATTTGAGGAGGAAAATCACTTTTTTTTTAAATTGTTCGGAACGTTTCTAGGCAGGTTGGGTTCCAACAGTTGACGAACTAAAACGTTCATCTGAATAATACATGACAAGCAGTTTGTTCTGTCTTTCCCAGACTTAGCGGTTAATTGCTGGTTGTCATCACAATTGCTGACATCTTGTTTTACGGAAAGGGGTTGTTGCTGGAGCTGACATGCAGCAGATGTTGCGTCCTTCTTGCATCTGTTGTTGGGTGGGCCGCTTCGGCCCCGCAAATTACGGGGCAGGAAAGAGGGTTGGTTGCTGAGGATTAAGATCGGTAATTGTTGGCTAACTGAAATGCATTAGTCATCATTCCAAGATTTATTCCCGATGAGAAGGTAAAATGGTTTAAATTGATGGTGTTGTTGCATTGGATATTAGTACAGCAAAAGAGGAGGGAGGCAAAATGGTCAATTTTCATGAGATCACGGTATAATGAGATTAGTCCAAGGGAAACTACTGTGGTCCATCGTTCTTTTATTCATTAGGTGATTAAATGTAATAAATAAAAAGATCCATAATGAACATTGGTATTTGCATAATGGGATACATACAAATACGTTTAATGTAATATTCTTTTTTTTTTTTTTTTAATGCCAATCTGGAGTTAAGACTATTTTAAGTTGTAATGCTGAGGATTTCATTCTAAAATATATGAAATTATTCTTAAGAAATAAATGATGATTTTTATCATTGCAAATGATATTTACATGAAGCCAATCAACATCTTTTGAAAGAATAATGAGTAAAAGCTATGCACTAGATTTTATCGAAGGCTTATTGAGTATTTTAAGAGGACAATATTGCATTTTTCACATGAATTCTTGAACATGCACAATATAGTAAATATTGACCCTGCAAACATTTTTTTTTTTTTTTACCTAATTGTCACTCATGATGAAGATAATTACCTTACACCAATTTGTAACATTAGTCGCGAACAAGGAATATGTGAAATTTTATGCCACCTTTTCAAGTTTTGAACCTTATCCAACCCCTTCCCTCCAACGAAATAAATCAGATATTACTGAATACTAAATGTAATATTTTATTTTTACAATTTTTAAATTTATTAATATAACTGTATTGAGTTAAACTTTAGAATACCCATAAATTTTAGAAGTTAACTCAAAATTTTACTTCACGTCGTTACTGTTTTGAAACACATTTAAGCAGCCTTTTGAAATTTAAAAGTTTTATGCTAAGAAAAATATTGATGGGGACCGTACGTTTCAAAATATTCAAACACTCTTAAGGAAAAATAAATAAATAAATAAACACCACCAGATATGAAAGTCTAAGAAAATTTGATAAGAAAGAAATTCAAAACCAGTCAAACAGCTGTAAAGGAACAATAGCATCATTAACATGGTAAAAACATCTTTATTTATTGTTCGTTGGATTAAATAAAATAATAATAATAATAATAATAATAATAAAATATTCCATTTATACTTCATTTACATCCGGCTGTTTGATTTAGACTTGATCTGTGAACTTATATCAGTTTGCATAATGGAAAAGTAGAAATGTTAAAGTAAGAAATAATTATAAACATTATTTACAAAAATAAATGAACTGTCGTGTATAGGCAATTAAAATCGTGTAGTTAGTATTTTCTATTACGACATCCTTGGAGATAAGACAAAGAGTTTAAAAACTGTTTGAGCAGAAAAACCACTGAAGATTACATTGTAATGTATGCTCTCTAAAATAATAAGCTAGTTGGCCACAAACACTCCCCTTACTTTATCTTGTTCTTCAAGTTCGACCACAGGAAAGACCAACATTGTTAAAGAATCATTAGGAGTACGAATCAGGCTCGTTGAGCAGAATATTAAAAAAAAGAGATTCATGCAAGTTATAATTGTACGATTCTCATAAATCTAACAATTAAAAACAAATCCAAGAAAAGATAAGGGATTTTTTTATGACTGCACTGCGTGGCAACATCCTGTTGATTACTCGTGGAAGAAAGTAGCCTGCGAAATATGACGTATTCATGAAGTCATTTTCATCAAGAAAGAAAGAATTCTTACGTAATAAGTTATCCCCCCCCCCTCACACGGTTGTTTTAAGTTTTGAAAAAGTCATGCTAAAACAAAAATTCAAGAGCATCGCTCAATCTACATGGCCAAGCACTCCGCCCCAACAATTAAGGGCATGTCAGCAAGCCATAGCTGAAGCCGGTTATTACACAGTCATCAGTCCGTCTAAAACGGGCTTGATTATAGCTCACCTGCCCTACAATTTGCTTGGATGCCGCCCTGATGTAAAGGATGATGAATAACAGGGTGGTGAAAGAAGAATATTAGCTCTGTGCCCCCCCCCCCCCGACTTAATCGTCCAAACGTCCTTGTTGTTAACTAGAGTCGTGAGAGTGATTGCTTTTCTTTGTTTTATTTTTCATTTTTTTCTCCTAGTCCGGGTATGGAATAATACAGGCTTGTTAATTCGTCATTAGGCATTGGCATTTAGAGGTTTAGGCTCAAGGGGAAGGTTAAGTAAATATCTTCACTGGAGGTCTGGCTTCGGGTAATTAATGCTGCACCGGGATAGATCGTGGTTAGAAAAAAAAAAAAAAAAACAAACATACATCTCTATAGAAAATTCATCAAGGGATACTCAAAAAGGGGTGCGGAGAATCACGAATAATAGGAATGTTCTCATTGGACAGTGAGAGATGGTTGAAGAATAACAGAGAGCTGTGCTTGTTGCATATTGAATAATGTCGACTGAATTTAATTGGCGGATATTAATCTTCGGTGGGTTGAACAGAGTAATAAAAATTAAATTAACAAATAAATGGTTAAACCTATTCATTGAACCAAGGCCGTAAGCAAGTGGAGGATTTCTCTAGTCTACCCCCAACCTCTATTTTCCCCTCTGTACTAAAGAATGAATTCATGGACATTTCGTATCGCATTTCTTAAAAAACACACTGCTCCTGGATCCCTCAAAAATACACTCCGGCTATGTATTTGCACAAGGTCTGTATATAAAGGCCCTACAAATTCCACAACAAACATAAACAGTAGAATTTAAAAAAGAAAAAAAAATGAAAAAAAAAAGTGAGTTGCAGAAGTTTCTGCGTGCGAAACACTTGTAAATTAAAGTTCTGCCGATTAGTATTTCATGGAACTGCTTTAGGTCTGTCAACCCTAGTGCTCGTCAAAGAGATGTTTAGCTCTCCATCGAACTCCCAAAAATAATAAATGTCGGCAGGTCTCAAATTTGACATAAAATTTATGAGTTTATACTGTTTCCACAGTATGCAGTAATTATAAAATCATTTTCCTGAAGATAAGTCCAAAATTAAAGGTTTATCATGGACTACAGTTTCTATTAGCATGAATTTGGAGGAAACTAATAGTTTATTAAACACGAACTGAACGCTTTAATTTTTGTTTCGTATTGACAAAATTATCACGCACACCTAGATTTATATTCCATAAATCGCTGTCGCTACATGTGATCATATTTGTGAAACGGTGACAGTTTTGGAAAGTTAAAGCATCGAAGGGGGGAGAAAAATAATAATAGGTATGTAAAATGAAAAAAAAAAGCTTTGCTGTAGAAAAAACGCTAATCTTTATTACATATTAACTATGACAACCGTGTAAAGCAAAAATTGTATTAAATTCTGCCGACATATAATGCAACGGTTATGGCTAATGAGTTGCGTACAAATCCATTGAAGTGATGTTAACTCCTTTTAGGGCCATTTTTTTTTTCCTAGTAATGTTATGTTAAAGAATTTACAGTTTGCGATTGATTTACAAAAAGAAATTCATTTAGCTTATTAAAATTATTATTATTAATACCGTGTTTACTCGTGTAATAGTCGCCCTCGCATAATAGTCGCACCCCCGTTTTGAAGCAGAAAAAATAGCTTTTGCGTTACAATATTATGCATATTCCCCGCATAAAAGTCACACCTAGACTTTCACCGTGAAAAATTGGCAGAAAAAGTGCGACTATTACGCGAGTAAACACGGTATCTATTATTGTAGAATAGTAATAATTATTATTATGTAAAAATTAGTTTTAAAAAAATACCTAAAATATTTCTGCGGGCAGCACAATTCATAGGTGGGAAAATATTTTCCCATCGACATTTAAAAATTAATGAACTTGGTGGGAAGTAATTTCCCACGGTCTTATAAAGGGTTAACCTATGCATCAGCAAATATTAGAGCAGGTATAAAGGGTAAATTGAAATTAGACAAATGCACAGGTAAGCTCTAACTATGCAAAAGAGTTACGGCACCTCAAATTCATCTCCATTTTGCAATGAGTGCCTGCGTCGCATTTGCTATAGAAAGAAGTATTTTAACGAGGCGATGGACCGCCTGCCTTTCTCGGCAGGTGTCACAACAGTACAGGTAAGTTATCCCGTCGTTTTTACAGTTTGGAAAGCGTGACTTTGCAGGGAAGGCACGTCGATATTAATAAGGTTTTTATTCCTGCGTGAAGTAAAATGAAGGAAACCTGACTTTCTGGAGAACGTCTGGCATTATACGGCACACAAGTGAAATTAAAGGTGAATCGGATGGAACTTGGCGGGATATCTGTGAGGGAGATGGGCGTCAATGAGTAAGTTAGCTCTTGCTTTTAGTAACATTGATTACTTCATAGCTTATATCACAGGAACTGGCAAGAAATAAAGATCTTCAAAAAAATTTCAGGTTTTCATAAATGACTTCACTGAATGTTTTCGATTAAAAATAATCTGTAAACTAAAATAAACTAACAAAAATTGGATGCAAAAATTTGTATCTTTTTTTCCAAATTATTTTAATATTCCCAATTAACGATTGATATTGGTTATTCATTGTTATATGTGTATTTTTTCCTTTCTTAAATAATTTAAGATTTGTTGATTCCACACTTAAAGAATTTAGAGCTGTGTGTCTATTAAAAGAGTGTATATCCATCTAAACATCTTATGATAATATTACTGTGTGTGATGTGTCTTACATCAATATTTATCAATTTACTATTGATGACAATAATATTTTAATTACACGGGACAGTAGTGTAAGAAAAATAATGTATGTAAAGAAATTATCAGCAAAATTTTATAATGCAGTTTGAAAACGCCTTGTTTTTTAGTGCATCAACGGTATTCTTTTTTCAATCATTACCAAAAAAAAAGTGCAGTGTGGTTTTTAATAAATTTATAATGAATTTTCTTTTTTAAAATAGAACTCATATACATAACTGTGTCTTAATTTAAGAAATATTATTAATAATTTCAGTAGGAATGGGTGCAAGACAGGAAAGACGTTTATTCATCATTGCTATACCGAGTGTTTCAAATTGTTTGATCTGTGTGGCACTTTTTAAGCTATTGATATCAGTACTATACTTCCAATTAGAAAAAAACTTTTGACTGGCATGCAGTTATTTTTTAAGTCATAAGCCTTATAAGGAGTCATATATTAAAAAATGTCTTTTAGGATGACCCATTATCCAAAAAGTCTAAGAAAAATTAAGTCCGACCTTCAAAAGTCAATTTTAAAAAATTCATTTTTCAAAATATATGTAAAGACAATAAGACACTGAAAATTCAAAAATGAACTTTCTTTTTGATAAATTAGATTTTCGAGCTCTATAAGTATGAATTTGAAATCTCTCAATTGAGGGGCTGTGCACAAATTGAATGACTTTTTTCCCCCTTTTCTTTTTTTTTTTTGTACGCAAGTTTTTCTTCCTCTTTGATTTTCTTCTCATCCTCGGATTCATTTTATGAATAGAATGAAATTATTATTACTAATGAATTTTATTAAGAATAAATGTCATTAGAACTAAATAGAATATTTACTTCTTTTAATGTAGTTCCTGCTTGTCATTACAGCTCATAATCAATCCCATCCTTTAAAAACTATGCGAACAAAATTTTCTTGTATTAATGAAATACTATAAATCGCTAACCAGATGATTATAATGGTTTTATTTTAATTATAGGAACTAAAGCGAAGTAAAAAATGAAATATAAATCAAGATCAACGTTCAACTATCGAGCCATTTTTTAAAGTCAAAACAAAGTACACTATTAATAAGAAAATTATAATAGCCAGGTATTTATCTTCAGACCTTTTCCTTTGTCTGTTTCGTACTTAATTTATCTCTTTTTAGTTTAAGAACTGCCCCCAGTCTATGACGTTAGCTGTTAAAAACTTTAAAATAAAATAACTTAATGACCATTACAATTACACTCGGCAGTTTTTTGAGAATTGCTTTTTAAAGGTGGGGCTCATTTTTCTATTTGTATTAGGCTCACCATAAAAATTCATAATTATTTTTAAATATACGATCCCTTATAAAATGTATGCATGAAAAGTAACTGTATGTCACTGGAAAACATTTTGTAATTGGAAATATAGTACTAAAGTAAGTAGTTTAAATGTGCCATACTGATCAAACAGTTTGTTGAAACACCCGATGTAGGGATTTTACCGAACAAGACAAAGCTTTGCAGCTGGGTTAAGAGACGGAACAGGCCTATTTGCATCTTGCATCTAAATTAATTGGAGTAATTTCAGCTAAATTAATTGGAGTAAATATGCATATTTTCTGTATGTATAAACGATATCTATATGGTTAATTCTTTAAGGGGATGAATTAATCTCAATCAATAATTTTCAAACACAACTGTCTTTTTAGTATCTTAATTAAAATTTTGATAACACAAAAAGCATGAACCCCACTCTAATAATCATAACTTTAAATTTTATTGAATTATCATAGTCATCTGCGTACTGTATTTTTCTTTAACAGCCTGTAGTAATAATTTTGACTCCATCGAGAATAATATTGAAGAGATTTTTCCTATGCAATTCCACGCTATTGGATGTTCAAGTTAAAATAATTTTATTTTATTATTTTATGAGGTGATTTCATAAATTTAGAAATTACAAAATCGATTAAGCATTTGAAAAAGTAATTAATTTTTTTATAGTTATTTTATTTTATTTTATTTTCAGATTACTTGGAAACGCCAGAGGGAAAGAAAAAAAAAGTGTTCAGTTAAACTAAGAGATTTCCAAGCAAAAAGTATCAAAATAGCAACTTAGAACAGACATTTTGAAGCTACGGATTTCAGGTCATTCAATGACTTGTTATTTTCTTTACTACCCTTAAGATATTTTCAAACATTTCGTATTCGGATTGACTTTTCGTGATATATCATTCATGTACGACCTTTGCATATTTATTTATAAATTATACAGATTTTATTCTAATCAACAACATAATTAATTATTGCAAAAATAAACTTCGAATTAGTCTTTCACTCACGCTGAAAGGCTAATTCCAATAATGCCCAATAGAAATTTAACATCCAATAGCATATAATGACAATCCCAATTACAAAAGCCCACCAGGTAAATGATCCCAAATCGCAATGCTCGCCACGATATGGCATAATATATCACTTTTATCAGTTAGAAAACGTATTAATAACAGTACAATGCATAGAAAACCAAATAAACATTCCGCATTCAGAATAGGTTTTCATCTACGCTAGATCGCCAATTCAGATTCGAGGCACATACCATAAATGATCCGGATTTTATTCTAATTAATAAAGCAATTAATCATCGCAAAAATAAATAAATAAATAAAACTTTCCGATAGTTCACACGCTCAGAAAGCATTTTAATATCAATAATCCACAAGCGCAATCCCACGTGCGATGGAAATCTAATCGTAATCGCAATTACGAGTGCCCCCCCCCCCCCTGGACAAGTTTTTCTTGAATTCACGAAGTGCGCCCGCTCGATAAGACGTCGTCGTCCAGAAGAATTCATCTTTCTCAATCAGAGACGTACTAATAACAGCGCAATTTAAGAAAAAAGCAAAACAAAACTAAAACATAAAACCCAATACGCCCGGGATGAGGGGGCAACACAAACGAGGGGGGAGTTGACGCAACCAAGTGAAAGGAGCCCCCTAGTTTGTTTTTCATGGCAACCAGTCCATCATTTAGCTATCTCCATTGAGAAGGGCCCCGCAAATTACAGTGATAGAACGGCGGAAAATTGCACGAAGGAGTCTCGAGCTTTTGTGTACATAAGGAGAACATGAAAAATGGTTCTGATGCAAGAAAAAAAAAATGTATAAAAAAATATATATAAAAAAACCATCAAGAGCCAAGTCCAGTGGAACCTGATTGCCGGAGTAGATGGGTCCCGCCCCTCTAATGACTGACAGGCCAAGAAGAGTCTGGTTTTTTGAACTCGTGCATTCTGTTTCAGCTGGGATCTTCGTGTTGAGTCTTGGGTCATGGGCTAGCTCTGAAATACGGACGCATACAGCTCAATCTGTGAATGGGAAAAAAGACATCATGCTGTCCATCCCATTTCTAGAAGGTTGGTGATACGTAGTCAAACGAAACTAAAAAGCAAATCTGGAGTTTCAACAAGCGTTTTCGAAGAAAGGGTGTACCCTTTTAATTAGTGACAAGCAATATGATTGGTTCATATACATTCGTGGTACTGATTAAAACTTAATATTTGACATAATATGGGGGGGGGGGGGGCAAGACGTGTCATTTCAATGTCACACACAACTCCATACATCTTCCTGATTACTAGAAACGTCTGATGAAAATTGCCACGTATTACAAAGCATCCCAGTGTTCTAGTACTTCTAATTTGATTCAAATTACATCATAATTTCAATAACGCTAAGAAATTTTAAAATACACATTTTAAGACAGCAAACCAATATACAACCAAACCAAGCACGTTAACACTTATTTTCCAGACCCCCTAAATGTATGTATAGCACAACAAAATATATTTCTCCGAATATCTACCGCAGACACAAAGGATGGCTTCGAGACGAGATAAAGACTGTCGCGTCTCGCATAATAATAGAGAAATTTTTGTGTTTTCTCGTAAAATCCCAATGTAGTAATAAGAAATAGGGCTGAATGCGAGGCAAGACGACGCAGAGCTGTTTAGTTAGTCTTCGAGACGAGACAAGCGTATTTCTCATTACTATATAGAGGTCTTGCGTGACAAGACAAATCCTTGCAGCTGTTTAGCGAGACGAGACAGCCCAGTTTTTCGTCTCTCGTATGTCCCTAATAAGAAATAAGCATGTCCTGTGTCTGGCATAACAGGCCGCCCGGGCTGTGTGTTGGCTAGAGAAACATTCTACCACACCACGCGTCTGGGTTCGATTCTCGGCATTAGCTTTGGTATCATTTCGTCCATCCCTTCATAGGTAGCAACGGTGGTCCACCTGTTAAGTGACTCAATAATTAAGTGTCCAGTACTTCCGGACTAATGATGGCCAATGCCTATAAACGGTATTGCCCGCCATTAAAGAGAAAAAATTTTTTGACATAACAGCAACTCCAGATTTCTGCCTCGTATCGGAGCATTCATTCTGCATCAGCCAACTGATTTTCCAGCAAATTTACCACTAAAAAGCCGCACTGATTTTACTATATACTAACACAAAGGCTTGAACTGACAAAATAATTAATACTTAAAAAAAAAAAAATCACAAGCACTTTCATTAGGATCCAAGTTAATGACTCCAACAAATGATTTTTTACAAAAATGTGTTTGATTAGTCGTAAGGGAACAAGAAATTTTTAACATCTGATAATAATTTGTTAATTAAAAATGGTTAAAACTAAGAAATAAATTTTTGAATGAAAAGCTCAAATAAATAAAATACCGGAACAAACTAAAAAAGAAAAAAACTCATTACGAAAGTTTTGTTAACTTTGTAAACCTGTTACTCTTTGAATTCACCCCCCCCCTCCTTTATTTCCCGTGAATGTGACCTAAAAAAAATGCAGAACTCGTTTCTCAATACTATTTTAATTATAAAAATGCATAGAAAAAAAATGTAGTGTTAATGACAATTTACTTCCAAGTGTGTAAGAACTGACTGCAGTTTCATTCCACCGTCCTATTTTCAAAAGAGATTTTTAACATTTCTACTAAACAGTGAAGGAAGAGTGGGGGGGGGGGGGAATAATGGAACACGTGGAAGCGTTCTCTTTCAATTATATCCCCCCGAGGCCAAAATTAATAATCTAAAATGTAAAAATGTTTCAAAAAGCGGCAGAAGCAAACTAGGCCGGAAACTAACAAAACTTCACAAACCGCTGATAGTGAGAAACCGGCTTTCATCGGGGATGCCACATGAATGGTGGACTGCACCATTAAAATTCAATTAAATCTCCCAGAAACCATAATTCATTTTTTTTTTTCGGCGTCCCGGATTAAAAAAAGGAAACGGTTTTGCCCATTCTTTTACAACCACCTCTGCTTTTAAAATAAACGTCGGTTTTGGTTTCCTTCTAGCTTGAAATATGGAACGAACGCTTCCAGGGAGATGAAAGAGAGAAAATTCCAAAAATTAATCATTACGATATTCATAAAGCTTTTACACGTCCAAGAGCGGAAGGGAATGCAAATTCTAACTCCACCAAAAGAGAGGCGTCTAATAAATTATTGTCAAAGTGAGAGGAAATGATTTCAGTCATATCGATCACTTTTTCAATCATTTATTTATTCTTCCCAAAGATTATTAATGCTCTTTATCCCCCACACCCCCCCTCCTGCTTATTTTCTTATCAACATTGCTTGAGCGAATAATATTCCGGTGCTATGCAATTAAAGCGATCGTGATTGTAAATTTGCATTAAATATTTATAATCCTTGCACCAATATATTCTGTCTCGTTAATGTTAATTAATGATTTCATTAAGGCTATTTGTGAGTTAAGCGAGACGAATGATATTATTGTACGTAAGCGTAAAATTCGTCTATGAGCCTATGATGTCATGCTGAAGCAATACCTGCAAATAGGGATGGATGCGGGTCGAGGAGTGAGGTCCGGGTTCGACTCCCGACATGAGCTTGGGGGTTTATACTGATGGGGGGCTAGGAATAATGATGGCCGACCGTTGGGCGCCCTTTCTCCAGTAGGGATGGACGCGAGATGAAAAATGGGCTGTCTCGTCTCGCAAAAATCCCTATATTACAATGTAAAATGTCTCGAAAAATAACTGCAAATCTCTGTCTCGTCTCGTAAATTTCTACCTCGCAGTCCACCCCTATTCTCTAGTAGCACAATTAGTCCATAAAAAACGTTCAAAACACGTCTTTTGAACGAGTTGTGCTACTAGGGTTGCAAACGTTCAGTAATGTTCTGTGAACGTTTATTTACGTTCACAGAACATTCAAAACACGTCTTTTGAACGAGTTGTGCTACTAGGGTTCACAAACGTTCAGTAATGTTCTGTGAACGTTTATTTACGTTCAGAGTACCTGTGTGTGCTAACAGAGAGTACGGCGATATTGAGGGGGGGGGAGAGAGAACTACAGTACTGAGAAATCCCTATAACTCAGTACTGTAGTATAGGGATTTTGCGAGACAATACAGGTCCTATCTTCTCGCAACAAGTACATAAATCTAAACGCTGTTAGCAGGACTAGTTTAACATACAAGCTCACTAATTTAGTGAGCTCGCATGTAGCTAACTAGTTTGATGACACTAAATCGAAACGATCAAAATGGATTTAATCCTAGTTTGATGACACAAAATCGAAACGATCAAAATGGATTTAATCTTAGTCTAATACAGGGGTGTAACGGGAAGAATATCGGTGTGTATATGTATATCTATACATACATCACACTCCAACAACAAAATGCTGCACACATTATAAACGTTCAGTTTTTTGACTAAAATTTCTTTAAAATGTCTGTGTGACACTACTACTCATTTTTTTTGCAAGAAATTTGGTTACGGTTTTTGGTTACTGCATCCCTGTAATACTGACTATTGAAACATTACCGTGTACTAATAGGAACTGCAATTATTTTATTAAAATTCAGTTGACACTAAGATTATTGTGAAGGCGCATAAAGCCATGGGAATTCTGAGTACCAGAAGATCGTGCAGATAATGTTGTACTTACGAACGCTAAATGCATATCAACATAAAACCACGTTTTATTCATTATTCAGAAAGCCACACTAAAATTTTGTTCATACACTCCATCCACAGTTTAATCTTTTCTCGTTTTGAGTTAATTTACTTCCGACAAATTTTATAAGGGGGGAAAAAATACTGCACCACACCATTTAGGTTCCGAGTCAGCTGGTTCATTTCCTTAGATAATCCAGTTTAAGTTACTTGCCAGAGTAATTAGTTGAGTGATAATTTAGTTAAACAAGTAAGCTGGGCTGCACAGAGAGCTCAATTTCTCACTTCCAGTTCAGATGGGATGAAATCGCGAAGTGTGTAATTGTTTAGAAACAATTAAAAAGCAAGAGGCTCTGGCTCGCTACAAAAGAAGCGCATTTTAAGAGATATTTATCAAGGGTGGAAAGGAAGGAAATGGGCGATGAAAACTTTCAGTGGGATGCAGATTGTTTAAAAAGATAGTAGTAGTAATAAGTTTATTTTTAACGAGAATAAGGGAAGTTTAAAATACATACTGATGCATATTTTAATTTCAAACGCAATGCGCGCTTAAATACAACGAGATTAAATTCGGAATATGAAATAAATTGATAATTGACTACGATGTTTAGTATTATGCAAGTCTGACAGTGGCACATACTATGAAAGTCGTGGCGTTCTTCATCAGTTAAAAACTTCTTTTCACTCAACACATCCAATGTATTATTTTAAAATTCTGTGCCTATCATCATAGCTTCTTCAGATAGTGTATCAGAAGCTGTCGTTCCGACAAATTTTATAAGGGGGGAAAAATACTGCACCACACCATTAACTAAATAGTTTTGGAAAGTAAACTTTCGTAATACGCTACTCCACTTTTTAGCCACTGCTTCAAAACATCACTGTAAGTAGAAATATTAGCAGCTTTTTCATCACACCAACAAGAACTTGCCTGTTTTGATGACACATTTTTAACTGTAATATGATTCTTCAAAATAAATTTCACTGCTTAAGACGTCTATTCGAAATTTTAACATCTGATATTTTAAAGTTGACAAACCATCAACAGATGGCAAACGATTAAAAGAAATGATGCTGTTAGTGTGGCATCACGAACGGGTAAAAATTAGGAAAAAAAAAAAAAAGTCTATCCTACAATTGTGACACAAGAAAAAGCATCTTAAATAGAGTTTTGCGAGTGTTAAAAGTGAATTATATTGAATGTGTAAAATTCTGATTCCAAAGTAAAGATTTTGCAAGTAGAAATAAAATTTAAATAACAATAAAAAATCAATAAGTAGGTATTAAAAAAACATAATGAATGATAAGTAAATGAATATGAAAATAAGTAAATTATTCACTTGACTAAACAATGAATTAATTACCAGTATTGGAGTGTTAAAAAAAAAAAAAGGCGGGAAAAAACGTTTGCGCAGCATGAGGTTCAAACCCAGAACGCCAGAGTAGAAGCCCACAGCCTTGCCGAATACGCCACGCTGTTCAACCACTCGTGCACCTAGCTTACATTTAAAGTTTCGGTAAAGTGGTTCGAAAATAAAATATCAGGTTGTAACGAAAGTTCTCCGCCAAATCTGCTTGAGCCAGCTCCTGCGGCACCCAGCGATTGAACTTGTACATGAAGTTTATGTGATGCATAGCATGGCATTAATGTCTAACTCTTTATCTAGCTCTCAAGTGGTTAAATACTGATCTTCTTCCACAAGTTCTCGCAGGTGGCCCTCATCAACATCAGTAGGCCGGCCAGAGAGCTCTGCTCCTTGAATATCATAGACCCCGTTTCGTAACTTTCAGTACCAAACCTTCACAGTGCCATAGGATACAACAGTAGAATCTTAATTACACACATAATTCTTTGACATTCTTTAGAACTTTTTGCAACAGAACTGGAAGTAAAGGATGGTTCTAATCCAGTAACGTGTTAGTTCCATTTCAGACACCTTGTACTTAATGATAACAATATTTTTTAACAACACAGTGTTCTAAAGCAAGTGTCTTTCTTTCAAATGACAAATATTGTTTGACAAAATATGAGCAAACACACCAACGTGAACTGTTTGCAGACGATATTTGTAGCGGCGGGAAACTTTCGTTACAACATAATATTAATTTTTCTTAACTGTATTTGAGTATTGCGTCTTACTATTTAACACGTAGTATATTGATATGCTGTACAACCACCATGCCAAAAATTGAAAACCGTTTCCCTGAAACCAAGCCTCCTTCTTCTAAGATATGTAATTGAAAGCGCCCCGACTTGGATTTGAGTTAGTTTTAAATACAGTAGTGGACACATGATAAGGGGTCACTCTGGATCCTCACAATTTCAATGCATTTGAATTTTAAAATGTGTTGGATTGTTTGGGAAGTTCACCCACCATTAAAACGCTGGTTTCATCTGTACCTTCAATTATTGAAAAGACATAACAGTGACACCTCCTTTCTGTAATCGTTGTTGCTACCTGACTCTGCTCTTTGAATGCTTCATCCCATGCAGCTCACGTGGGTTCTCTGAACGTCTATTAACTTTAGCAGAAAGCATTACTGAACGTTCTGTGAACGTTCAAAGAACATGGCTGTACTGCCTGGGAGTCCAGGCGCAAGTGCAAAAGCTTGATAAAATGCTTTATGAAAAGTGAGTAAATAATGCACTGTATGTACGTTTTTAAACAAATCAAAACAGCCACACGAAAGACCATTTGATTGCTTGGCTACCTTGAAGAAAACGGTGTCTAGTTTGAAGTTTTCAGAGGTTCTACAGGGTATTTACAAGGAGTCAGCTGCAGATGACTTTGAAGTATGCAATCTTGTGATTTTTTTTTATTTAACGTCTATATAATTTTTAGATTATTTATCCGGGAATCTGAAAGAATGCATCCTATTTGGGCTACACACCTACACATTAAAAACACAATTTACAAAAAATAGGAATAGGAAAGAAAAAGCTGACAAACATGAGTATAAGATTTTCTAAAACGAATTTTTAAATTGAGAATATTTCAATATCTTGTTTCTCTTCCTTAAAACTTTTCAGCTGATTGATTAAATTTAAGCTTTGACATACATCTATTTTTGGTCTACAGCACATAGGAGCAACCTCCAGCCCGTGGGCCGGATGTGGCTGCGCGGGCTTTTGATCTGGCCCGCGGAGCATAACAAAGCCCCATATAAAACTCACGAAACATTCAAAATCCCATATAAATCCCAATTTTACTGCCCGCTACTTTTCTATGTCCTAAAGTTTGGCCCTCAACTTTCCTAAGGTTGCCCACACCTGGTCTACAGCGACCAACAGAATGAGCATCTATAATTAGTCAAAATGTGTATAAGAACTATGTTTAAAAAAGAAAATGCTTTATAAAACCGATAGAAACAAAGTCTTTGGAGTTGAACGGCAGACAGATTGAACATCAAGCAGATTACAGCGGTTTTGCGCCAAGATAACAGGAGTACAACGAGTTAAACTTTAAAAAATCTCAAAACTAATCGTACAATTAGATCAAACAGTATCATGTTTAAACAGATTTGATTATTTAATTATACAGCTTTGTTTTATTAACAGAACAAATAAGCTTATCAGTAACAAGAATGGATAATTCTTACCTAAATTAATACGTTTATAAGATTAAGCGCATAATTATTTTAATCAATGATTCCTCTGAGACCCGTTATTTAATTACGTTTAGATGTGCTTCACTGAGAATGTCTAACTTTCATTCTTTGCCGAAGTTGAAAAAGACATCTCATTATTACGGTGCGTGATCACTGCAAGTATCTTCTTCTAACATACTTTTTTCTTCAATAAAGAGTAAACTTATGGATGAGAAACGTATAAATAAATTAGCTACTAATGAAGGCAGCTATCACTGCATCTACACTTCAGTTTCAGTTTAATTTCCTTTCCAAAGGACAAAACATTTTCCTATTTTTCTTTTTGAGAAATATTTTTCTGATGTTCAAAGGATTGCGCGATAAACATTATAACATTTTCCGTTTTATCTGTAAAAGCAGATTCATATACTAGATTAGCAGCTTGTCGGAAAATACGTACATAAGTAGAACAATGCACAAATGCCTCCATTAGTGTCTTTCTAGTGAGTGGTGTAATAGGCATAGGCTACGACTTTTAAGAAGTTTTATACATTTTACCAAGATCTTTTTCTAATTTCAGTAGAAAATTTTCAGTATTGTTTTTGTGTTAAATTAAGTTTATTTAAATTGTTTTAAATCCATCTTGAGATGCGATAGCAAATTTAGTGATCTCAAATAAAGTCGCGATCCACAGATAAATTTCCACAGATTTATGGAGCATATACTACGGGTACATTGGGGATATTTAACGATGCATAAACGTGAACTGTGCAATATTGGTATGTACGTGTTTATATATTATTTTTTTAAGTTATTGATTTAACATTTAACAAAAATAATATTTAAAAAAGGGAAAAGTATGGATCTCTTTCGAGCTCCTGTTGCCGTGTACTTTACTCTTATATTCACAATTTTTCATAGATTGTGGCCATATTATCAGAAACATAGCCAAAAATAATTTTTATTATTAAACGTGCATGCAAAGAACAATAAATTAAACAATTAAAAAAGTATTTGTAATCCTTTGGATTATTATTTTTAATCATTTTTTTAAGAGCCGTTTTTCAGCCCTATCGAACCCAGAAATTGTATAAATTTTCCAAATCTATAATAATTCAAAGCAAAAATTTGATTGTCCTACACATAAAACAACTCCAAAAAGTGCAACAAACTATGAATATAAACTAAAAGGCACGCAAACCAATATGATCCACATACATGCGCGTTATAAATCACATTTCTAACACAAATTACAATAAATCACAAAACCAGGCAGAACGACATTCTACCTCGTACATATGGAAATGCTGCCCGAAAAAATTCCGACACAGCTTGTCATTGAAAAACTATCAGGAACGTTTCGCTGCAAAACATATTCGAGTCATCCATCTGGCCAGATAACGGGCTATGTCCTAACTTATCGCATAACCAGTGAAAAATGAACTTCAGTTAGGAAAGGGGGAGGATATACGCTTTTTTTTTTCTCTCTCCCCAGCGTAATACCTGAATCGATTTGATAAATTCTGTTAAGGTAAAAGATTAGCTAGAATGTAAAGGTGGGGCGCCTAATGCGGAAGTTTGGGAAGAGAGCCAAAAAATTTGATTTTAAACTGAGCATAAAAGAAATAGGTGAACTTAAACAAAGGAAGACTAGATTTATTCCTTGTTTTCACATTGTATCAAATTTAAAGAAATTATACAGCACTTTTTTTTAAATTAAAGAGTTTAGGTTGGTTATGTGTACGGAAAAAGGCAAGATATCATGACTGTGCATGCATTAATGTTTATAATTTCAAAGCTGAGAAATACAGCTGGAAAAAATTCGGGCATTTAACTTTATAAGTATATTATGGAAGGTAAACTATGATTTTTCGCGTTATTATTATTTTTTTTCCGTCTTCTTTTAATACAAGTAATTTTTAAATATAACAAAACTTCTTTATTTATTTGATAAAAATTAAAGACGGACAAAGTAGGGAAAAGCTTTTATGTACCTTTTAAAGTATGGGTACAAATTTTGGATAAAACATCGATTAAGTTTTAACACATTCTTGAAGAGTAGCTACTTTACCATATTCCTTCATGTTCTGTCGATGATTTGAAAAAAAGGAATTCGTGTTCCGTGATGTGCAATTTTATGAAGCTCGAAATTTTTAACCTTTTAATTTTTCAAAAAATGAAAATTAACTATAACACTACTATGCATAGAACCATCATTAAAAATAATTCCTCGGTATCCCAAAAGAAATAATTTTCAGCAGAAAATGTTGAGTATCTACTTAGCAGTTTTTAAATTCAAAATTTTATCTTCATACTTGGCTAATAAAATGTCATTTGAAACTGCCATCATTCATTATTTATCAATTTTTAATCTGATCAAAAAACAGATAAATATCATTTGCTTTATTCTGATTTCATGGAGGTGTCACATTCACAAACTTGGGACAAACCGCATCTCAAAACAAAGGGATATATCCTTCCAAGCAGACTTCGTGCGATTACACGATCATCTGTAATCGATTACAAGAAATGATATGGATTACGATTACGATTACTAACAATTTCCAAAAAGATTATAACTAGTGAATGCTAATTTAGTAAAATAACAGTAATCTTGATGTTAAAGAAATCAACTATCAAGAGAATTCTGTAACAATACAATTTTATCATTGCATTTTTTAAAAATTTGTAAAATATTATTTTAATCATCGATTACAGTCGATTGTAATCGGCACGAAGTCTGCTTCCAAGCCCAAGCCATTCTATGTTCACAGTATTCTAAATCTTGTACCCTGGCATAAGACGAAAATTAAGTAGTTCATTTGTTAGTCACAGAACTTTCTGTGATTTGCATATTTTCAAATACAGTAAAAATTCCTTTATCCCTCAGAATGAGCAGCAGATTAAAACAGACATAAATCCGTGAAAAGGTCTCTAACGAACGCGAAGTTCTTTCGACCCATGATTGCCATTTCTGTTACTGCAACAATTCCCTAAAAAATTTCCATGGAGTACAAAATCTCTTTCAAAAACATTGAAACACATGCAGTGGTTTATTTTTCTTCTCCAGACATCAATCCCATCCATCATGACGTTTCAGAGTTGTCGATGTCAAGAACTCCATGCCGTGCTGTTGTCTCAGCAAACGTCAGTTTCGTGATGGGAGGAAAAATAAAAAAAAGAACTAGAAAAAGCAACACGAATCGAACTCCCACTCGTTTTTCCGCAGAAACGCACACAGCAAACTGGAAAAGATGGTGGCAACACGAAGGATTCTATAAGTATTTTTTTTATTTTTTTTTTATAGTATGTCTTCCTATTTCTTTGTTTTCCCTTCCTCCGCCTCCTTGTCTCGAGAAAATGTTGACTTAACCTCCGACCCTGTGACACGCGAAAATCTCCCGTGAGGTAAGGCATGGGATAAGACCACACGCGAGGAACAGCGTCCGGAACAGTAGAAAAAGTGGAATAGTACTTGGGAAAGATGAGAAAATAAAATAAGATGTTGAACAGGCTCTTCCAAAGGGAAGTTGTAGCCATTCGAGTAGTACTTGTCGAGGAGTAACTGCACTGCCAGTCAGTAAATCGTCAAAAAAGGAAACAAGGGTCTTTTTCTTTCCGAGCAGAGATAGGGACATGGAAGAGTTTGCTTGTGCTGCATCATTAGAACAACATCATGCTCCACTGGAGATTTTTTGGAAAAAAAAAGAGAGAGAGAAATGTGAGTGTTATGGAAATAAAACCCGTTATTAAGGCTGTAGTTCCAAGAAAAGAAACTCTGTTTTTAGTCTCGGTACACAAATTGAAATAAACTAATAGCACCATGGTCTCAAAAAAATTCCTGATGGTTCTTCATAAGCTGCTTTACATCCTGCAATAAGCGAAAAAGTTGTGCCTTTTCTGAAATTTTCAGAAAAAATTCTTTAACATGGATCTAAGTTGCAAGATTTTTCGAAGAGTGACACGTTTTGAGAAAATTTCCGATTTTTAAGAATTTTTTCTGAAAGTTTTGAAACTGATACAGGTTTATCGTTTATTTCAGTATGTGGTACATCTTGTAAAGATACAGTTTCAACATTTTGAAGTCCCGGACATAATTAGGTTATTTGTACTTGTGTATCAAAATCACGTGATTTTTTCGAACTACACAGTTAAAATAAAAAATTGCAGGGAAGCTGTTCAGTGCCTTATCAACAGTCTGCTTTCTGTGAATTTTTCCTGGCATGATCAGAACGTAACTAATTAAGGTATATTTAGGAGTCCGAATTCGACCAAAACTGCACGAAACAGAAACCTCACTAAATTTACCTGCACGACAAAAGCTGTAAAAATCAATTAAAGATTTTAGCGTAGATCCTCAAATCTTTCTTTATAAATCTTCACTGTACCATACCGACTGCAAATGTTTCTGAGATAAATTAACCTCGCGAAAGAAAAAGAAAGGGTTTTCGCAAATTTCCTCTATTAACTTTCCTACGTCTCTCTGGGGAAGCATGAGCCATAGCTCCCCAAAGAACCGTACATCATAAAGATAATAGTTCGGACCACTAAAAAGAATAAAGCAGACAATAAGTAGTTCTTTATTTTTTATTTTTTTTATTTTTTAGATTTTTTAAACCGAAACATTTTACCAGTTTTAGTTCGGGAAAAAAAAATTGGAAAATTCATTAGACACGCGTCAGAATTTTGTGTAAAAGTTCCAGTATTTTGGTTATTTACTTTTTATTCAGTCAATTAATAGTTGAAAATTTATTAAATGTAAATAAAGGGAAGCAGAAGAACGCTTTGCTGTTAGTGAATACCATGAAAAGCGTGTTGTTTCCATGATACATTACGTAATGAAGAGAAGTTTATTTTGAAGAAAGCTAGGCGGAATACACAAAAATTCCTGCAGTTCCGACACAAACAGAAAATGTTAACCTGGTTAAAAAATTGGAGTTAATTTCAGTTGCAGAAGCAATAGAATAATTTGATAATGCTTCTAGATGTTGAATCAGCTTTTCAACGTTTGAGTGGGTCGATAAAATGAGGGACAAGCTTCCTTGAAGAACTAAACCCTGGAGCCCCTGCGTCAGGCTGGTCGTCTTAGCCATGTGCTTTTTCAACTTGGGGCCCGAGGTTGTGGCCGTTATATAGACTGATGTGCACTTAGTTTTATGGTGTCGAATGGCTAATATAGTGTCGAAAATGGACTAAGAAGAAGGTGCAGTCATAGCTGATGTTGCATTATGTAATAACTGCAAGCATTTCGAAAGAGTAAAAGTTGTATGCAGAGCTTCGTGAATAACGAATAAGATAAGATTTTTGACTTTATGATAGCAATGAATAATATAACAATTTAATAAAAAGTAAAATAAATATTGTACTTAAATACTTAAAATAAAATGCTTTAATTTTGGAAGGTTCCGATCTTTATTTTATTGTAACGAGATATCGGACAGTTACACATCTATATGTGATAGATTTCAAGTAATGATTATAATAACAATTACTAACAATTTCTTCTAAAAAAGTCAAAATTGTAAAACTGCACTTATTTTCATCTAATGACATCGTTTTTTTAGCTATAAATTCGAAAATAATGCAGTTTTATAAAAGTATCTCTGTAAAATTTGTAAATACCATTCTTTTTTAAATCGATTAGAGTAGAAGATATCACCAAGTGGCATTTTTTAAGGTCCATATTATTATCTAAAAAAGTGCCATGAATGTATCACCGATTAACACTTTCCACGAGGCACAACATAACCTCCTGCCGCAAGCTCTTTTTATTGATCCGAGCACCAAGATTATGGCAACTATTTTCGCAATAATAAATTTAAAGCCTCTTGTCATCGCAGAATGAACACTGAACACAGCCGGATCTCTCAACGCGCAAAATACAACGAAATAAGGGCTTAATTCAAAGTTACACAGCCATTAACAAGAAATGGAAGCAGATGGGGGCTGCTGCTCCGAACACCCGAGTTCCACGGTGTTTCTCGACATTGTCACCAGGATTTAAGTTTCCAAAATATTTCCACCAATTCCGCCGGATGCATGTGTGTGCGCGCGGCTGTTGTTTAAAACTATGCATGCAGAAATTAACTTTTGGAGGAAAACATCACCCCTGGAGCAATTATATGGCACGCGACTTGTCGTGACATCGGCGCACTCTGGAGAAAACACAAAAATATACGACAGTCGACGAGGGTGTGGGTAGGTGTTTACGTGGCGTAATTTTAAGTGAAGAATTGGGTATACCTGCTATTTAAAAATATTAGTTTTCGGCTGGGAGAGAATGCTATACAGAATACAAACGGGATGCGTAGCATGGTACATGGTAGAGAGAAAAAAAGGAGGAATTGAAACGCTTAATTTTGTACTGAACCCCACAAGGCAACTGGCTATCATATGTGGAACAACCACTTTAATTATTGTTCCACGCCTATAAAATAATAGCACATACATCTATCGGTTTTTACACAGACAGCAATGACATAATTCAGACCACTGCGTGCAGACATCATTACTGTCTCCATTACTGTCGAAATTGATTGAAATTTAAACCGTAATTTTTGTGTTTGTCATTTGTTTATTTTAGAAAATTAACGAAATAGTTAGCAACGTGTTTTGGTATGGAAAAAATTATTGTACGTGAAAGTTCGTTAAACTAAGAAATAATTCGAATACTAAAATTTCAAAATAAATGCCAAAAATTTATAGTTCAGCCTTAGCGTAACACATACGGAACTGAAATAAAAGAATGATTTCTAGTAAAATATTATATTATTATTTTTCCCCAACTATCATCTACTAACCCACGGCTAACATCATCACATATTTATTTCAGACACAGAAAAAAAAAAAAAATCGAGCCCTGTAAAGTTAAATGTCATATTTTAATATCCTCTTTATCCTAAAATACTCTAACTCCATTGAAACAGGGGATACATCGATAAAGAAGAAACCACAATTTATAAGGGGTAAAATAAATAATAAAACATTTTATTGACTTCGTTCTGTACACTCAGCTTTACGTCGTTGTAGGTTAAGCACCAAAAACTAAAGGACTGCTATGCATGCTGCATTATACTGGTGAGAAGATTATTAATTAACTGCTCTTAACAGAATGCAAAATATTTTTCCCTGATTGAACACACAGATAAATTATCTTTGAATAGTTGGTTAATAATTTCATAATTCGCATATGAAATAAATATGAAACAATTTGTCCAAAGTCGTATAGAGTATTCTAACCGACATGCCAGATAATTTTGATTACCAAGCAAATGATCTCGCATAAACATATAATAAAATTCTGAATTCATTTATATCAGTGAAATCTGATGATACTGGAAATTTAGTTGCTGGAAATTAAGTCGATTCTCAAACAAAAAATTCTAATTATTTTAAAATTTTGAATGTCAAAAGATTGAAGTTCTAAAACATCAATTGAAATTTGATTTTTTTAAAACGATTTAAGATTCATTTTTATAAAATGGTACAAAGAAGAAAATTTTCACTCTCTCTCTCTTTTAAACAATTTATAACGTATTATTAACGTAAACAATTTATAACGTTATTTGTAGCAACATCTCATTCAGGACATAACAAACTGATACATTATAGAGCATTGTTTCAACAGATCAAAATCTAACAATGAGTCGCCGAACGCCTAAGCCAGTTGTAATAATAGATTTAATAACGTGTTGCAAATGCAAGCAAAGTTTCATCCATCTATACTTTAGCGGTCCCAATGTGCTCGACAGTACAGGAATAGACCTTCGGGTGCAAGACACGGGATTGCGTGAGAACAGACCATATCTCTCATCCCGACAAAAGTACGTTATGGTTGCAGACATAAAGTTAAAATGGCATCCATTCGGAAGTGAATGATTTATTTTATAGACTTTTTTTTTGTTGTTCTTTTTCTCAAGTTAAATCGATTACAGGACTGCAACTTTGTGACCGGCAATGCCATTGATTTAAGTGTTGAATAAGCATGCAACAAAAAAAATGTCCGTTGAATATACATCAAAATGAACAGTGAAGAACTTCGATGGCTTGTACAAAATTGCAAACATCAATAGAAGTGAATTTAGTTGTCATTTTAAAAAAATAATATAATTGACAGACTGTTAAGTTGTGTGCCTATCATATTTAATAATATAACTGATACTCTGAAGTAAAGTTCAGCACTTTACCGAAATAATTATGTTGCCAATATAGCTCACAATTTACCATTTTATGATGATTTAAAAATACCACGTATGCAGTTTAACCATACTTTAAAATTAATCTAGAATGGTAGTTAAATTTTAAACCAGAATATATTCGCCCAAGGTAGCACTAAAATATGGCTGGAAAATCCAAGAATTCTTCCAGGGTCTGGTTTTTATGGATTTCAGCATGCATATTTGTGAATTTTCATACAGAAGTTTTGTAAAAGTTAATTTTTTGTTAAAATAACTTACAAAACATTAAAATGTAGGATGAAACGCTAATGAAGGGACATTTTATTCCATTGTATTTTTGTGAAGGAGCAGCAAAACGGACCCAAATTTTGACTGCATCGATCTCCGTACGCAAAAGAACTGTAGATGTTCGGATATTCACGATAGAGATGCACCAGTCATTTTGAAATACAAACTGGACCTAGGGCGTGGAACAAAATTACACTTTTTCTGATCTTCGTTGTATATCATTTTACTTGTCTCGGACAGTTCAAGTATTAACTCAAAAGAGAAAACTCGACTACTGAACATCTAAATAATAATAGTTAAGAGAAAAAGAGTGGTAAATTTTACTTCTTTTGTATTGTACTGCGAAATACGAACAGAAGTTCAAGAATTATTAAAAACATCAAAACGACAGAGAGATAGCAAATTCGAATAAGTCTTAACATGTGCAACGGAGTAAGTTAAGGACATAAAAGAATTACTGAAGGGACAGGCAGAAAATAAAATTCCGAAACTATCCGTATTTTGCTTACCTCTTCCTCACTTAAATACCCAGCTTTAAAAAGAGATCAACTTGTCAACTCGGCAGGACAGTTGATAAAAACGCAGGTGCATATTCTTAAGTACGATTATCGATTCATCGATATCGGTAGTAAATTTTGATAGAGTAGATTAAAGAAATTATTCAAGTATCCATCTGTATACCCTCTAATTCATTCTATTTCTTTTCATTCACTCTTGTGTTCCTTGTCCTTTCTCTTGTCACCACAATTCCAGAAAAACAAACGGAAGACTTGTCAGTGTCATTCATAAATTCTTCGAAAGGCAATAAATCATAATTTAAGTTCAATAACCTCGCATAAAGAAAGAAAAACGCTACACTCAACAGAAATATTATTATAATTACAAATACGATTCAAAAATAAATGCTAGTTTGCATGGGAACGACAATTACTGTGTTTTATTCCAGACCAAATATGCATTTATACTGCTTTTTTTTTCTTCTGGTATTTGAATACAATAGTAATTTATGCGATTATTCGACTAAAAGCTGTTATATCAATATTAGTAGTGTAGATATATTTAATGCAGCAAAGCACCGTTTATGCGTTTCTCATTTATACACAGGGTTTCTACACATTTCAAAGCTTCAGTTTCCCTCACTTTCTCTGACTTCTACCACGTTTCCCCCTGATTTTTATCTAGCACGCTTTTGTGGACTTCATATTAAACTTATTTTGTGTTACTTTGTTTCATTTAAAAAACTTAATGCGTTTTAACATTTCATTTTCTTCAAACAATCGATGATAAATATATATATTTTTTAATTTTTATTTGACAACACTAGAAACAGTGGGCTTATAATAATTTAAAGATTAAGCATATTTGAATTAGACAATATATGATTAAAATTATTTCTGGGTTAAGAAAAGAAAATGAAAAAAGCGAAGGGGATTGTAGATTGATTGCTTTGCACGAGCGATCTTGGCTGAAAATATGATTTGCTCTTTGGTCCAAACTCTAACTAATAAGTTGCATTTTATCATGAAATTTGATTTTTCTTCCATTTCCCTGACCTTTCTTCATTTTCCTTGATTTTCCTTGATTTTATTTTTTCCATTGTCCTGACTTTTCCTGACCAAAATTGATTTCCCTGATTTTCTTTGACTTTCCAGATCTGTAAGAACCCTGTTATTCGACTTTATTTATATTTTGCGTACAAACTTAGGGGCCATTCATTAATTACGTAAGGGTTCCGAGGGGGCGGGAAGTTTAAAAGGCATTTGCGTAACATTTTATAAGTCGAAATGTGCGATTTCCAACAGTGGTGAATTACAGATTTTCCAAAGACTAAAAATTATCGGATAATAATATAATCGATATCTAAATCTAATAATATTATAATGGTATAACCTAAATTATCTTTAAAAAAAATAAAAATCTTTGATTTATGTCAAATTACGAGTTTTAGTGCAACATGATAAAATTAACGTAAGAAAGGGGGGGGGTGTCAGAGAAATCTTATGTGCTCTTTACATGGGGGTGGGTCTAAATTGACCCAAATCGTCCTTATGTAATCAATGAATGACTCCTTATTGTGGAATTACATTTGTTTACATTTCCTTGAATACGAAAAAGAGTAGTACTCTTAACTGTTTCCACCTATTTAACACAAAATATAAATATTTTATGGTAATTTTTATTTACTTTTTATGTTCTTAGAAAATGCATGCATGCAAAAAAACACGTTAGTAAAGGGAGATAAAATAGCAACCATTCATTAGATTCAGAAAATAAATAAATAAGAAATCCGACATGAAGACTTCACCAAATGATCTAAAACATCTCAAATCATTCCGGTCGTCCTTTTAAATTGCGGGGCGAGAGATATTCGATTATAATACTACTTCTCGTGGCGTTTTTATACGCCCAACGTATCTTTGCTCCCAGGCAGCGATTCACAGAACTGGATTTGCGTGCGAAACAGCTATCGCTCCGCGAGGCCCCATTACCGTAATAGATCTGGGTGAAGGGAGGGTTAAAAAATTTGCAAGGCACCATTACTCACGACCACAACCTTATCTGTGGACATCCATGTCCCTTTAATGCACATGAATTCTTCAACGAATATACCTTGGCAAGCCACGCGCTGAGATGCAGAACACTGAAGCGATGGAATACTGGTAATTGATTATCTTCTAGGTATATTGAATGATCAATTCCCTCATATACGTGAAGAGGCAGATCGCAAGTGATAATATTCTGGACTGGACTAAGATAAGATGATCACAGAAAATCCTTAGCATAGTAATTCATTTGAAAGACGTCACACGTAATATAGTCTTTTTTATCTAATAAAATAAGTCAGGGGAACAATTTATATATATGGGTCGATCCCTCAAAAAGTGTACCAGTCAAACATTCTAATACACTAGTAGCTCTAATTTGTTATTAAAGGAACTACAATACATCAGGCCCTCTTTAGACCGTGTTTGTCGGTAGACAAGAAAAATGAGCATATATCCCGTAGAGGAGGGGAAGGTATGATGAAATTTTATTTTTATAACACAGCCGCTTAAATTACAGGGTGTCCCGAAAAGGTGGTAACACGCTTTATTTCTTTGTCTATTAGAGAAAAGTGGGTAATGCAAATTGAAGCAATGTTCAAAAGAAGGTAAGAAAAAATCGATACGTTAAGACAAAATTTCTATATCAGTCAAATGAGCACCGTGCGCTAATGAGCTATAATGTACCAAAATTTCAGTCTTTCATCCTAATATGTCTCAAGAGATATCTTTACACAAAAATGATCAGGGGTTATACATAAATTCGAATGTAGGTGTTTATTGCAAGAGTGTTTTCTTTCATAATTCTTGTACGACTAATGAAACGCGATTATCCGCCCTGAATTTTTTCCATTGAGAGCCACTGAAAAGTGGTTTACGTCAGCATACATTTATCTTCACATTTCTAACACTTGTTAGGTTATAATTCTGAAATTTTGTATATTACGCGATTAGTGCATGGGGGCACATTTTACTAATCAGAAATTCTTTTGAATGGGGGTTATATACAAATTTAAAAAGTGTAACTTTTTTAAAAATTAGCGAGACGATTTCTTTAATAGCGTATTCTTTTTTCTTACCTTATTTTGAACATTTTTTTAAATTTACATTGCCCACTTATCTCTAATAGATAAAAAATTATTGGTTGTTGGGGGGCTTTCCGGGGCATCATGTATAATAAAATTAATAGCATAAGTACAATAACAAAATATACGATAATCACTTAAACAATAAACATAGAAATTTAATTTGCCTTTTTAAATTTATGCATAAATAAATATTTCATTTATGAATGAAGAAACTATTTAAGTCATAAAAAATTACAACAAACTTTCTTATTCGGCCGAAAAACTGTTTAGTGGATTCCTAATTCGCAAGTCATAAAGATGGCCCATAAAAAGCATTTTACTGATGTAAACATTCACCATAATCTTCGATTCCGATAGCTGTCCATCATCACTAAAAAGATTTATCAGGTAAAAATTCACCAAATACGCAGCAATTCAAGAAGTATTTACCATAAATGTTGAACTGATTAGAAGCACTTGTTAACACAAAACTTGAAAGGTTAATTCAAAGCAAAGCGCAGTCAAACATTCAAGTGCAAATTAGAATTTGATTAGGGTATATGCGTATCTCTTTTAGACCGTGTGGAAAAAAGAATGAGCTTCACCCGTCAGATTTTTATCTCCGAACAACGTGCCCGTTTAGTACAAATCACCCGTTGAATAATAACGAGATGCATACTGTGACAAGTGAAATCGCGATGCCATTGCAGGTCGCGATAAGATCGGGTAAATAATAGCTGTCCCCTGTCACTTTACGGATGACAAGTTCACTATTCGCTCTTATAAAAATCTAAATCAAATAAATGAGGGGGGGGGGGATCTTCTTCTAGTCTTGTAGCTCGCGGGTTTTTATATATATGTTTGTCTACCAATTTTAACTCTTTTTGTATTTTAATATATATCCTACTATTATTTAAACTATTTGAAAAGCAAAAATTTCTACAGTGTCTACATGGCATGAGTTAGCAAAAACTAATAAATTCCTCTAATTAAATTTTTAAAAAATGAATATTAATAAAAGAAATGGAGTTTTAGGAAGAAATTAAATATTTTAATAAAGCATTTTTTTAATTATTTCTTCGTGATGATAAAACTGCAGTTCGTTTAAAAAAGACTAATAGTAGAACTTGCAGATGCTTTTCAACAACATTAAAAATGTGAATTGTTTATATTCTCGTTTAATTTGTTCTTATAATTTTTCTTAATATTTTATGACTTATTTTAGCTATTATATCAGTCATTTTAGTATGAAAAATTATTCGGTAAATTTTTTAATCACCGGGACATTTTAGATGCGCTTAAGCCTTAGCTTGTTCGCCATTATTTTAATAGAATGAACTCATTTTTTTCCTATTTAAACATTCGTTTATGTTTTATTAACCGTTACTTCGTGAACTAACGAACTAAAACTATCACTTAAATTGTTTAAATTTATTTTACTCTTGCGCACCGACCTATCAGCTAAAATTAAAAAAAAAAGAAGAAAAACAACTTGTAAAATACGATTTAAAAAAAATCACTGATGATATATGTTTAGTTGTTGAACTGCTGGCTGAACAGTTATTTCTAAATCACTAACATTGATTTTTTTTTTTTCCCCGTCTATCATAGAAAATGTTCTCGACTGTTCTCTCCAAGAGAAATTTTGTGAGCCAAGAATAACAGCCAATTTTCTTCGAATTCTTTCCCGATACGAACAACACACCTGAGAAAAAAAAGAGTTGCAATGGCACATTAACTTCAAAATGACGACTCATATTTTTTTGCGATAGCGTTTTTCCAAACAAGCGACCGTTTAGTTGAGTTTTGCAAGAGCGTCACCCCTGCTTCTTGAGGAGTAAATTTACCGTGGCCGAGAAAAATAAATCTGTCCCAGGCACTACTGGCTTTATCTCGAGAATGATTTAAAGGAGGCCTGGCTCACAACAGTACCCCCCGAAATGTGCGACGTGGCGGCATGAGGTGTCACTTTTGGGTCGCGACGCCTGATGTGTCGTAGAGATAGGTTTCTCTAGCCCCCTTGGGAGGGTAGAGAAAAAAAAAAAAAATCGAGAGGAGAACAGGGGTGGAGGAATGCCAGGACTTTTTTACTGTATTACTTTTTTTTTTTGGCTGTATGTTTTTTCGTGTTGAGAGAGCCCACGTCGCTAAACGTGTGATAAGGGGGGGGGGGTGATACGAGTAACGAGAAAAACAGATGTGGTAGCAAGAAATGTGGTTATGGAGCATTTCTCGTATAATTGCGGTTGAACGTGATACTTTTTGCTTCAGTTATTCTGGTATCGCAACAAATGAACGGCATTCAGCAGTTGCGCGCAGTTGTAGAATACATTCATCACAGAATTTTTGCGAGGGTTGACACGCGGGAAAGGATTGAAGTGTCACATACATCATGATGCCTGTCGTGACGAAGCCGTATCAATGTAAGCGACAGGAATTGGAATTAAATGTCTGGGTTTTAACATAAGCCAGCTGGGAGAACTCGGAATGTGACAAAAAGCTTAATTCTTTTTCAACTTCCTCTTTTATCTCCCCAAAACCCTTGCTAAACATGCAGACCGAACTGCTGAAGTGAGAAAATTTGAAAATAAAATATTAACACTAGAATGTTCCAAGATAATACGAAAAAAATAAAAGTCGTACTGAAATATTCGCCTTGATTAGATTGCTACAAGAGCTACAAAGCTAATTAGTCTATTTAAATAGGTTAGTTGATGCTTATTCTTGGTGAATAATCAAGAACAACCAGTTAGCAATATTCACCAGATGACTGAGAAAGAGGTTACGCCTGAGAGCACGTTACTGGCTACTTTTTTCTCTTTCTTTTGAACACGGCTATAGAAGACAAAGTGTTTCTCTAAATGCAGTCTTTAACGACAGTGGTAACCATGGAGAGATATGTCTTATGGACACAGCTAAAGAATATAGACTCACACCGTGCGTGGATGCATTCGCATAGAATTCCAAGATTTTGCAGAATAGTTTTACGAAGATTCAGAGTTTTTGTGGAGATTAAAAAAAAAGTTTCATTGTTACCTAGAAGGAATATTTTTAGGTCACCATAGCGCAAGCACGTTACATATACGAAGAATGTACGTATGCAATTGTTCATATACACATTATGTATTCGGTTATTACGGGCTATTATGAGTTTGCAGATAGTTCATTTATTTATTTATTTATATTTCTTTGCCGTGGAAAGATATAATGATCTAGTGAGTTTTTAAGTATTAAATTTATCAAAAAAGGGTTTATTTTTAAATTAATTTTAAAATAGTGTGTGTTTCAACCAAAAGGTTTTCTTCGGATATATGAGATTTCACTAAAAATATTTAATTGTAAATTAATCAGGTGTCCTACACGATTTATTTCTCTTCTTTGTTTTTTATTCTCGTTTGGGGAGGGGGAAGGGGGTCGAGCTATTTAGATAAAAATCCTTAATAAAAGAATTTCGCAAAAACATTTATGCAAGGACAGAAACCCCAGGGGGTCTACATGATAATCGAGTTCTGCACCTACAACATGCCAAGCAAAACAGGTGGGGAAGAAAAAAATTAGATTGAATAACGATTTTTTAAATAGCTAAACGACAAAAACTAAAGTCTTCATATACAAAATATTATTATTTTTTTACTTTTTAAAGGCACAGAAAAAAAAAAGAGGATACCAGCCAAATTAATTGAACACACTGATACCACAACCAACTGCTTTCTGCCCCCGGGGAATGTATACGTAGGAGGGTCAACTTTTTCATTAGGGGGTCAAAGACGCGGGAGACATGGATATACCGGGAAAAAGCGCCCACGCTAGGGGGTGACAAGACGTTCAGCGAAAAACATTCGAAGGTCACACTTGAGTAATGGGGAGTGTCACAGTTTATGGGGTAGGTTTATCTCTACCTGTCGTTGTCCAAACACAAATCCAGGAGGAAGCCGGGTTGCAGTGTCACAAGCAGGCTTTTCCCAAGCTGCTGAAGGTTGAGGGTAAGATCGGAATGCTTGTTCTGCTGACACTCAGCGTCAGAGGAAAACGGTGGCCCCGGGCTGGAAATAAATTGCGATTGGTGTGGGGAAGATATAGCTGGCAAAACACACAGAGCAGACGATCCCACTGAGTTTTTCTTCAGACAAATTGGCTTCTTGATTAATATCATCGACAGAGATTTGTATTAATGGAAGCATGGTTACTTTTGCAAAAGATGTTGATTCGTGTAATTGGGGAGCTGTTTTAAGTCACGTATGATGAGCGCTGACAGTACAAGGTAGTAACATTGTAGTACAAAGTTGCGTAAGGAAAGGTTGTTTGAAGAAACAATGAGTGGTACACAGAGCTTGAAAAGAGTGGAGAAACAGAACTTCAAAGGAGTTGAAATTTATTTTTTTATGACATTCAGAATTTTTTTTATGAATTCATATTTTTCATTATGACATTCATATTTTTTATGAATTCAGAAAAGTATAGTATGTTGGAATATATTTTACTGGAAATTGGATAAATATCATATGTTAATTTGCTTTTGTGAATACAAAGTGTAAAAAGACATTCAGCTTTTCAATACTCCTGGCGTAAATTCTTAAAACCAGCTTCAAGACAAGAAAAAAAATGCAGCATGTGCAAAAATGCAGAAAAAAAATTACTGCATATTACTTTTACTCACGTTTTCTATTTAAAAGGATTGGCTTCAATCCTTTTAAATAGAAATCCTTTTAAATAGACTCGTATTTCTGATTGGGAAATTTTTACAAAGGAGAATTTTTAAGGTAATCAAGAAATGGGTAATTATGATTATTTATTACTATTATCTCGTAAAATAAATTTAAACTTGGAGGTCTGTCCTGTTTTATAAAACTAGCCATTGCCAGTCTCAAGAGCAAATTTATTTTATTAATATCTTACTACTAAAGGTTGATACTGACTCTCTGCACAGCCATTGTAAAGCAATGGGAGGATTTTGGTTCCACCGAACTGGGACAAAGAACTGCTTCTTTGTCCGAAACCGCAGAATAACGGACGATCCCCAAGAGAGGTCAATTGAAAAGTGGTTGGAGTACAGTGGAACATTTATTATTTAGAAAAGTAATATTTTCTGATTAAGGAATGATAGTTTATTAATTTTATATAGATACGTTGAGCGAAAAAAAGAATGTATTCAGTTGCTCGTTTAAGGCTGTAGTTCGAACTCTGTTTTTAGTCTTGGTAGACAAATTGAAATAAACTAATAGCACCATGGTCTCAAATAAAACTCCAGATGGTTCTTCACAAGCTGCTTTACACACTGTAATAATCGAAAAAGCTGTGCCTTTTGTAAAAATTTCAGAAAAAAAATTCTTAAACATGGATCTGAGCAGCAAGATTTCTCTAAGAGCGAAACGTTTTGTGAAAATTTTCGATTTTTAAGAATTTTTTCTAAAAGTTTTGAAACTGATACAGGTTTATCGTTTATTTCAGTATGTAGTACAGCTTGTAAAGATACAGTTTCAACATTTTGAAGTGTCTGAAATAATTTGTTTATTTGTACTTATGTACCAGAATCGCATGGTTTTTCCGAACTACAACGTTACTTATTTGGAAGAAAAAAAATGATATCTATGGAGAATATTAGCCTATGAAAGAAAAACAAAATGTACTGAAATGCTGCAAGAAAAATATGCTTTTCTTTCCTTTTCACCAAAATAAGAATGAGTTTCGAATAAAACGAAATCCTTTTGAACGCTTTGATTGGCAGGGGCCTAAAAATCTACCGTAATTTATTCGCCCGCTTCAACACGAGCAACAAAATATACATTCGTAATTTATTAAAAAATACAGCCGGTAAATTGGCTTACCATAAAAGCTATACTTCAGAAGAAACTCTTTAGCAATACACACGATAAAAATTTGCACACAATTTCCAAAAAAAAGATGCACGCGAGAGGCCCAACACGCTATTTTACGAAAAGTAATATGGATTGGGGCTGCATCACGCGGAAGGAGAGAAAAAAATAAGGTTTTATTTTTTGTTTATTGTTGTTTGTTCAGGTCGCTCTTGCATCTAAAAGCAAAGCAGGGAACAAATAAGAAAGGAATTCGCGTGGCAGTGACGTATCACAAAAGTAATTTCTTAGTTCAGTGAGTACCGTATGCTCGCCGAGCCTTTTTAATGAAATTTATGTATGTGTGTGTATGAGAGGGTTGTACTATTTGTTGTTGCTGCAAAGCAATTTTATTATGGGTCAGGGAGAAAGAGGGGGGATTTATATAGATATAAAATTACTGGGTGCAAATGGTTTCTGGAATTTTACTTATTGCAGGCTTGCTTTGTCATGTAAAGATTGAATCTTTTAAGAAAGGATTTTTTTTTACGAATTTTCTCTGCTATATATGTACATATATTTTTATTAAGAAAAAACAAGTGTATAGATTTATTTTTAGTAAAAAGTGTAAATTTATTTTTGTGGTGTATAAAATACTTAGCATTATTTTAAACGATTTAATTCTAGCAAGCAATATCTGCTACTTTAAGAAATAGATCATAAGAAAATGCATTTAATTTTTGCCATCATTCAGATATATAGACGAATTTTCTGCCGAAAATGTTAAATTACAGTCCACATAATATATTTTTCTTTAATAAAAATACCAAACAAATATGTGTATGCTCTTTGTTTGCCAAGTTAAGGCAATGTAGCGTTCAGAATAATTTTGTAATCTAGGAAGACCCTAAAAAAGATTTGATCTTGATACCTTATAGGGCCTTCCAAGATCTTCCCATCAGATTTGATTTTCATCAGAAAGTGAAAATATAATGGTGCTGAAAGTTTTTTTTTTTTTTTTTTTTTTTGTGTTGCAGCTTAATTTATTGAGTTTATATAGTAGAAATGCATAAAAAAAAAAAAAAAAAAAAAAAAAAAATTAGAAGTTCGAAACTGCCCTTTGAAATTCACTCTAACCACGCAAATAGTCACTAACACGAAAATGTCAGAAGTAACTAATTGAGTGGTATAATGTTTTAATGCTTTTCGTTTTAAATGACTTTACTGAAAACATAAATCACATGATAATCCGCGCATATGTGAGGTCTTACGTGAATATTTGAAAGGGTCGTTTATTTTCGATAAATGATTTCAGTAGATGGCCCAATTCATGAATCCTGATTGAATCTAGCGGATAACAGCATTTGACAATAGGAAGGTTATGAGAAAATAACTAAAACCCCAAAAGAAATCAAATACAAAGAAATATTCTTTGAGAGAGACAGGGTTTTTATCTCTAAGGTTGAAAGTATTGGTTGAAAGTATAATAGTCGATCGTACGCTCGAGAAAATGATCACTACACTAAACACCGTTTCATACAGGTGTGCAGTTTTCAATTCAAATCCGTAAAACTTTCGCATGCAATAACTGAACACAGATTTTATTATCAAATCTTCATTTTACCAATATCGAGACTGAAGTTAATCGCGCCTGATTAAAGCAATATCTTAAAACTATTGTAGCTTATGTAACAGGAATAGTAGAATCGCATATTACCGTGTTTGACTGGCGTAATAGTCGCACCTATACTTTCAGAATGAAAAATTGGCAAAAAAGGTGTGACTATTACGCCAGTAAACACGGTAGTAGCGTTTATAACTTCCACTAAACTTAATATGAGCATTTAATTCAGAAAAGATGTAACATAGCATACCTCTAAGAAATTCTCTTCATACCTGCGCATACGAATTCCATAAATAGCCATTCTTTTATTTTTTACAGAGCCACACTTTTGCAGTAGCCGCTATTTTCTATAGTAAACGTGAAGCAAGCAATATTTTTCAGACCAGTATTATTTTTCAAAATTTCATACATTTTTTTCTCTCCCCTATTCAATTCTTCTCATGTTCTTTATGAATTTTGCAGGATGGCCAGAGAGGGAAGAAAATAAAATAAAACTCCCCCTTATAAATAATTAACTACATTCCGTTCACGTACTTTCAAGGTACAAAACGGGAAGGACGATCTGTGTCATTTCGACATAATCACGCAGAACCATCCCCCTCTATCATTCACGCCACTGGCTACGAGGGAAGTTCACAATTAGAATCCCCTACACCCATTAATTCGTCCCCACCTATAGTATATACTATACCATCCCCCACATCTGTTCATCTTGCACGTCCCATGCAGCAGATGTCAGGCTCGATGTCAGAATCTCTCAAGATATAACCGCTGATCTTGATCAAAACTTTTTTTTTTTTTTTTTTTTTTCGTTGTCTAATAATAGCGATTGACTTGATGAACAGAAGCATGTTAAGGTATCTTGGTAATAAAGCTTTTATATTAAATGCTCCTGGACGTTTGAGAAGAACTTCAGAAAATGCACGTTCAACCAGCACGCTGTAATTTTAGCAATGTTATCACAGCAGATTCCACAATAAGTTCGTAAATGTATCACTTTATCAGACACATATGACCTTGTACCTTATGTGAAACAATGAAGATTACAGAAAAAATATACTGAACTATAAATATTATTAAAAAAGTAAAATAAGAAAACCTGGTATCGCTTTTCGAGCCACTTTCGTTGTTCTCCTTAATTACAGAAATAGCTTGATAGCCCCCCCCCCCCCCGCAGATGTTTATTTATTTTGCGTTTCTATTATTACTATTATTATGTTTAGCGAAAGAAAAATAAAGAAAATATGCTTTGCATAAAACAAGTAGGTAGCTCCTTAATAAATCCTAATTATTAACAATAAAGCAATAGCTATTATGTTCTTCAATAGAAATGGTAATGAGGTCGGTGACTTTCATTAAAATGCCTATCTTGCAGATCGAGCATTTAAATTATATAGCTATTTTATTTCGAATAAGCTTGAAATCCGAATGTTGTACGGAAAAACTCGTCTTTAATGGTCCCTTTATTAAGAAAAAACTTGTTTTAAATGGGAATGTTTGCTGGACCTACGAACAGTTGGTACTTGAATACAGCCTATACTTAGCGAAAACCTGCTATTGGGGGGAGAATGTTTATGTTTCTTGCGATTCAATTTACGACAAGGTTTACTGAACTTTATTCGACTATATTAAATTTGTCTATTTTTATAATAGCTATAAAGTGAACACATTTTAAGAGTTTTTGTCTTATCACCCCCAAGATCGATTAAGGCATGAAAGGCGAAGAAAAAAACTCAGTTTTGGTACACAAATTGAAATAAACAAATAGCACCATGGTCTCAAAAAAATTCCAGATGGTTCTTAATAAGCTGCTTTACACGCTGTAATAAGCGAAAAAGCTTTACTTTTTGTGAAATTTTCAGAAAAAATTCTTAAGCATGGATCTGAGCTGCAAGATTTCTCGAAGAGTGATTTGTTTTGCAAAAATTTCCGATTTTTAAGAATTTTTTCTAAAGTTCTTAAACTGTTACAGGTTTATCGTTTATTTCAGTATGTAGTACAGCTTGTAAAGAGGCAGTTTTAAAATTTTGAAGTGCCTGAAATAATTAGTTTATTTGTACTTCTGTACCAAAAGCACATTATTTTTTCGAACAACACCGTTAAGGCACCTACTGTCTTCAGCATTGACAAATAACTTTTATTTTCTTTTTATTTATTTATTTTGGTGGTGTATAAAATTAAAATCCGAAAGCATCTCCAAAATTCTGCAACAGCACCAAAAACAGCAGCGTCCTTAATTATATTTTTCTCCTTCATACAACAATAAGAAAAAAATATCTTCATTTATTAGTAGCGCCAAGCCTTTATTTACTCACCCATTATCGAGAAAAGAAACCGAGTTTCTAAACTGCCCTATGTTTTAACAGCTATTTAACAACTTCCGAAGTGTCGAACGATTTTCGTTTCAAGCAACGTGGAACGTAACGATGAAATTAAAGTTTTACATGGTGTGCTGCGGGAAAGGAACCTGTAAAAGAAAGAAAAGAAACCAGAGGGCTCTGTGCTAACTAGATAGCGAAAGCACAACTTCGATTTTCTTTCTCGGGGCTTTCAGTCAACAGAATTCCCGCCGGCGAGAAAGTTGGACTAAATCTTCCAATTTTGTTTCGGGCGAGAAAAGAAGTAAAAAAAAAAAAAAAAAAAAAAAAAAGGGGGGGGGGGTAGCCCGTAAAGAACAAAACACCGTTTCAAAACCGTAGAGATGGAAAAGAAGTTCGAGAAACAAAAACAAGAACTACTTTCTTAAGAATTGTTTCTGTACGTCTCTACTTTATTTCAAGAATGCTTCTATTCTTTTCTTGGCTGTGTTTTATTGAACGCTTGAAACGTAGACTTCAACTAAATGGTGAAAAGGGGACACAAAAAAGGAAAAATGGAGGCGGGGGAGGGAAAAAAAAAACAATTTCTTGACTACGGCAGTTTTATTTCGCCAACTCGTTAAGAAAAGCGGAAATTAGAAACGAACACTGGCAAACAGATAACATTGAAGGAATGGAGAAATTTTTTCTTCTCTCTGTTCCATATAGCAATTCTCTATTGTCCGGCAAGGACGAATCATTACATTTTTTTTTCTTTGCTGATGTTTCTTCTGGCATTTTCTCTGTAAAGTTGAAAGCCCTAATAAAATCCTCGCAAAAAAAGGTGTTAATGTAACGTCTATGTATCATTTGCTCTTCAGAATGTTTTATTCACAGTTTATTAAACTAGTTGGTGTAAATTAACTTGAGCATGCAAATTTTTTCCCCCTCAATCTGACATAACATACATTTAATAATAGTTCCCGCTATTTTCAATTTAATTCAATAACTAATATATTTTTTAACTGTTTATTTTTACAAAAATTCCAATGACATGTAATTAGAATGCAAAGCTGTATTGAAATGTAGTAAAACCTATCTCAAAAGAAACTTTTATAAAAGCGAAAACCTGCTTAAACAGTTAGTAAAAAAAATATTGAAACGGTGAATTTAGTTGAAGGAGGAAGAATACTTACAGGATCTTTCATTGATTCATATATGGTTAATTTTCGATGGGATATAAATCGGTCCACACAGTTTTAACTCTATATATAATTTTCACGGTGAAATTTTATTTTGTAATATTTTAAATTAAATTTTTTTGGAATTGACTAAGAAATTTTAAATAATCATTTAACAGAAAAAAATATCGAAGTTTTCAAACAATTTTATTTTTTGTTATTATTATTATTACTAAATTCCTTACATAAACATATCTTTGACCATCAAGTCTGAGTATCGGCTATTACTGATAACACCAGGAAGTAGTTTTACTAATTTCTCTACAAGCAAATTCTGGATAAACGAGTACCTATAAAACATTGAGTACTTATTTTTCTCAGTTATTTTTTTGCCTTGTGTATAAATTATATAGTGAATATAAATTCTTGGATATGCCGCAATAGTTTTCTGAATCTGAACTTGTATAAAAAGGAATAAGACGGGAAAATTTTCGAATTTCGTTTTAAACATCTTCTACTCTATCTCCGAATAATTTTCTACATTGCCCGTTAACATAAATATTAAAATTTCAATTAAACTTTCTCTATGCAATCAAGCATTAAATCTGTCCAGTATAATTTGAGTTCAATCAATCAAGGAAACAGAAAAATTTTGTGATAGTCGTGTTAAACGTTTAGCAAAAGGCTGGATCAGACAATCTGATTTCGACTCTCGATGTTGACTGATATACTAAGTGTACATACGTTCGGTGAAAGTGCACCTTAAAACACCGTGGTCAAAAGCTTTGGTCATCGAAAGCTTCCAAAATGTACGAATGAAGTTCTTTTGCCACTCCTGGGAATCTATATTAAATTGCGGGGGATCGTAAATCAACAGTAGCCTGAAAAATCGATCAGTTGAACAATCTTTTTATGTTGATTCATATAGTTTCAAGTTTTATTTGGCATTTGTTAAAAAAAAAAAAAAAAATCGAATTCAAGTATTTTCTGGACGCCAGAAAGACGAGAAAAGGACGAAAAAAAAAACTATTAAGAAAAAAGAAAACAACATGTGTCAACGATTTCACCCTTAATAAATGGACATGAAATTAGAGAAACCAGGCGTGGGATAGACGAATGAAAACACTTCAACCCAATCACAGAATAATAGCAACTCGGAAGAAGGGGGAAAAAAAATCGGACGCGAAGATTTGCGAATAATGAGTCAGGCCACTGTCGAGTCTCTATTAAACGTTCTTCTTCTTTTTTTTTTTTTTTTTTTACTGATGTAGACCTTAAAAAGAGTTCATTTTTCATCAGAGTACACCCTATTGTTCTGCTTATGAGTACACCATAGAATTATGATTTAGTTAGACAGAATAAATGTTTTGACGTAGATAGGGGCAAAACTAACGACGAGTCTTTAAAATTTGTTTTTCTTTGTTTACTCTGTTTTCTGTTGTCTAGGGAAGAATTATTTTCTTTAGGTTTGATTCTCGTGTTCTGACAAGATATTTGTACAAACAATAATGAGATTCCTTATCTCGGAAATGCATCAAAATCTGTAAACATATTGTAATTTTTCTCTCTAAAAACTAAAACACTTTTTGTTCAATGAGATTAAACATGAAGTAGCAAATGCAGGCAGGTAGCACAAATATGAAAAATCTTAATGGGCATGGTCTAATAAATGGGCAAGACTAAATTATTTCGTTAAATGTCCCTTTTTTCCTGCTTTAGGATTGAAAAAAATGTTAGTTGGTTGGTTGATTGATTGTGCTATTTAAGGCAAAGTTACACGAGAATTATCTGCCTAAGAGGGATTTTGGCTCGGACGAAGGACTTTTTAAGGGATTCTAACGCGTATTCACGTTACATCCTGACAAAAGCACCCAAAACTCCAGACTGTTAGATCGTCAGCCTCGCGATATGAAAAAACCCTGAATCTTTAACACTTCAACTATCAACCATGTTCAATCTCTCATCCACTCGACCATGGTGAGGCTACCATCAGGGGCGTAGCCAGGGGGGGATATCGGGATATATCCCCCCCCCCGAAATGTTTGGATTAGTGATGAAATTCCGTCTATTTATACTGATATAAGTTCATATCCCCCCCGAAATTTTTTTCCAGGCGCATATCCCCCCCCGAAAAATTTTCCTGGCTACGCGCCTGGCTACCATCACAGGTGTTATCGTCGGGAAGACGCAGGGGAGCGCGTATTCCTTTCCCCAAAAAAGCTTGGTCTCAAAATATTTAAAATATGTTTCCAATTATTTGAAAAATCCCTCTTGACATCAATAGATACATTTTGATTATCCCAATGAACTAATATTTTCGACTGCCAATGGATGAGAACGTAAATTGTGAATTTAAGCGTTTCTTTGGAATCAAAGAAATTTGTATGAAAGAATTTTCAAACCCACAAGATAGGCCTATTCCTCATTGTCTGCCAGTCTGTCTTGTTTTCATGGATTATGTAGGCTTCGGCACCTCTGCTTTATAGCATTTTATACCAGCCCCAAATCCAGATTAGTTCGATAGCGGCAGTACCTGCTAAATGTGTTCATTTCTACCTCATTCAGGAGCCGATAGATGGCAGTACTACCCATCGTTAGGCGGTCTTTGGTTGGTCCTAGGATCGAGCTCACAACCTTTCGGCTGCGAGACCGATGCCTCTCCCAACTGGGCTACCACAGGCCCTATTTCCTCATTATTAATACTACAAGGGATTTTACGAGATACGACAACGCTTTGTAGTTGCTACATTAGAGCAGATAGTTCTATATTTATCTAGCAGTAGCAGCCATCCCTGTTTCCAGTCCAGCTCATAATTAATGAATAGCACAAGTGACATGAGTTTTATTATAGCACGATTTTCAACTTTCATTAAATTTCAGCTAAGGCAGACTGATAAATTACGTCACTTGATAAATAACTCAACAAAACTTTTATATTTGCATAGCTGGGAACAAAATGCCAACCCCATAAAAATGTCCAAAGATGCACATATATTCTGAAGAGGATGCACGAGAAATAATGAAAAATTATATTAACTAAGATAAAAATTATTTCCTAAAAATAAAAACTCGGCGCTCTCAAGGTGATATGAAAGCTTACGACATCATCCTCATACATACTAAATATATTCATTCAAAAGAAAGAGCGTTATTACTATGAAGTAAATTTATTTAGGTAAAATAAAATGAATTGAGGTTCAACCAATCTATTTTCTCACGTATGCTTATTTTTCTTCTGATCTCGGATAATATTTTCTTTTGAAAAATGAAAATTTGATGGCTTTATTTTTATTTATTTATTTATTTTAAACAGCGCATTCAACGTAAAAGCTTTAAAAATCTATTTATTTATTTTTTAAGAATAGCAAAGTCAATTAACTTCTGAGTCGCATGATTTTTTTTTTTGTCGGACGATCGCTTTTATCGGTTTTTGATCCGACCAACAGTGCCCTCATAATAACTTGTTTGATCTATTTTCCCAATAAGGATCAAGGAAGAAATTATGGCCGACACACGAAGACAAACAAGAAGCATAATTATCTTCTTTCTATTTCTACCTATGCTTACGCATTATTCCATGACGCTGGCGGCTTGATTACACTAGAGTACTCCAAGCATTCTATCATTGAACGAAACCGTTTAATGCAAGATTTATATGATTCGATCTCTAGAGTGATCCCAGAGCCTGCCACAGCATAATTAGGAACAGTACAATGCATTTATATACGGTAACCCATTGCTCCAGTTTTCGCATCATTGAATCACTAACGTGTTTGAGAATGGTCTAGCATTTGCAGAGCCAATACCAGAATTTTGTCTTGATAGAAAATCTTTCATACCCCTGCCTCCGCACATCTGATAACTTCAATAGGCTACGTTTAAATACCAACCAACAATCACTTAAGAAAAGGGGTAAATATAGACGGGGAAGGGAAAGACGGCACTTCAAGTAAGACAAGGTATTCAATTTTTAACCATCATGCGTTACTGTCAAATCTGAAAGTGCAAGTAAAAGTATGGATTTTAATTATTTCTCTGAGCATACGTCAAAGCTATTCCCTGTTGTCAGGACGAAAGAAAGAAAAGAAACCTACACACATTGCATGGCTTTAGAAACAATTTTGGTGGTCTTGAAGAAAAATGTGTTTTTTCACATACTGTACTAAATACGCTCTTGCCAAAAATTTATACACATCCCAAGATTCCACTGATTTTGAAAAATATTGCAGCAACACTCGTACCTTCAGATACGAGTTTAATTTATTCCTTGACCGAGCTCGTTAGTTAAAATATTAGTAAAATTTAAATGGTGTTTTTTTTATTTTCTTCAAATTTAATATTTAATTCTTACACATAAGCAATATTAAATTCGAACAATATTTGTTAGGCTACTTTCTTGAAATTTAATTTAAAATTGTTCCATTTACATAATATTAAGTAAAATGTTCATTATTTTTTTGCTAATTTATTTTCCTAGAATTCATTCTTGAATTGCAGTACAATCGATTTAACATGCCTCATCATCAGTTGTTTAAATAATAGCTACATCGACACAACCAAAACAATGAATTTAAATTCGTCAGTAACGCGCCTTGCATTAGCGATAGAAAGAAAGTTAATCAAAATAAACAATTTTCACAATTTCTCGATAATTTTTGAGATGAGACTTATCCTATGTTTAATTAATCGTTAAGTTTAGTCTCGTGTTACATTAGCCAAGAGGCCTGTCAGAAAAAAAGAAAGCACTTGGGAAAAAGTTATCGTGGGGCATTGGAACTTACACAATTTTTCGTAGGGGGGAGCCTCAGAAGTTTTAGAGCCTCGGCGCACATCTAGAACTTAATCCTTCGAAATCTTCTCTCGTCTTTATAAGCAATTTTTTCTTTTTCCATAAGGCGTCATTTGGAGTCACGATCCGTTTTACACCAGGGTTGGATAACATCGGTCAAAACTTTTCAAACTAAATTGAATTATTATTTAATTTTAAAAATGTTTGATCAAATTGAATCAAAATGTTCTGAAATAATGTAATGTCAAGATGCAATATAAAAAAAAGGTAAAATTACGATTTTATTGTTATAAAACTTTGAACGTGGAAATTGCTACTAAAAAGAGCCCTTTTATTCCACCTGAACACTCCTGAAAACATTCTATACTTAGTGGAAACCAATATAAGCAGTTTCACACAAATTTTAACATTAAATTGTTGTAATTCATCCTAATTATGAAACTAATTTAGTTTTAAACATTATTATTAATTATCTATATTGTGGTGGATAAAGTTAACGGAATACACCTTTAATTTTTCAAAAATATACATCGTTAAAATCATAACATTTAATAAAAGAAAATTATCCACCCAGGTGGTGGCTAGAGAGTCTTTCTGTCACACCTTGGGTCCGGGTTCGATTCCTGGCTTGGGCTAGGATGTTTACTAGTTTGTTTCTTCATAGGGGGCAATGCTGGCCGCCTCGATAATAAAATGGTCAGTGATTCGGGCTTCAGTAGTGGCAAAATGCTTGATGAACAAAAGAGCCAGCCAGTTGGAAAAAAGGAGGGGGGCGGGAAATCATCCAAATTTTGCAGCTGCTTTTTGAATTCGACAAAAGTACTACTTTTAGACAAAAATAAAGTGTTTAAGAGGAATAAATTTCAGAGCTAAATAACTTTTTTAATATATTTTTAAAATTATTTCAATAAATATCCTATTATTTATATATCAACGTAAAAAATACCTTTCTCTTATTATTTTCAGCCCTTGAGAAGGGTCTACTTAAAGTAATTTCCTCGATTATAACATTTTAGTTTAGTTAAAACAAATTTTTTTCTCTCATTCGTAATCTACAGGTCGCATCCTTGCATCACTTCTCTAAAATTTGATTCATCGTATATTGACATCGCAGTGCAATTTGTACACTCTCTGTGCTCAAGTATTAATATTTACATACACCGTACACTGTTTTTCGCAAGTGAATCTAAATTTCCCCCATAAATAAAAGAAGTAACGTAATGCAAATTGAAAAACAAACCCCACAAACAATCACTCAGTCATATGGGCGCCCACGTGATGCCATAAACCCAACACTAACGGCTGAGCGTTTTGCCCATGGCATGGCTGCCTGCAGTGATTTTGCCTGCCACTGCCAAACCTTGAGTTGTTTGTCAGCAAACAAGCTACAGCCCTCAATGCAGTGCAATCAGTCCCAATACATTCTACAAAATAGATGAAATTGGATGAAAACTAAGCGTGTAATCAGAGAGTAATTTGAGAGTAGCTACGAAAGAAGAATTGTGATGAGAATAATTAGAACGCCACGAGTCCTATGAAATAAGTTGAGACTTCGTTTAGATGAACAATCTTTCTTTCTTCTTTTTAAGTTATAAACACTGTTTACTAAAATACAAGCTATGTGTTTTCTATGTTCAAATAATGCTTATTACATCGATGTTAAAAGAGCATTACTTTAAGTAAAAATAAATTATTTGAGCACGAAATTCACTAGCAATGCAAAAAATGTGTGAACACTTTTTTCAATATAAATTAAACTTTCTGAGCACACAGTGAAATTTCTCAACTAGGCTAGTTTTCTCAGCTCGGAACAGACTCATATCATTTACATTACCGCATTCATATTACCCTATCTGAAATTTAAATAAATTGGGTACATTTTGTGGGAGCTGTGCAAGTTTACAACTTTCGGAGGTTTTGATGTACAACTAGAGTTTAAGAACCACAACTGTGATTTCAAAACAAAACAAACTAAAACTTTATTGCACATTATTCGATAACAGTTAATTAGTAAACAAATAATTTTACTGAAATGCTTAATTTTTTCTGTGCGTGTACCGAAACGGGCAATATTATTCTAAGCTACTAATTGATATTTTCCCAGATATTACATTAACTATGTTAAAAGGATAAAAATGTTTAAAAGGCTAAGCTAAACTTAAAACTTACAATTTTATCTACTAAAACAAACGATGAATTTAAAATTTCTCTTGGGTCAAAGCAAACTGCAATAAAACATTCATAACCATATCTCACTACAAACAAAAAGAAAATAAACAAAGATTTTGAACATGTTATTCAAAGAAATTCTCCCGTAAAGTTTTACACAGTATTTTTAAAGCTCAAAAAACATACAGCTCAAGATGTTAAAAAATTGCTCCATCATAAAATACTTTAGAAATATAACGATTAAGATTTAAGCAAGAATTTTTTAAGTCTGCATTTACTAGATTAAATCAATATTGTGCTAGACTATTCTACAAATATATGTTATATGCGCATACTTTAATAATTTGTTATGAAAATCCTCGAGACATTTTTTTCTTTTAACAACTACTGCACAAAATAAAAGATTTCAAACTTACCCAGAAGTCTTTTCACTTCAGGTGGTCTAACATAGAGATTGAACGAGGCAGCAACACCTTGGAACAACAGTCCGGTAAAGTGGAATATTACCGGCAAAATAGTAGAGTACAGCATAACAGATGTAGATTTTGAATAAAACTATTGTTTACAAAATAACAAAGCTGTATATACAAAGTATTTACATACAACGTCAGAGTTCGCCATGCCCAGGCCACTACATTTCTGGAATTTAATCAATAATCCTTAATAAGCAACACATGGCTGCCAGTCACGCAAAGTATTAATGTAAATATCTCACATTTACTTGTCTGTTGCGTTACGATATTAGTATTCCTTTTTTTAAACGAAGATAGTCGATTAGTAGACGTCTTTTCTTCAAGTTAATGTAATAAGAGAAACGTGGACTACATTGCTTGATTGGATAAACAAATTATTTCTCAGAAAATTCCGGCAGAGCACGAGACAAGATCTACGTCCGACAACAACCCTCTCGAAGATACACACGAACCGCGACCGTCCCGAACAAGTGCTAAATCCTGTATGAAAGCTGGTTTCCAAGATAACCCGCTCTAACAGAATCCTTGGCGACTTTTCCGTCGTCGCCAAATCTGAACGTCCGTCTTGGGCAAATACAGTTTTCTTTTTTCCTACCTGAACTTCTCTTCAAGTGTACCATTATTTTCGACTTCATACGTTATTTTTAATATTCGAGAAATGTCATCACGTTCGATTGCTTACAGTTCGAGATTAAAAAATAAAAATAAGGAATCTAAATTAATTGTTAATTAAGAATGGCAGTATACTCGAAACGAAATAATTTATTTCGAATGTAGCTAATTAGAATTTTCAGATTCTTCCTCGGTTTATAATTACGTAACATAAATCATTATAAATAATTGAAATATATTTTTGGTATTTTTATGTTTGTCGATTTCAAATTAGTTTGTATTTCTGACATTTCTAATTAAATGTCATACGAACAAAATTACATACATGAAATTCGATATCTTAATCCTAATTAATAAAGGTTCTGACAAATGTCATTTCAATTAAAAATATTTTTGAATAAATGATTGCGTGAAGACATTCAAAGTAAGAATGTGTATTGAATATCATAATTTTAACTTCAAACTGAGATTTCTATTTAAAGTATTCGTAAATGAAACAGCATAGTTTTGTAATACGATAATCAGTTCAAATAAAAACATTTAAACTCTCCAAATTTCACTGGATACCTCTTTTATAACTACTTCTCTTTAAATGTATAAACATTGATTTTTTAAATGATATGTAAATAACAATGACCTCCTAGAAAATGAAGAAATGAATGAAAGCTAAATAACTGAGAAACTATATTTTGAACAACATAATGAATAAAGGTTTTTAGTTTAATTTTGATTGTTAATTCAGCCTTAAAAAGTTTGCCTACTTATAGAATCCTACAAACTAGACTCTTATAAGTAGAATATATAAATTTTCCGTAACATTAATATTTTTTTCTTTATAATTACAGTAAAAAATATTTTAAGTTAAATTTTCACATTTTATGTAATCTACTAAATACATATTGCATGCAATAATTAAATATAAAACTGTTAACCTTATAATTTTTTTATACAAGATTCGAAGTAGAGAAAAATTATAATAAGAACGCTCACATAAATGGTTTTAAATAGTTAAAACTAGTAAAAACCTTCTTAAATAGCACACCACATGTATGCATAATGTAATATAATTGAAAAAAGTAGCAAGTGGAGAAAGCTAGTAATACAATAAGAAAACAAACAGAAAAATATCTAAAATATTTAAAGTATATTCCTGGAAATATGGCGGCCCTGCTATTTACAAGAGGTATCATGATAAAGGAACTACTTTATTCGTGGATATCTAGTAAAATATATTTTTAGTGGTAAATGCGGGAAAAAAAGGAAAATTACATTGTATTCATTCGTACAATTTTTACAGATTTTTAATTAACGATATAAAGTTAGAAAATAAAGAAAATTATATAAAAAAAGAGAAATTGGAGAGGGGGGATTAAAATTTAAAGTAAAATCCAACAAATAGCATTCTAAGGAAAAAAAATTAATAAAATGAAACCGCTAAATATTTATTATGAAGCTTTTAAATAGTCTTGAAATTGAAAGTTGTGTTCTGTGCAAAAATGTGCTCCTGTTGAAAAATGGTTTCGGTTAAAAATCGCTAAATTCGGTTGAAAAAATTGCAATTTTTAAAACTATTTGTATATCTGAAATTGCATTAGGAAGATAAAATATTGTAAATGCATCAATTATGATGTTCGTTCCAACTCTAAAAGCTTATGTATCGTGCATTCTTACTGCATGCAAAATTAATTAATCTAGATTAATTCCAGTTATAAAAAAATATTCAAAAAAAAAAAGTAAACGTTGCATTAAAGAAACATTCGCAAAAATACAATTTTTGCATTTTGATCATAACATATTAGAAGAATTACTTTAATTTCCACCATAGAAAGCTCAAATGTAATAGGAAACATAGGCAGCTGTTACGTATAAATGGAATCACTCCTGATTTTTAATCCACTTTTAAGGTTTAAAATCTAAAAAATGATAGTGATAGCTTCTCTATCGCCAAGTGTGCTGCATTAATAAATAATAACATTTCCCCCCCATTTTTCTAACAATTTCTATCTATATTTACATGAGCATCTTGCTGAGATATTTCGGCCAAAGTTTCCAACATAAGGACTTGATGAATATAGTAACATGGGTGCCCATATCTATGGGCGCCCTATTTCATCGTAGATATATTTGTAATACGATTCTGGTGAAGGATTAGCCTCACCATGGCACAGTGGGTATGTCACTGAAAATGGTAGACGGCTGAAGCGTGAAGGTCCCGGGTTCGGGTCCCATCGCGTGGCTGTCTATCTAAAGGTCTGCAGTTTTGGTGAGTTTTCTCCAAATGTAATGTGAATACCGTTAGAACCCCTTAGAAAGTCCTCCTGCCAAGGCACACCCCCATCCTTGGCAGATCGCTGTAGCGTAGCGTCGCCATAATCAAGCAAACTGATGTAGGATTATCACCAAATTTCTAAGAATACACGATACTATTAGAATTTCAGTTATTGCTGAATGTTGCAACTCCAGGGTCTACTTTACGATAATGATATATTTGATGAGAGATAAATTAAACCAACCGCAGTTTATTTTCATTTTCATTTTATTTTATTTTACTCAACCAATATTTATCCACGATGGAAAGAAATATTGATTTTACTTTGGGTAAATGTTCGGAAAACATTGACACCAATAGCAACAGTGTTCACGGTTCATTAAATATCCCCCCCCAAACAAAAATCCACTTACGTTATTGTGTATTCAGTTTGTGAAAGGCGTGTTCAAAGATGAATGCTCTTCCCCCAGCTTTGCTTTTCTTTCCTAAAATTCCAGTTTCCACAGCAGCTGGGAAAGAAAATCCGCCGTAGAATCGCCAAGCAAAAGATCTGTTGCCAATTTAAGGCAAACCAGTAGTATTTACAGCGGAGCGAAAATGATCTTTTAATTGGGCTGAAGCAATTCGGGACGGTTTTCAAGTCACCTGTGCGCGAAAGAAAAATCTCTTTTCACATCGTATCAAGTGGTTATTTGCAGCTCGTGACGAAATAAGTGAGATATCTCACTCAGATTTTCGCAAACTTTTCATACCCTTCTCCTGAACAGAGAGATCCTTTGTTCAGTTATTGTTTTATTCTAAGTATTCGTTCGATAAATTAATTTGAAACTGATTTTATAAAAAACACGAGTAATTCTGAAATGAAAGAAAACATGGATGCTATGGCATGAAAAGTTAGCTTTGTGGCCAGGGTTTATGCTATCACTTAGGCAAATCGAGACCTTGCCCAGGGCCCCCAAAATTCCTTTGCGTATTTCTGAAATATGCTGTGTTTCACCCGAAAAATGTATGCAGAAGTGAGTCAGGTTAAAAAATATGTAAATGAACAAAACGAATATTTGAAAGATGAAGCCTAGAAATTTATCGTAACCCAAGGTTTGATTTTGCCACAACTGGTCCTTGTTTGAGTGTGGTATTTGACCTACCTAACAAGAATAATTGCTACTATACATTACCATTTGAAGGAGGGGAGAGTAGGAAAAAAAGAAAGCGCTGGGGAAATGGGAACAAGATAAAGTAAATAATAGCAAATTCTCAGATACATTTATGTAAAGATAAATTTTCATCATTATTTAAAACCTTAACTAAGCATAAATGAACAAAAATTACAACTATTCTTGAAGAATGAATTTTATGTTATAGACCTAATTTTAAAGTGATATGTGAGGAAGCTCTCATGTATGCATATGAAGGTTGCTCAGTTGTTTATTTGATTCTGTTATTGTTATGTTATTTAACATTTATTGCGAGTACTTAATATTATTCGTCATTTCTCTTTATGACTCCCTCATTTTTCTTCTTATTTTGCATATTGTTAACAGTACAAAATGTCATATGCATTATGAATTACTTAGGAAATTTAAATATATTTCAACTAATGAAATATAGGTGACAGAAAATTAGATTATTATTAATAATAATATTTCTAGGTGAAACGAAATTATTTTAAAATTATTTTTCCCCAGAATAAGTGCGACGTTTGCGTGTATTTAAAAAAAAAAAAAATTCAAACGCTATTAACATTTTAAGGTTTATATAAAAGGTATACATTTCATTTCACTTCAATTGAAGATTGCTGGAAGAGAAAATTGTTGTTTAAAAAATTATGTCCAGTAAAATGTAAGGGGTAATGAGTGTTAATATCCAAAGTATACGTAGAAAAAATAAATGATAAATAAATAAGGAGAAATATTCGATTATTTACTTATTTAATATGAGAAGATAAAAATTTACATTATTGAATTTTACAGCATTATTTAATATTTTATGTTATTTATAGATTATAAAAGCTTATATTGCAGCATTTATATAAAACGAAGCTGACGACACGACTTTCGTAGTCAGGAGAACTCTTGTGCGAGTCTGAAAATAAAATGAAAGAAACTCCGAAACAGTCTTATGTGTTCTGGTTTTAGTTTGTTCCTTTACGGTTAATTAAAACAGACTCACACGAGGATCATTTAAAATGGAACTCGCCTTCAATTTGGAGAGCATATGAGCTAAATTCTAAATCTAATGCTTTTTATGCCACATAATTTTTTTCTAAATGCACTTTAAAATATCCTCTGTGCCTCAGGACAATAGCCCGCTTAATCACTGTTAAGAGATTATCTCAGAAATACCTAGGATAATTTTAGAGAATAATTCCCTAGAAGAATAAAAATTTTAAGAAATTTGCTAAAAGGTTACAAATTTTAAAAGATATTGAGTGATTAAAAGATTTTCTGAATGTTTTCTAAACCTAATTTTCTAAATATGAAAGTGTATGTATAGCACAATTTGTAGAGTGACTGGTGTATTGTTTAAGATTCTCTGTATTAATTTATTCATTATTTAAATTGTTCATAAATTTATTTACTCACTTTTAATTCCAGAGTCTAAGATTCGCTTAAATGCATTACTTATTTATTATACATCCGTAAAAAAGTGGAAAGGTGACCATAAATTTTTCGCACTTCTGTTGATGCATATCTTCTCAGTATGCCAAGAATTCCGTTGTGTTGTATGCCGTTAATCTAACTCAAACCAGATAATCCAAGCACTGTTGTTTATACGGAGGGGCATCCAGTTTCTCCTCATTCGTATCTCCGAGCAGCTCACAAATATGTCAAAAATTATATCACATTCTATCTTATCGCAGTTTGCTCGTTTCCATTTTATTTTATTTTTTTCCTCGGAAAAAATAAAAAATGGTAGGTCAGATACGTGTGTTGAAATAAAGAAAAATAAGAAAGACCAAGGCGTTGAAGAAGATTGATAGAGGTGACATCTTTCTGTAACAGACACTGTAGTTCTCACTCAAGAGACAGAAGGGATGAAAATCTAGACGCTTTAAGTCCCCCACCCCCAAGCCCCGTTCACGAAGGGATATCTGTATTAAGAGGTTCATTATTCAGTTTTCATTAGCTAAAAAATAGTCCTCATGACCAGCTCCATATTACCGGTAGGGCAAACTGGGCAACTGCCCAGGGCCCACAGATTTTAGGGCCCAGAAATCTTACATTTTACACTTTTATAATTTTAGAATAAAATTACAAGTGATAAAAAATTTCAAAAGTTAAATTATTTTTTAGTTATAAAGTACGAACAATGAAAATAACTCAAATTTACATTGTGTATAAATTAATTTAAACTTAATTCTTCGAAATATTCTATAGTCGATATAGCATACCAATATGTAGGAAAATAACTAACCACATTTTGTACAGAGTATTTTTAATGTTAAAAAATACCAAATTTTTTAATTATTTGTTATTTTAAGAAATATTTACAAAAATGACTATTTACAAAAAGTGGTCATATTCCCTGCATGTTAGCAACTGTGATATAGCATTTCGATGTAATATTTAACTATCTGTTTCTTTGACATCATGTAAATATATTCGTTTATTTCAGATCAAAATTTCTGTTTGGAGTGGGTAAGATATTTGAAAACTCCAGTATAAACCAATAATAATCGGTTTTTTTTTTTTTTTTTTTAAGGGGGATGGTATTGCACGGGGCCCAATTTTTTTCTTCTGCCCAAGGCCCAGAGTTGTCTTGCTCAGGCTCTACTCACGGCAAAAGAATATTGCGGCGTCGGAATTCCAAATGCACCACGAATGAAAACGCAGTCACAAATATAAGTGATTAAACTTAAAGTGTCGTTTTTTGGTAACTATATATAAATTATGTAAAAAAATATCTATAATCAATATTTTATAAACCAACATTTTAAAAGAGCCCACCTCATCGCAAAGTTATTGAAAAGAATTGATATTAGTAGAAACTACTTTTTATTATCTTACATTACACACTCTGTTACTTACATTTAAATTACCATCGCCCTCATATGAGTTATTGGTTATCGTGAAGATAGACAAACAGAATCAGAAGTCATAAATATTTTTTAGCACTTTGAAAAACTTTAAAACTACCTATAAATTTAATAAAAAAAGATTTGTTAAATAGTGTTTTTTTATTATTATTATTTATAATTATTCAGATTGCTATTGTATGGAAATTATGTTTAAATTTCCGCATTAGATTTCACTAATTGTTTTAGTTGACTAAGCAAGTATCCGGTTTTTATCATTTTATGTGTCAAAATTGAATGAATTTATTGAATGTTTTCTCAATTTATGGTATTTTAATTTCTATTCAAGTCAGTGTAAATTGTATTTTAATTTCATTCAGTATAGTGTTCACATAAAATGTTGCATTATAAAACACAAAACATTTTTTTTATGTATATAATCATGCCTTATTTTATTTTAATTGACTATTTAATCATATTTATCAAACGTATAAATTACATTTAAAAAAAAATTTATGTTTGATAAATATGATATCACTGCACAAACTTTGTTTTTATTAAGAAAAGGCATTAGTATAATACATATGATACATAGTATAAACAGTGATTTTGAAGTACATCTTAGTGTCTTCACGTAAATAGATGGGGGAAAAAATAAGAATAAATTTTCATTGAATAGTTGAGTTCTAAATATATTTCAGAAAATGAAATGTAACTATCTTTATCCTACACACATACCTCACTTGTTTTGGAAACTCTACCAAATTTCTTTTATTTATCTATATGAATGGGCAGTTCAAGATTATATCAGCTTTGTGCTTGTTTTTTTATAATATTAAAAATATTCTTGGAATAATAATAATAATAATAATAATTATTATTTTCGTATTTAGTTTGGAAACATCATACAGCTTATATTGCTTGTTTTCTCTTCCATTGTTACAACGGCAAATGATAAATGATAAATTTTTAAACCCAGGAATGTTTTCTGTTTCTTAACAAAGGTAACATTGTGGATTGCTCTCAGCTTGGATATATGTATATTTTTCTGGAGAGCAAAACGCATAAGGTTTAAATTTACATCATAAGTTAGATACATCCTAAATTGTTTTAAAGTAGCAATTTGATTTATTGTACATTTTATTTAGATTAAATTAGCCTTTTAAATATCTAGATAAAAAAAAAAAAAAAAAAAAAAAAAAAAAGGGAGCCAACATTTTTTTTAAACATAGCCATTTTACAACAAAATATAGTAATTCATCATTTCATCCGCATTAAATCTGCATGGCGAATTAATTGAAAATTCCTTTAAAAAGGGGGAAATATTTCTAATATCTAGGATCATGCAACACCACAGATCCAGTAGTGGATCCAGGGGAGGGGCTAGGGGGTTCAAACCCCCAAAGAAGTCGATAAAGAGTTACATTCTGCTTTATTATACACTTTAAATAGGTAAAATAATCTTTAAGAAAATAGATCCAAAATATTTTAAATTATTTTAGATCAAAATTTTGCTTTATTATACATTCTGTTTGGGTGAAATAAGTTTGTTATTTTTCCTAAATTTAGATCCTCCTCCCAAAAATTTCTGTATTTACAACAGCACAGACCTATCTAGTACATATACTCATGCTATCTGCGATCAGGCATCGAAGAAAGAAAATTCCTTTCAACAATACTTGTCGCTGTCATATAATTTGAAAATTACACAAGATTCCAACTGCCTGCTCCGAAACCGCGATAAAATATATTTATTCTGAAGTTATAGAGTTTGTCCACAAATTCCTAGAAAAGTTTGCGGAATGAGGGGAAAGACGGGGTTGGAAAGATCGAAACACCATTGTAGGGATCAGCACGGCACAACATTGCCTCCTGGGACCCCAAAAACCCAGGAAATTCGGGGGAAAAAGCAAAAGAAATCCTTTTTATGTTCCCAGTACGGGGGTGGTAGAACACAAAAGGAGGGATTTCAGAGCACTCTGATCCCCGGCAAATGAAATATGAGATTCCCGGACCAACTTCCTATACCGATTCTTTGTTGGCATCGAAACTCACGCGAAAATGCTTTTATAACCCTCTCTCTCGCTAATACTTAGGAAATGCACTTTTTCCGCGCGAAATTTTAATAAGATAAAGAAACAATTTCAAAAGGAGACGGGGAGGGACTCGTATTGCTAATTCGGAAATTGCGCCAGGAGTAAAGAGCAAATAAAACGACTTCCTCCCCCCTTCCCCCTCTTCCTGAATTAATGCAAGTTCCATTTCTGTTATTCCCCACTCCCACCATTTTCCACGCGGTTTCTCCTCCTCCTAGGATAAGTGATATGTAACGCCAGAAATATTTAAAATGAAAATGTTTAAGAGATAAAGAATTTCTTTCTCCTCCCCCGCTCGTATTCTAAACCTAGCTTGAAACATCTTAATGAAACAATTATTTCTTTCCATAAATTAAATGAGTTTGCGGTAAAAATCACACAAAAACTTTCTATAGAAATTTGGAGGAATGTAATATTTGTGTTTGTGTAGAATAAATGAAATCAAAATAGCCTCTCCCACAGCAATTCAAGCCAGAAGTAGGTTTTTTTTTTTTTTTTTTTTTTTTTGCGCTCGGGTATTCTGTTGCGTCAAGTTAACACATTTATAAATGCTGACCACATTAAAAGCTAAACCCCATTGCTTTCTCCAGAATCACAGATGTCCCACGTGGTTCGCTGGTTTTCGTCTCTCAAGGAAAAACACAATCGAAATTAGGCTCTTTTTTTTGGGGGGGGGGGCTTTAATATCTTATTAATTGAGGGATCACTTCCTTCCTGCAGAAATATGCTTCCAGCGAGAAAATGACCTTCGAGATTACAGGAGTTATGAATTGATGATTGTACAATACATAAGGTGACCATAGGTCCCGTTTTGAACGGGACAGTACCGCTTTTAGGTGGCTTGTCCCGTTGTCCCCAAGCAGAGCTTCGGGACACCGTAATGTCCCGTTTTTAGAAAATGTCCCCTGCAATGTCCCTTTTTTTAGAAAGAGAGCAACCCACTGTAACGATTGCAATAAAAGCCGCTAAAAATCTAAAATCATCCAACGACAGTGTCTGTAAAAAAAAAAGAAAAATAACTAACTTCCCTCCCTCCCCTCTCAAGACGCAAAGAAAACCCAAAATTTTTTTAACAAGTAAAAGATACTCAGACCTGAAATTCAGTCTCCCTACACTATTACCTTAAAAACAGTAGAGTACCGTTTTGAGGAAGAAAATAAAGACACTATTGAAAGTACCTTCATATTTATCTATATAAAGTATCGACTAAGCAATAAAACCAGCATACATATGAAAGCAATAATTATCATAAAAAATCGGAAGTGTCACGGACCGAAAATCAAATAAGTGCAAGAAAAAGAAAGAAAGAAAGAAAGAAAATAAATGAATGAACAAATAAATAAATCACTAAGTAGGAAGAATATCTTATTATTGTTATGTTGTGTCGGCATTTGGATTAACAGAAACAATAAATATACAATTTTATAATATTAATCATCAGCTACGAACGAGGAAAAATAAATAAGTAAATAAAGAAATGCTTTAAAGTTGAAAAGCAAAAAAAGGTAATGTCGGGAATGTCTGGAAAGGTAATGTCGTATATGTTGGGAGGTTTCACTGCATATCACCTTTTAACCGTTGTTTATCTGGATTTAAAGTATTACTCCTGTTAAAGAACTCGACCTTGTCTAACAGTCTAACTGAAATCTTTAGCAATCACATTTTCAGGCCTTCTAGACCAAGAAAACTGGAAATTTTAACATATTCAACGAATAGAAATAAAACTTATAGTTGATAGGGATAAATAGCGTGAACAGGAGCACATAAACAGATAGTGAACTCTAGAATAAGGTAAGACAACATGGAACTCTAACAGAAATTATTCTGAGTCCGATTCAGACCTATGGTACTGAGTTTGCTATTGAGCCCGTGTCCTCATCTTTAGCGGTCACGGGAACAAATGACAGTGACGTGCACATGGTATCCCATGGATACATTTTTTTTTTTTTTAAACGAGTCCAAGTTTTAATTTTTAATATAAAGATTACGTCTTTAACCTCCCCTTCCGCTTCATAAAAGGAATCTGTGGACTGCACTGGCAAGAGTGTTTGTCAATGTTTGAAATATGCATAAAGACAGGAAACTTTCACTTTTCAATGGCCAGGGACATAAAATTCTACAATTATTATTTTGCGAAAATATATCCACCTAAACAAAACACTCATAAAAAAATACTTTCACTTATCGTACTCGAAAACCCTCAAAAACAGTTTTCTGGATACCGTGCACTTTCAATTTTCAAGGGATGAGAAAAATGCAATTTTATGACAAAAACATTTTTCTATTACTATCTTCGGTTTTTCTTTGACATTCTTATGTTGACAAGGGAGTTTATGAAAATTACTTCCACAGGAGTGGCATCAGTTACTCCTGTGGCTCCAGGACGTCGCCAGTGTCAGAAAATTCCATGATATCCTATGATGGTCTTTCCTTTTACTGATAAAATAAATTTTGGCCCAAGTCAACATCTGCATCCTGTCGGTAGTTCATAAATGTCTCATAAAGTTTTATCGTGAAGAAAGACCGGACACGACGTATCAAGTATTTCTGATATATTTGGGCCATAAAGTGGTCAGCTCGTTTCGTTATTGCTTTGTGGTTCATAAAGTTTATGAAACTTCTAATTAAGTTGAAACTGTATCACGCAGTTAGACGCATTTTAGAAAGCTACACATACGGTTGCAATAGTTTATAACAGTCGTATGGCAGGAATGCAGTGACATTTTATGAAGAATTATATTCTAAATGCAAAGAAGTGTAGTACTGAATTCAAAATAATATTTAAATCGAATATCATTCTACTTAAGTAGTACAAAGAAAAAAAAAAAAAACATGTTCTGTAAAATTCAAAACTTATTTGGGATGCTCTTTTTACCCGGCATTTCTTTCAAAATAAATAATTTTTTTTTTAATTAAAAACTCTTTTTAAAAAATAAAGAGGAGAGTATTGTTTTTAGAATTTTAACATATAGATAGGTTAAATTGTTTTATGTGTTTCAATTTTAACTTGCCCAATTTGTATATGTCGCCCGTAAAGGCTTGATTCCTGGCGTAAGCTTAGGTTTATTTCGGGCGTTCCTTTATAGGAGGAAATGTTGATCAACCTATTAGGTGCCACCATAATAATGTGACCAGTTATTTCGGCTTTAGTAGTAGCCAGCAACTATAAACGCAAGTGCCTACCACTAGAGAAAAAAATCTACTTATTATTTCAAATATTTGTGAAGCACAACGGACAATTATATTTTTATACAGTAGAAACCGGTTCTAACGTACTCTCACGGGACCTAAAAAAATAGTACGTTATAGCTACGCTTGCCAGACGTCCCGGTTTGCAGACAAAATCCCGGTGTCCCGGGCGGTTTACTTTACGTCCCGGTAAAAATTAAATTCGATTATAGATGACCAAAAAAGTCTAAAAATAATTAACTGTAGAGGATTTTTAAGGATAATTACTTTGTCATTTGTTTCACTGTACTCTATGAAAAGTGAGAACTATCGAAGAGTGGTGGTGTGCTAATAAGTATTGTTCGAATTTTTATTCCTCATTCAAACTGTTTCTTTTTACCTAAGCAACTTATATTAACATGTAAGAAATATAATGTTTAAATTTATACGCTTGTGCCATTTATTAATACCCCTGGTTCAGGTTCTTAATCAGTAGCCATTTATTCACAGCATTGAGAATAAACTATCCTCTAAAACACTCCAAAAATCCGCCAAAAGTGTGTACCCTTGAGGGGAAAATGTAAATGTAGTGTTACGGCCAATATCTGCGCCAGGAATCTGGGCCGAGAGGAGGAGATTGCCTTCCGTGAGGGACTTTCTAAGGGATCTTAATCCGTATTTACGTGAAGTTTCGTAGAAAACCACGGGAAACTCGAACGGTTAGGTCGGCGGACTCGACCTGGTTTTGAACCAGGCATCTTCCGTCTCCCAGTTGAGAGAGCGAACACGTTCAGCCACAGGTCGGGCAAATGTACCCTTGAATACCCGTGACACTGGGGGCATTCCGGTGTCCCGGTTGAATATTTCAGAAATCTGGCCTAGTTATAGCCGAAGTACGTTATAAGCAGTACCTCCAGTATGATTCAATATTACACAAAATAAAGAAAGCGGGCTCATATTTTCATTGTAATATGTGTTTCAAACAGGTCTGATTTTTTTTAAATTTAAATTAAATGGACAAAAATCTTTATTACTTACAATTTTTATTGAGATAAATAATCTGTAATTTTCTTTCTTTTTTTTTTTTTATGGGCAGATGCTACTTTAAAAATACCGTTTTGGATATCCATAATAGATTTTTGTAGAGTCTCTGCATCATCACTGCGGCATTCAAAAAATCGTGATAGTGTTTTTGCAGCATTGAATGCGTCGGGAATGCTTGGTATAGGATCCTCTGTGTCTTCTTCACTATCATCAGAATCATTATAGATAGGGCTTTTCAGGAGGCATTTACATCGATAAATGACACATGAAAAACAGGGTCTTGTTCTTAGCCCTACCTAGCAGGCGAAAAAGATAAAAGATAACTCCCTTCATTCATACACAATTCATCTCGTTAGAGAATCTGAAAACTGACAACGAGTGTTTTTGAACGCACTGAAATTTCCGAGAAAAAGGAAATAAAATGCTTAAGAAAAGCAAAATTTAATTTATGGCTTTGGTATAAAAAGTACGTTGTAGCCGAAGTACGTACTTTTTTTTAAGTACGTTTTAACCGATGTTAAATAACAGTATAAATATAGGACTTCAATCGGGACCTAGCTTTCAGGTACGTTATAACCGATAGTACGTTATATCCCAGGTCCGTTATAACCGGTGCGCACTGTACTATAGTAAAAACTTAAAATATAGTTTTATTTTTACAATTAAAATAAATAACTTCATATTCACCGCACATACATAAAATAGCTGGATAAGTATTTTATGCAAGTATGATAAATATAAAATTCATTATTTTAATATTTTTTATATGATATCAGGTGATATTGTTTCAGGAAGTTCATTACACATTTCTTTTTTCTTTCTTTCTTTCTTTTCTTTTTTTTTTTTTTTTTGAGGTGATGTAGGTACGCTCGAAACTGAGCCTGTGATGTGTTTATTTCGACAGAATTTTGTCCTTATTATTTTTTTTAATCAAATTTTTTTAAAAGATCTCGTATATTTTAAATACAGTTTACAAATAACAAAGCGACGCGTGAATTGAAGGTGTATAATTGGCAAACAATATTCATGGGTGTTGTAATGTACGTGTATGCTTAAAATTTCAGGTAAAATATCACGATGAATTTGAAAGAATTTAAGTTAATAGCACTCAAATGCAAGTACTACGTGCAGTCTCTGGCAAATCATTCTTTTCTACGAATTTTCGAAAGATTACTCATCTTTCTCAAAACAAAAAAACATGCACAGTTTTATAAATCCATTTTTCCTCATCCCCAAAATACTCTTCCTTGTGACAGCAGCAACTGCTTCTGATAATCTCAGCACAGCACATCTTATTTCAAGATTCGAATGTGTAAATTTTTGAGCCAGAGATTTTATGTTTCCTGTTGGAATCTGTCTTCTGGATCAGAGGCAGGTGGCAAAGATCTTTCTCCCCTTCACACACGTGAACCCTTCGCACAAAGAAATGAGGAGGGAAAAAAGTGAACGTGGGGACTGTCATTGTGTAGGACTGTCCACTTTATCTCCAGCCTGCACACAAATGGGAAATGCAGTGACCACTGCCTTTGTGTCTGGTTGCCCCCTTCCCCTGCTCAAGAAAACCAGTTCCACAGATTTGTATAAATAAACCTAATCCATTGGCCAGGAAAATTCCATTCTTCGAAAATTTCCCGTGTCCTGCCCTACAATGAAATGTTATTCCAGCAGGACTGAAAAGCTTCTGTGGGAGGAGCAAATCGAACAGTAATTTACTGAGAGGTTGTGTGGAGAAATGACAGTACCACAACCGCAAATAAAGCCACTGGTCAGGTTGAAAAATTTCGGATTAAAAATTTTTGCTGCAGGGTTCGTGCGATTGCAGATAGGAGATTAGCTGAAATTTGTAAGCATAGAACTATGCAGAGTAATCCCTGCAATTTGACATAAATTTGAAGGGAACTGAAAACTTTCTTAAAAAGCGTTCTTTGAAACCTTGTTCCTACAATTTGCAGTTATCTCAGCACATTTTGTAGCTATGTACTTACAAGTAAACTGTTTAGAAACATGTTCTTTCAAAATATAACATAAAAAAATGATTTCTTAAAAGTAAAAAATGAAGTTAAATACAATAAAAATAAATAAATAAAACGATTAAAATAATGCACCTAAATTATATTTTCAGTTTTAGTTTGATTCAGGATTGAAGCAAAACGATCTTAGTATGCAGCATTTGGACAGATTTTCAAATTAATTTAAAATGAAAGGAATTTTCTATTCTTTGAAAATAACAAGGGATATAATTAATTGAAAAAGTATGCAACTGTGGAGTCGTCAACTATTTTCTGAATATTATATTAATATAGGATCCATAGAAACCGAAATGTGAAGTAGCACTTGCATTGCCACACTTTAAAACCAGACGGAAATAGTTGTCGCCATCTTTTGGTCAAACCACCTTGATTATTTATTCATTCGAATAATTTCTCTAACAGCTTATAGTTACAAACATCCTTTGTTTTCTTTTGTATTCATAAACTACATTCACTACTACTAAACATAATGTAATTCTGAGCAACTACTTTATTATTAAATTAGTTCAATTTAATTAATTTCGTAGCAAAGTATTGCACAAAATAAGTACTCCACTTTGTAAATTATTAAATTCATCCAAAAAACCTTTTAATGAATAATTTTTTTAAATGGATTCATTTTTGATGAAATGTAAGCACACAATTTTACCAAATCATAGATATAAACTTGTTTAAATTCAATGAATTTTAATTTTCTTTGTTTTACCCAATTCCATTTAGTGTCCGGGACTTTTTCAAAAACGTAAAACACACACACACACACACACAATAGTGTTGTATGTGTAAGTGACGATTTTCAGTCTTAACTTGTACAAAACCGAAATCTGCATAAACCGAAAAAAAAATAAAAATCGAAAGGTTTTGATGTTTTTAGTTTTTAATAATTAGTTTTTCTGCTTTTCAAAGGGTTGATGAATATTCTGTCTCATCTTGAAGAAGGAAAATTTTTTAAGTAACCCGCTATTTACAACGATGCTCATTTTACTCCTTTGTGTATTTCATACAAAGTTGTTGTTGTGGGATTACGGTCAATTATCTACACGTGCCTCCGTGGGAGGTCTTTCGAAGGGGCTCTAATCCGTATTTAAGCTAAGTTCCGGAGGAAACCACGAAAAACTCCAAACGGTTAGGTGGGCGGATGTGACCTGGTTTCCATACAAGGCTATTTTACTTAAATCTTCTTCATGTGCCTACACTGTGTACATTTGTGTTGTCGATGCAATTAATCCATTCTCTTTATGACATACACTTGCATTTTCACACTTTAAAACCAGACGAAAACAATCGTCGCCATCTTTTGGTTGGACCAGCGTTTCTCAGCCTGTGGGGCGCGACCCCCAAGGGGGGCGCAGAGCGTTTGATGGGGGGGCGAGAAAAACGAAAGAGCAAGTAGTGATGCATGTTTTTAAAAAATTCATCTTATTTATTCTCATTTTTAGTCAAAAATATATCCATTTTCGCTTAAAATGTTCAGTCAAACTTTACTGATAACATTATTTTGTAGAAAATTCGACTAAATGCTCATTGTTAAAGATTAAAAAACAATGTATTCTGAAAAATGTGAGGAGGGGGGGGGCGACACCGTAAGAGCCTTTGTTGGGGGGTACAAGGTTCAGAACCGCTAGGTTAAACCACATCGTTTATTTATTCATTCGAATGATTTCACTAACAGCTTATAATTGCAATCATCCCAGATGAGCCCGCGCTTCGATCATAATACGTCTCAATGCTAAATGCTACAAGGAAAATGAGTTAATGAATAAGTAAAGAAAACTTTCGCGTTTCTGGGAGTTAGAGGCTAGCAGAGCGCGCATTTATCTCTGAAGGCCATAAATCTTAAATTAGAATGAACAAGCTCTTTTAGTGAGCACATATACCACAATTTTCTGAGAAGAGAAAACCTCTTGGCGTAGCACCTTTGGGGTGATTTATATCGGCGTTGTCATGAATTATTCCGGACAATTTTATTTTTCATCGAAACGGGAGGGAAGTGGAAGCGTGCGAATGTATATCAAAGATATTGGATTTATAAGAACGACGAGAATAAAAATTCCGAACTGTTATCCCTCTAAGAAAGAGATTTAAATAAAAAGTGCGTTTTTAGACATGGAAAATATTGCATATAAGACCTAAAACAGAGTATTAAATTTTATAACAAGGAGACAAAAATGTAAAATTCTAAACGTTTCCCCATTTTTTTTTTTTTTTTTTTTTTTTTTTTTTTTTTTTTTTTAATGATACTGGTGATGCACTAGAGAGAACGAACGGTTAGTGTCAGAATTTTATCGATTCAAAAAATTATACAAAAAAAAAAAAAAAAAAAAAATTGTGCAATCATTTACAATACTTTTGTCCTTTTACAAAATTCTTAAATCACTTACCTTGGTAATTGCAATTAAAATTAAATAATTATAATACAGAAATTTGTGTTATTTTAAGCATGATTTCTATGAAATTTACTTAAATACCCTTAAAAATCATTCAAAAGATGTATTTGCGCTAGGTTATAAAATTATAATTTACTGATAAATATTTTCTTGATTTATATCTCCCTTCAGAAGGGTATTTTTAAAAATGTGTATAAAAAAATATCAGTTTTTTACAAAAAGACATAAAGATTATTTTGAAAAAAAAAAAAAAGAGAAGGAATGACAATCTACTTAAGAATTTTTTATAATTTTTATTTTTATTTTAAATTGTTAGGTGCGTGGACTATGGTCATAAACCAGATACGTTCGCTGAAAAAAAAAAAAAAATCCATCCGAGTAATAGCCAAATTTCCTATTTTAGTTTTGTAAATAATTAGTTTTTTAAAATATATATAATTAGAAAGAAACATAAGAAGTAGAGGTTAGGAATTTTCATTTTTACGAAATAGATGCGAATTTAAGCGAAATATTCTTATAGTTGCGAATAGATGCGAAATATAAGGAGTTCACGAATAGAGACGAATTTATGCGAAAATTTCTTATTTTTTGAATAAATGCAAAATGTAGTATTTTTTAGGGAAAAAAAACTACGTTAAAGACTATTTCAACCGTAAACAAAAAAATCAAATAAGTTTCAAATTTGGTCTGTTGAAATTAAGGAAATTAATTAACAGACTGGAAGATTCAAGTTACCCATTCGCTCTCCTTTTGTGGAGTAAGTACATTAGAAGGCTTGAAAGCAAGTTTTGAATAACAGAGTCAGGGGATTTGGATCTAAACACAATACTAAAAACTGCATCTGGAAAAAAAAACTTTCTGTGCCTAATGTTGAGGTCTAATAAATTTTCTTTTGCAACCTTCTGCTGAAGCAGCTTTTCAGAGCATCCTGAGCCCAATTAATAACGTAGATCCCAAAACTTCTTTAGTTAAGTATAACAGACAGAAAAACGACTCTAAATCAGTCAAATGTTGACATAACAATGTAGCTTCTAATTAACACTGAATATAAATTTTAAGGGTGTGAAAAATGATTTATAGTAGTTCATACGATTTTTAGCGAAATTTCATATTTTTCTGCGAAATTTCTGTTTATTATTAGCGAAAATTCCATGTACGTCTAATGAGAAGTTAGTATTATACATGGCATCATTTAATTTCAAAGAGAACAATGTTTTCAATTTGAAATTGACATCCCACTTAACAGCCCTTAAACACATCATTTCAATTTTAACATGTGTTGAATGAATGCCTAGCTGTTCATATTGACGATGTCGCGGAAGTTGCTTTTTTCTGTATAGATTTTAAGATTATTTTATTATCCTTTTTTTGGATATTTTTTTGTTTTAAATTATGCTAATAAATACAGATAAATTTGTATACAACAGACAAAAATTTGTACAAAGTAATATATACATATTTATTGTTTTTCTTTTAAATTGAAATGTGAGTATGGTGGTACTTAATAGAGTACTCCATTTCAATTTTCCATTCCATCTACACATCTTTGTTAGGGTTCATGAAGTTGGGCTTAAGCCCACATGTTGTCACCTGGCTTGTTTGTCTACTTTTCTTTAGCTTTGATAGCTCTGTTTTTTACAATATTTATGGCCATAGCCACTGGATTTACAATTTTTATTCTTGGTTCCAGTTTTTTTAATTGTTATTATGTGCGATCACTTGCTCGATGAATTACTTGGGATTCCATACTACGTAAGTTTAGCTATATATATAGTGGTTATGCCACTGAAAATGGTAGACGACCGAAGTGTGAAGGTCCCGGGTTCGGGTCCCATCGCGCGGCTGTCGATCTAACGGTCTGGAGTTTTGATAGGTTTTCTCCAGATGTAACGTGAATACGCGTTAGAACCCCTTAGAAAGCCCTTCTACCAAGGCACCCCCCCATCCTAGGCAGATACCCCGCGTGCATGTTTGCCTTAACACACACAGCACAACATTAGCTATATATATATATAAAAAATAAATTAATTTATAAATGTAGCTAATAAATTTGTAGGAAAGAAAAGACGTACTTCTCAGTAAGGTTTCGGAAAGTATTTCATGAGATTATAATATAAAGTAACTTTTGTGAGTTCAATAATGAAAAACCTTTAAAAGATATTCGGTTGCAAAATTAAAATATTTGAAACTATGTGAACTGATTTTTATGTTTAACTAAAAAAAAGCGCCACTGTAAATTTTAGGGGAGGGGGGGGGGAGTTTAGGATATTTTTAACACGAGAATATGTGTGAAATTTCCTCTTTATATTTAAAAAAAAAATCCCTATTGCTGAATTCATTGTAAAAAAAAAAAAAAAAAAAAAAAAAAAAAATGTTAATGAATATAAAATTTTGCAAGAACAGGATTCAAACATAAAAAGGAATGCGAATTTTTGCTGTTCCAACCATCCACGAATCTAAAATAAAAATAGCAGCTGTATAATTTCCTTTAGAGAAATATTTAACTGAATAATGAAAATTAAGTTCCAGTCCATATTCTTGGATAATCTTAATTATAATTCTAGGGAAGTACTGAGGTTAAAAGTTGAAACTACTCTTTTCGAATAGAGAGTAGATGATAAAAGAAAAGGAATATAAAAATTCTTCCAGGATATTAGTTTAGAGACGAGAGAAGAGGCAATTCATTGCAGGCAAGGATTGCAGGTTAGAGAATGGGCGCCCTCTATTGGTATAAATCTATACTAATGTTTGCTAATAGCACATTTCTTAAAGGCAATAGCATAGAAAGAAAAAAATAATACAACGTGTAGATTTATTATTATAGATAAATTGTTTCCATAGTAGCTGTCTTAATGCACTATTAACTGATGATGACTTTGCCATAGCATTTATCAAATAATATTCCTTTCTTATAGGTACCATGGGGTTTGTTTACTGCTACCATTTCATAAATTAAAAGAATCATAAAAAATACTACGGGAAAAAATTATACAGCCAAACTATTAGAAGAAATCAAGAGCAAGAAGTGGAGGGAATCTATTTATAAAATCCCAGATTCTCTCTCTCTCTCTCTCCCCTTGATCCATCGCAGCAGCGGCCTTTCGTCTGGACACTGGACATGATTGTCTTGCTAAACACCTATACAGAATTGGCGTATACAGAAGTCCCTTATGCACTCACTCTATGAAAACAGAATTTTTATATGGACAAAGATCACTTGTTAAGTTGTTGCTCATTGAATGAGAAAGACTTATACAGCCGATACTGGCGGGCTAGGGAGTTGATGCAGTTGACATCCAGCGACTAATTTTCTTGTTTGCTTATTTTACTTTATGTTTTTGCTCCAATCTCATTCATCTTTGATGCATGGGAGCCTATGATGTAAAGTCAAGTGCTTTTGCAATTAATATATATATATATATATATACTAGCTGAAGTACCCGTTCTTCGCACGGGAATGAATGGACTTTTTGATATTACGATTTGTGGTGATTACTATTCATTGTAATAAACAGATATAGCAAAGTGGATATCGCGTTATATTGTGTCCAATAATCATGCATACCGAATTGCAAGGCAATCAATTGTACGGTGCAAAAGGCCATGCGGCGTAGCGCAATCTAGTGGCGAGTTTTAGCAAAACGGATACGGCGAAAATATTTTTCGCATTCAGATATCGATGTATACGAATTTTCATGACTATCGGCTGGACAGTCCTGAAGTTCATGTGTTGACGCGACATCTAGTGGCAAGTTATAGGAAAATGGATAGCGCCAAACTCTTCCCCGTGTTCAAATATCTATGTATACCTATTTTCATAGCGATCATTTGCACAGTCAAGAAGTGATACACTGCAGGGCCATCCAGTGGTTCAATAAAGTAATGATTTGCTGCAGCGCCGTCAAGTGGCGAGTTATAGCAAAATGGATAACGCCAAAATATTCTCATTGTTCAAATAGCTATGTATACTGATTTTCATAGCGACCGTGTTCAACTATCTATGTATACCAATTTTCATAACGATCACTTGCACAGTCAAGAAGTGATACACTGCAGGGCCATCTAGTAGTTAATTAAAGTAATGATTTGCTACAGCGCCGTCAAGTGGCGAGTTATAGCAAAATGGATAACGCCAAAATATTCTCATTGTTCAAATAGCTATGTATACTGATTTTCATAGCGACCGTTTGAATGGTCAAGAATTTGGCCTGCTGCAGCGTCATCTAGTGGCGAGTTAAAATAATAATGCATTGCAGTGTCATCTAGTGGTGAGTAACATCAAAAGGAACGCAGTTAGAATATATTCTTCGTGCTCAAATGTGTAAGTATAAAAAATTTTATGCCGATCGGTCGAACGGTATAGAAGTTGATGCTTTTCAGCGCCATTTAGCGGCAAGTTACAGCAAAATGGATAATGAAAAATATTCTCCGTGTTCTAATATTCGCGTGTACCAAATTTCATCGAAATCGGTTGGATGATATTCGCATAGCAAACGGCTAAACGGAATAGAATTCGCCGTTCTGTTGCGCCACCTGGTGGCAAGTTAGAGGAAAACGGATAGCATAAAAATCTTCTCCATGATAAAAGACTTAGCTGAACCAAATTTCATGGTGCAACGGTGCTCAACGGTGCTGGAGTTTTTCAACCTCATACACTCATAACAACATTCATTTTTATCTATAACCAGTGTCATTATATATCCCAGTCTCAAATAAAATCCAGTTTCAAATCTAAGCCTCGCCAAAGTGCCAACATACGCCATTTTGCAAGCGTTTTTTCAGGAAATCATTCGAAGCATTGACTTAGCAGCTAAAATATATGGGAAATGGTTCGACCGCGAAAAAGTAAAGCAAGCCTTTATTTGAAAAGTTGAATCCCTTAATACAGCCGAATTTTTTAAAATTATCAACTATAACGTGTTTTATTCATCATTACTCCGATGTACTAAATGAGAAGATTTCAATTTTCTGAAATTTGGTGGAATTCCCCCAACTTAAATCAATGTACTCATTTGGCGAGAATTCTGGAGATAGATCAATTGAAATCCCTTAATAACTGCATTATTTCTTCACGGATCATTAAAATTTAACGCTGTATTCTAATAAAACCTTTGCACTTGTTTTCAAAAATCTATTTCCTTAAGCTCTCAATAAATTGCGCCAAGCCGAAATCTGTGCAAACCGCTAGAACTCACTTTCTCAAAATCGGCATTTGAGTCATTTTATTTTTTCGCCAAACTAAAAAAAATTACCTATTAGCCTCGGAAATCTTCAATTCTTATTGTTTTGCGTATAAAACATTTCATTCCTGCTCCGATTTCCCATTCACACGATATTATAATTTAAAAAAAAAATAACCTTACGAATATAAACTAACAAAAAAAAAATCATTATTATTCTTTTATTTTTACTTTGAGAATTAAAACATTTTATTCGGCAAAATCGCCACACATGGCAACCACGATCCTTATTTCACACTTTTTTCGCTACAGGGGTTACAATTACGGAAAGCTTTTTGCGTGGAGAGCATAAAAAATCTCTTAAATTCCGGGAACGGGTGGACTTTCAAAGTTTTAAAGTGGACTACGATTTATTCTATATTATTTTACATATCTGTGCTAAATTTCAGGCCGATAGGTTCATTTTTGTGGATTTGTATACGAACGACATTTTATTCGGCAAAATCGCCACACATGGCAACCACGATCCTTATTTCACACTTTTTTCACTACAGGGGTTACAATTACGGAAAGATTTTTGCGTGAAGAGCATAAAAAATCTCTTAAATTCCGGGAACGGGTGGACTTTCAAAGCTTTAAAGTGGACTATGATTTATTCTATATTATTTTACATATCTGTGCTAAATTTCAGGCCGATAGGTCCATTTTTGTGGATTTGTATACGAATCAAATCCACAAACAAACAAACAAACAAACATACAAACAAACAAACAAACAAACAAACAAACAGAATTTCATTTTTATTTATAAGAAGATATATATTATTATTACATATATTATAAGCAAGTATTATATAGTTAACGTTTAAAAATACAATTTAATAATGATCACTTCAGTTTTAAATGAAAAAAACTTTAAATAAAGACTAAATCCAATTGTTTATTTACTATTTTCATTATTGTTACAACTGAGCTGATTTAAAAATATAAGACCCCCCTCTAATCGGGCCGACCATGGCCAGCGTCTGAGCGTGAAACAAATAATGTGCCTCTAGGCGTTTACTACCAACCCATCTATCCCTCCCTCCCCCCCCCCCCCTCTGAAAAAAAAAAGCTTCCAGTCCTGACCATCCCAAAGGCCCCACCATAGCCGAATGGATAAGGCACAGAACATACTAGGTGGATGTGTGAAGATTATATAATTCTAGCCTACTGCGCGCCTGTCGAGCTAACGGTCTGCAGGTTTGGATGGTTTTCTCCAGATGTATCATGAATACCCGTTAGAACTTCTTAAAAAGCGCTTCTCCTATGCAGATACCCCTCGTGTGAGTTTGCCTTAACACAATACTCTAACTTCAAACGCCCCCTTTCAAAAAAATAAAAAATAAATAAACAGATAAATAAATAAATAAATAATGAGGTTTGATCTTAAAAACATATTTTTTCAGAGGATACTAAAGAGAAGTAACTAGTCTAATCAAATAATGAAGTAAATAACATACTCTTTCAACGAGCATATTTAATTAGCTTCACATTGTACTATTTTTATTAAAAGTAGTAGCAAAAGCACTTACGTTTCCATATTAGCATCACACTCATATACATATTCTTTTAATTTTTCCTTGTTATTAACATATCTGTGCACCTTTACGCAACTTCAACCACATTAATTTGAAGGCTGAAAGTATTTTTTCTATTGATGCTGGATAAGTTTGCGTAAGTAGTCAGAAAAAAATCAAAAAATTTTAAAAAGTTCTAAAAATCTTTAATATTCTCATTTTCTGAGTCCCCCCCCCCCTCCCCCGAAATACTCTGCCAGCGGACAGAGATTATTCTTTACTACATCATCCATTCATAAACATTGATGATATATATACATTAGTTTATCTTTATTTCTAAAAGTTTAGAAAAAGAAAATTCGATATAATGGCTTTTTCTCATTACGACCATTTATGATAATCACGTGAATTCGGCTGTGTCGTTAACGGAAACAGCCAAGAAAACCGCTACACTTTAACTTCATAGGCAATTTTTAATCATACCTTTTCGACAAAGTAGAAAGGAAAATAAATATTGGGTTAATTCAAATCAAAGTGCTGAAATATTTTCTATTATCAAAGATTCCATTTTAATAAAAGGTGCTGATAGTTTTACTCATACCTATAGACTTACGATTACAGTTTTCCTAACCTCAGGGGCGTCCTCGAATATCTGGCGGTTGTGTGAGGGGCAAACACTTCATACATGGGTGACGCTGCCCTGCCTCTAATCTTTTTGGATGGAATTCTGAATTTTATTCTAAAAGCATTTGCATAACGGGATAAGCTTTTGGGTGTGGTTAGGATAAGCCTAAGCAGTCCCTTCAAGATGACTTCATCTGCTGTTCTTGCAACAGAAAATTTAATTTCTCTAGATGCAGCTAAAGCCTTTTTGGGGTGAACTAAGAGCTAAAGCCCACCCTAGCCTTAATACAGTAACGCCAATGCCTAAAATTGATGCATTTAGGTACTAAAGGTTTGAGAGTAGCGCATCTATTGGATTGTGTTGCAAAGGACCAAACAACAGGGGCGGATCGAGAGATCCAGAGAAGTTTCAAAGGAGAACGATAAGGCAGTCGAAGCGTTTAATCAGAGACGGGCCATTTTTATTGGCTGTTATTTTTCCATATTGATTACAGGTTTAACGCCTTCTCCCCCCACATAGAAAAGATGCAACGGTGAAGGGTCAAGATTACTTTTATGGTACGCACGAATACAGAAATACTTTTTGGAGGAGCTTAAGTTTAACGACCTGTACAATTAAGTAAAATGTTACCTTAAAGCTATGTAAACATTTCTGGGAGGAGCATTTTTTTTTTCTAAAAAAAAAAAAAAAAGCTTATTTGACCTAAACAAGGAATAGTTTTAACCATTTGCTGTTTACAATTTATCGCATTGTAGGTTCATCTTTTAAAAAACAAATTACATATAGTTATATTACAGAAGTGCAAATTCATATATAGTGCGATGAAACTTACCAAACATGTACTGCTGATTCGCTTGACAAGTGCATTTTGAACTCTCGACTGCTGTCACAAAATATCACAATAATAAAAGCTTTTTGTTTGCTATGTCTTCGACAAGAAAGAAAGAAAAAGAGATTGAAATTATTTGTGCTAAAGTTTCAATTAAAATTTTCCTAATTGTATTTTTGAGAAACAATGTAAATTCTCCGGCAGAGCTCATATATTTTTAATTGTATGATCAAGTACTTCACCGTGTGATTCGTCAAAAAATAAACTCTTCGAGTACTAAATATTGAAGAAAAAAGTAATTTCTTTCGATTGCTTTGGATATCTTTAAGCATGCTTGAAATTACATTATTGCAAATGCATGTGAAAATTGCTTGCGCGCTTTATTGTTTTTCATCAAAAGGGTTGACTGTCACAAATTGCCAATTTCATTAAGCTCTTGTTATTCAATTCTCGCTAATACTCGTCAATCTTCCCCCTTTCTTCGCTGATTTAGAGGGGAGCAATCAGCACTTATGCACTGAAACGTATTCAAAATCTTCAGAACTACTTTGAAAAAACCCCATATTTCCAGATCAGCTTTTCAAGCGTTGCCAATAATCATTTGCAGAAGAATTAAAGGTAGTTTCATTTTTTTCTAAAAATGAGTGAACAAATAAATTTTTGAATTTTAAGATAAGATTTTCCTTTACATTTTGTTGAAGCTGTGGTAAAAATTGGGTACTGATTGGTCGAACGATGTCAAAGACGCTATTGTTTACAGTAAAAAATTTCGAGAAATCTGTAAAAGCTGGGGAACGGATGAACTTACAGATTTCCAAGGAACTTATACTCTATTACGTAATAATCATTTGCGTCGGAAGTGTCATCGAAGTGGAATTCTGTAATGATTTGTAGAACGTTCGCGAAATGAGTGAAACGTATAAAAGGGTAGCTTGCCGAAGTTAGATAGTTGTCAGCTCTCGTTATTACAGAAACGTTCATTCTGCTGAGAGCCGAAAGCCCTCTGTTTTTACGGTATAATAAGAGATGCTGTATCGCTTGCTTTGAGAATCCTATTTTTCAAAGATTTTATGATTTCTTTTCATTGTTGTATGCTGAGGAGCAGCTAAGAGTTCTGCTCGAGAATTTCCACTTTGGAAGGATTTTATTTTACGCGAAATACAGCATCTGAAAAAGCATCTCAAGCCTACTGTTAAAAATCAAGTCAGTGCTTGTTAATTAATGTTAACTGTGTATTGCAGATTGTTCGTCGAATTTCTAGAACCAATAAAATTAGTGTTACGTCTTGTTACCTTGAATGGTTACTAGAACTTTTAAGCTACGAATCGGAGAACGAAGCGGAGTTTTCTGCAACAATATATCGCCTCTAGACATGCCAAGCGAATGGATAAATAAAGCTTGTTTATTTCACATGTAAGCACTGCCTATAACATTAACGAAATTTCAGACGACGTAAACATAAATAACCAGTCTTCTTTCAGACCTCAGAAAGAAATGATTCTTTTAAAACTTATCTCCACACCAATAAACCCTAGGTGACATTCGATAATTCCCTGCCTGACTACCACTGAAACCCGAGCGAAACCGAACTCTATCCGCAGAGCATCTTAACTGTGAAGTACGAAAGAAACCGAATCCTTCCGAACGCGAACGCTTAACTGTTAGCGTGGCTCTGAGCCAGTTCAGTTTCTCGCATAATAATAAAATGTATCGAAAGCGACATTTGCATAAGGGTCGATAGCTCTCGACTCAAAAGCACTTCCATGTGGGTGGTCGCACTTTATCTTTTCTTTCGCTTATTCGAAAGGCTATCATTTGAATATGGATGAAGTTGACACCATTCTTCAATCTGGGAGACTTTGATACGTATTTCTTAGTTTTTCGCCTTTTTTTTTTTTTTCCTTTGCTCTTTATTGGCAGTGGTTTACAAGACCGCCTGTGAACAATATCTTTTATTTTTGGAAATGACTTGCCCAGCTGGGAACCAGGAGAAAAAATTACCTGTCGCGTTTATTATTATTATTTTTCTTTCCCCCCGTTCATTCTGACTTAAAGTAAACGAACGTCGTGTTCTAGATTAAAAGAGAAATAAATCCGCCTACAAACATGCGCGATGTGAGCTTTTTATGGAGCTAAACTGCTGGCATTAATTAGCTTTAAAAAGATTGAGTTTGTATGCTTTCCTACTGATTTGTTGGATGGAGAAGCAAAAACTATTGCTTAATATTTGTTACTTGAAACGCTTTATTTTGCTAACTTTTTTAGAGATCTATTATGGAGCCATTCAATCCGATACCCCGCTGATTTCATATTAATTTTACAGGTAAGGATCGGTTAGAGGTTTCAATGGACAGCAAGATGTTTCTGAATATTTGACGCTGAAAAGGTTATTGATAAGTGTTTACATTTTCAAAATTCTTATTATTTATTTTCGCTGTCTTAGAAGAAAATGTATAAAAAATATTCTACAAGAAATTATTCTTTAATTATTTTATTTAGAATCATCAATTAATTTCCAGAAGATTCAGGAGGGAAGTTTGCTGATATCGGGCAGAATGAGGATGACTTTGGACACAGTTGAAAGTTGACATCTACAAGTGTCTGAAGATAATTGCAGGCAATAGAGGTTTTCAGAGGTGGAAACTAATCAGTCGTCAATTTTTCAGTTACAGTACAATGAGTTCATTTAGTTTGTCCGTCATGTTTGAAAAACACCGAATCCACCAGAAAACGTGTGGTATGTTTGTTGCATTAAGACACCTTAAAGCGAACTTCAATTCTCTCTAAATAAGGTAATATTTCCTAAGCAGTCATAATTAAATGTTGAAACATTTTCGTTGCTTTTATTTTTTTTATCGCTTGATAATTGAATATACATTGCTTATTGCGTACATAAAAGAGACTATGTAATCACCAGTTTACATTAGCAAAGAATATAAATAATAATTGTTTAATTCTTTCATTTTTCATAAATGTTAACAAAAATGTTTAAAATAATTTTTAAATACTTGTAATTTTCTTACACAGATTGAATATCAGAAGAAGATAAATCATATCAGAATATAACCAACCACGGCATTTTAGTAATATATATATACCTGCATTCTTATTATTATTACTATTATTTGAAAGCAGCAATTCTTTAACGGCTGAAAGGTTCTACTTTCTATAAAAAGAAATGAATCCAGAGAAAAGAAATCAGAGAAAAAAATTATTAAAAGTTCTCTGGATTTTAAAATTATTTATAAAAACCTTTAACAATTTAGTGATGCAAAGCAATTTGGTTGTTAATTTTAACGATAATGGCTGATTAAAGTAAGAGTGAATTTTCAAAGATAAAATCGCACAAAACGATGAATGTATAGAATGAGTCTTTGTTATTATATTAGAATAAGAAAAAATAAACTACGAAAATAATAAACTGATTTCAGATGTGTTTAATTCAAATTGCTCCCTTTCAACAATAAGACAGAACTCCTTTTTTATTGGCTTATTTCTTTATATGTGGTGTTACGGTAACTTAATGTTCATTTGGTTATGTTATTTTGGTTTAACACATTTTATAGTACAGAGCTCTTGATAGGGTATCGAAAAAGAAAAAAAAAATGAATGAATTTTAAACGAAAAAAAATTGTTTCGAAAATTCATTATTTATACATTAGAATAAAAGAAAATTGTAACATAGGGTTCTCAAACGTTTGCCACCTGATTAGCCAGAGTAACGAGATCTCTGCTCGAAATTCACGATAACCCGTTCGAGTTGGTCTGTTGGAATCGACCTTATCACATGCATGTCATCGCTGATTTTAGTTGTTTTATGGTTCTTGATCGATCTCTGTAGACTTGATCTAGTGGTGATATATGTCAGGGCTATAAGGGTGCCAAACAAATTCAAAACGAAAGCTATCAAATTGTAAAGTCAAACATACTTTTGATGTTGAAGGTAATTTGTCCATTACTACTTTTGCAGAGGTGACGTTTTGGAGAATTCTTGTTATATCTTTCGTTTGGCTCTTCATGGTTGCCCTATCATCATCATCATCATTCACTGAACCTTTTTCTTCAAATTTAGCAATTAATACTTTTACCTTTACCCTTACCCTTACCCCTTACCCACTTTTACCCAATTAATAATTTAACCCTTTGAGACGCAACCCTGTACAGCCAGCTGTCGTCAAAAAAGGGTCTCTAGATCTGTGACACGCGATGAACGTTTCGATCGTCCGCCATCTTGCTGGTAGTTAAGTAGAACGATGGCAACGGCTGCCCTTTTTTCAGCATTGGGCAATCTATCCAGCTGTTCTCGCATTCTTCCATTTTTCAGCATATGTCAGCGCTGTTAAAAATAATCGTGACCATTTTTTACGGGAAATGACGCGCTTAAAAAGTAAAGAATTCTAGTGGAGCTATGTCACCCGCAACTATTTTTATAGACATCAAATCTATTCTTCGTGACTGGCAACAGTCAAAATGTTAGCGTTAAAGGCTTAATATGCCAGAAGTCGATTTTCCGGATAATTCTTTCTGTGGGTTTGACGGGTCTGTAGTCACACAAATAAAACTTTCTGACTAAGTCAAAATAATAACAATAATAATAGTATTAGTATTGAAAATGCGCACTTTGAATAAATATTGGTATATATTTGGGAAATAAAATCTTTGAAACAGCCAGAGTACTTAAATAAGTTTCACTAAAATATACATTTAGTTGAATTTCATATTTCAGCTGTCCTTAAATAAACTCACCAATCATAAAATGCCTTGGAATTTCGCGAAATGCGTGTAACATTCAAGAGCATAAATTTGCGATTGTGCGAAATCGAATTCCTTCATCCAAACGACACTTTCATTTTCCGCATTCTTCCATCCCCCCACCCACCTGACACACACGGGTCAAACGGAAACTGCTTTTAAAATTCCATAAAATGTTTCCGTTTCGAAATTCCTCGCCCCGATCCCCCTTCCCCCTACTCCCCCTTTTCATTTCGGACCAAGCATCCGAATGGCTTCCTGTCATCCCAACCCGAAATAGGGTCGCCAGCAATACATTTCACGAAATATTTCATTTTAATTCCGTGCCATATCTGCGCTGTCATAGGAAACAACGCAAAACAGCAAAACCCTGAAATGAAATGCCCCGTTCGCTGTCTAACGGGACACGAAAGGAGAGAATAATTAAAGCAATTTAAGGCCTGAATGGCGTTAGACTTTTGTGTGATGGGAAGGGCGCCATTTCTAAAGGTGTACTACTACTCCGAGGGCGCTGCCGGGGCAGGCACCGTGTGCAGTAAGTAACGCAAAGACATGAGAGGGACTCCGTTTATTTTATTGTGGGAGGTGTGTCTGGCAATTCGTTCATCAAGTGATGTCCCGATTGAACCCTTTAACGCGCAGTGTTCCCGCTCTGGGAACACCAAACTCTGACGTTTTGACTGTTGCCAGTCAAAGAACTTTTTAGAGCACGTCATTTCCCGTAACAAAAATGGTCACGGTTATTTTTAACAGCACTGACATCTGCTGAAAAATGGAAGAATGCGAGAACAGCTGGATAGATTGCCCAATGCTGAAAAAGGGGCAGCCGCTGCCATCGCTCGAATTAACTACCAGCAAGATGGCGGACGATCGAAACGTTCACCGCGTGTCACAGATCTAGAGACCCTTTTTTGAAAACAGCTGGCTGTGCAAAAAAGGGTCTCTAGATCTGTGACACGCGGTGAACGTTTCGATCGTCCGCTATCTTGCTGGTAGTTAAGTCAAGTGATGGCAACGGCTGCCCCTTTTTCAGCATTGGGAAAGGGTTACGCCTCAAAGGGTTAAAGAAAGTCATAATCTTCACCGGTGATTGATATCTCAGTAGTGTGCACCCTCAAAACATTGGCGAATCCAGAGGGACAGACGAATTTAATTTACACTACGGAAATATTTATTTATTTGCCAGGAGAGGACAGCTCGCGTCCCTGAATGTGTCGCTTAGAGCAACATATACGTCCTTGCCGGAGTTTCCCCGATACAATTTGGAACCTCATCAGGAAGTGGTGGACTTCTGAATATTGGCACCCCTCGAAAACTGCCGAGAGGACTTTCGGAACCACTGATTTAACGTACACGTACACCACATATACACGGTGTTCTTTAGTGGTAAGTCGGTATCGAACCCGCAGCCTTCCGGTTACATGGGCTACCACGGCCACTATGGAGAGATTACTTATTTTGTAAATTCAAATGAATTTATAAGAAAAAGTAGGCAAACAAATGCTGTGCCTTTTTTCTGAATCCGCCACTGTCTTGAAATGAGGAAAAAACTCTTAAAATGCACTTCTCTTAAAACCATGGAATCCGACAAGCTTTTGTTGCTTTATCACTAACACGGTTTAGGGTTCTAGGCTCTCGAAAAACTATAGAAAGTAATTTCCTTCTTCAGACAACAAACATAATTAAAGCTTTCAGTCTGCTTTCTTGCTGGCAACAGATTGACATAACGCTTCCAAACATGGATGGACACTGGACGAGAAGGGACAACGATTTACAGCTGTTATGCGAGACGAGACAAACTTTTTCAGTTGTTTTTGCTGCTGAGACAGATGTGTTTTATGTCTCTCGTCCAGGTCCATACCTTCTACTATTAAAGTAAAGAAAATTTTAAAACACACATGCATAATTTTATGTTTTTTTTTTTTTTTTTTAAAGATCGATAGTTTTTTTCCTCTTTGAGTTATACTTTCTTCATAATTTTCCTAGTGACAGTTTTTGTTTTCATGAAAATGTAATTATTTAGCTGGGTACAGTTGCCTAATTCTTGGACATTTAACTAACAAATAAAAAATAATAAAATCACAGGCTTTCATTGATCTTGAGCGATGTATAAAGGCTCTTTCAAAAAAAAAAAAAAAAAAAAAAAAAAAAAGAGAGAGAGAGAGAGAGAGGTACTAAACGATTAGCCAATTTTTTTTTTTTTTTTTTGCAAATAAAGGCTTAAATAACGTGAAACGTTCTTATCTTTCTGTTCTCGATTTTTTTTTTCACTTCAAACATAGTGCATTTCTTCATCGCAATAAGAACAGGAAAGTAAGATCTCTTTAAGAGAGTAAGAAAGTAAGAAATCTTTAAGAACCACGTAGGGAAACTGAGTAGGAAAAACACGAAACAGTGAAACTACATTTTTTCTCTTTTTGCACTCGCTTTAGAACGTGAGTTTCAGCTGCAAGAAGTTTTAAAAGTTCCTGAAAAAATAAACATTTAAAAAATATAAATAAAATGTTGTAACATGCAGATTGAGGTTAAGAGAAGCTTCGGCTTCAGTCATCACATCCAGTAATGAGAAAAATAAATGACAAAATGTACATTTTTGTTGAAATTGCGCGTCAGATGAAAGCAATCCGAAAAGAAATTTCTTCGTTATTTTGCGCAATTTGACAGTAATTTTATTCAACAAAAACAAAACACTAAAGATATTAGAATGTTAAAGTTTTTGTATAGTTCCTCGCCCAATTGTAAATGACTGAGTGATTATTATAATATACCTTCGTTCGTCCTGGAATCTTTTCGGGATAAAATAATTTGCTCTAATGAAATTTGACAATAAAGTCAATTTTACTCATATAATGTCAAATGAAGCCAGCAATTTTGCTTCATAGAATGCAGTCTGATTACGGATTTTTTAATACATTCATTGCAGCATTTATCACGAAGTTATAGAACGTAGTTGAGAAATGATGGAGGCTGTATATAATGGGCTAGGCGTATCGTTTTCATGCCAATTAAGAGACGGCATGTAATTTTAATTGAAGCGATTAATGGGGTGGCAGCTGCAATCGCTTCTTTCACAGTGCTTTTTAATAAGCACAGAGGCAACACCACAATGCTTGCTAATTAACAGTTGCAAGCAATGGTAAATATTCATGGCGTCGTATTCTAAGTCTAACTGCATGTTCTCACTTCCTCCCCTTGCATTAACTTTCGTGAATATGCCTGAATGAGTGATATTGCAGAAGGGAGAGGGTTCAGTTTTCACGTTTAATTTAAATTTATATTTCAGACGTTTCATTTTGTAAGGAATTAGTCGTTCTGAATGTATTTTGTGAAAGGTGTATCAGGTGATAAATTGAAAAACTAATAAATAAAATGCCACTACAGTGGTGTCCAAAGTTAAGGTTACAATCATAAAACAATGAGATTTTCCGACAAAAAAAAGTGTTCAATGCATGGGAATTTGGTACACTAAGTATCTTATGCTGTAAGGCAGGAAATACTATAATTTAATGCAATAATATAATTTATTGTAGCATTTATTATAATTTAATGGCTCTTCCCACAGCATTCCACAAATGCTCAATGGGATTGAGGTGTGGAGCCCCCTCTGGCCACACCACACAGTGAATACCCTCTTTTTCTAGATAATCGTGGGCTTCGTAACTTAATTTTGGACACTAGTATTCATAAACGATATTCATAAACGAACAAGCGCCCACCATGGCTGAGTGGATAAGACACTCAAAATACGACTAAAGTGTGGAAGTCCCGGGTTCGGTCCCCGTTACACAGCTGTCGACCTAACGTCTGGAGTTTCGGCCAGTTTTCTCTAGATGTAACGTGAACACGCTTTAGAACCCCTTAGGAAGCCCTCCGACCAAGGCATCTCCCATCTCAGGCAGATACCCCAGGTGCAGGTTTGCTTTAATACACAATAAACATAATACATAAACGATATTAATTTAAATTAGACTAAATTTACTCTATTTATGAGCTGACGGATTTCATAATTCATAATTAATTTGAATAAAACTTCGTGAATGCCATGAACTGCATACACACACACACACACACGCGCGCGCGCGCGCGCGCACACACATATGTATACACACATCATTCTAAAAGTACTAGACTCGTAACTCAGACATATTCTATTGTTTTTCTTCTATCATTTATGAAGCATGTAAAGAGCACCAGAATATAGATTCGAACTGGAAATGCGAAAGCGTAATTGAATATATATCAATAATTTTCGCATCATTATGATGAAATCTTTCTATCTTTGGCACCTACTAAGTTAAATAATTTTGTATGGAGAAAAACGCGCTAATTACATTCATATAAGATCTTCAAAAGTTGGGCGGCTTTTTTAAAACTGCAAGTATCTAACTTTCTAGGACCCACTAGTGAAATAGTTTCGCTATAAATATAATATATGAAAAAAAAAAAGAAAAGAAATCTTAAAGAAATTTACGAAAATTTTTTTTTCAAATTTATAATAATAATAAAAAAGTACTACGATAAAATGAACACTAATGGCGGAAACCCAGAGAAACGTAAAATAACGATATCAGTAAAAGGATATTATGAAGATTCGCATTAAACAGTATTAAAAACAAAAACAAAACAAAAGCAAAAAAAAAAAAAAAAAAAAAAAAAAAAAAAAAAACAGCGAAAGAAACGAGGCAATTTTAACTTCACTCTGTCACATTAAAACAGCAATTCTAAAACTATGTACTGATCGAAGTTTATAACATTTTTCCCTCTTCCCTTACAATTTTAAAATCTTTTGAAGAAATCTAACAGAAATATATTCAAGCGATGCCTTTTTCTCAATAAAAATTTTATTTTTTTTCCCTTTCCAAAATACATGCCACTTCCGCGTTAGATTTCGTGTACAAGAAAGATAAAAATGCAAGACAAAAGTAATGACCTGAATTAAACGATCCGCAAATAAAATTTAAGAACTTTTTGTTCTGTTTTATTTACATTCATTAATCTTCTGTAGCACAGTAAAATGATCATGGCAGCGTGATAAGGTTTTTATAAAAGTTAAACTGTCCGAAAAATGGAAGTGAAATCCCTCCCTCCTCCCAAAGAAAAAAAAAATAGGTGTTGAAAAAATTGTTTAGACTGTCTTACGGCTGGCCAAACACCGCGTCGGTGTAACTCGTTTATTTTATCTTTTTCTACATTACAGTTTCATTTTTTTAAGGAGGAAAATGATGAATTACCTGCCAATGACAAACAAGAAAAAGCGAACTTGACAGCAAATGAGACAATTTTGTATGTCCAAGCAGATGAGCAACGTCTCTATAAACGTTGATAGATTATACGAAAATAAGAACTGAAATAATAAAAATTCATTTTAATAAACAGGTTTTATTACTGTACGGGGTGGTATTTAAAACTGCTTAAGATTTTCCAATGAAGTTGAAAAATGCTTATAATTTCCCTTTGTTGTTCTGCAGGAATGTAGCCAGGGGGTGGGTTATGGGGCCTGGGCACTCCCAGAAATTTTGGATTTTTGTTAATTGTATGTCAATAAATCAAGAATTGTGAGAAATTCTACTTTTTTCACCTTTTGGCTCTCCCAGATTTTTTTTCTCGCCCTGTTTTCTTCGCCCAGTCTCTGCTCTAACTAACGTAAGTATGCAATCGATGGCCCTGAAATTTATGTATGTTATGGACATGTACTATATCATTTTCCCTTTAGAAAAAGAGTGCATTTAGCATAAATTGTTATTTTATGGGATCACACAAAAATCATGGGTATTGTAGTCGATTGATTGCAATACATTATGGTAAATAGACAGTAATTACTTAATGTAAAGTTTGGAGACTAACTTATTTTTTTTACAAAATAAAGTTACTATGTATTGTTGCAGCAAAATTTTCCTTCAGTCGTCACTGTTACTTCCCGCAGTTGGCCACTGAAACTCCTGCTAGTCTTGTAAGGATGGGAGCAAATAAATTAATGTGAAATATACGAGCAAAAAAGATAAATTTTAAAACGTGTTTTACAGTAGATGCGTGTCGCATCATTTAATTTGGGTTTGGGTTTATGGTTCTTTTCGAAAATCGAGGTTCATTTTTACGTTACAAAATGACACTGTTTTCGTAAATTTTACAGATGTGAACAAGATGAGAATACATTAAACGAAAATCAAACAGAAACATCAAACACGTTTGAAGTGAATCTATATTGAATAATTTTTCAGCCAAAATGATTTACAATTTAAAATGACACAATTCTTCCTAAATAGTGTAAAATTACCTTAATAAATAAATCCCTTTTTAATTGATTTCAAAACGATTTTTTTTAGTACAGTTAATAAAATAGCAAAATTCTCTAAAGTAGTTTTCAATATCAACGGTTTCTCAAAATTTAAAAGAAAAGCATTACATTATTTTCAGTATTCCGTAAAAAACAGGAAGATTCCTTGGAAATAAAGATTAACAATGACAATGTAAAACTGTTTAATTTTACATTGACAAGACATTACATTGATCGTTTTACAAGACAAAAATTAATTTAATATTCCATAACATTTTTTATTCTATTTTCTTGTTTAAACTGTTAAAAAAATAAGTAGCCTTGCAGTAATCAGTAAACCGCCCAATGAGTGTAAATTATACAATCAAAATCCGATTACTAATTTTTTATGTTCACTGTTATGCGTTAAATTAAATATGGTAGTAAACAGAGATATATTGAAACTGACAAAAGCTTGTAGGTAAAACAGAACAGAAATGGTGTATTAAAAAGAATTCTCAGGAAATTCGTGGGGAAATTATGGATTCTTCATTAGATCTTCTTAAAGTTACACAGAAAGTAAACATACTTCCAAGCTCTTCATTGTGATTTATGCTCACAATATTACACATTTATTTTCCTAAGTGATGAAAAATAATATACTTTTTGAGCAAACGCCGGAATAAAGAGAGATTCTGTTATCTGAAATCTGTGTGCTTCGGCACGAGTGACTTTAGAGAATTGAGGATAAGAAATATGAGTGTTTGTACAGATTCTTTTATATTCAACATTAATGCGAAAATCTGAATTCATATCGCAGACCAGTATTTGATATTTCCAGAAAAACTCCCTATTTTCTTATATTTATATAATAATATTTATTATTATTGTGACATGTTGAAAGGGAGTAGACAGGACATTTTTATTTGAAGAAGGGGATTTGAAATAAAGTCATATATTTAAGATGACCAGATTTTTGAACAAAGAATCGAGTTCAAATCGTCAGGGTGACCCCAGTTCTGAAACAAAAATTGTGGATCTTTGGTGAATTTAATCTTTATCTCAAATGAACTTCTGTCGATTCAACTATAGCATTCATAACTGTTCCCTTATTCCGAACGTTTTTTTCACTTTATGGAAAGATAAACCAAAATTTCTTTATAAAAAAAATCTGAATACTAAGCAAAATGAAAATTTTCTGTTGTATATGTTCCGGCAGGAGCGGATCCAGGAGAGGGGCTAGGGGGCTTCAGCTGCCCTCCCAAAAGAGATTGCTAAAGGGTAACATTCTGCTGTATTACACGCTTTAAATAGCTAAAATAATCATATTTTATTACTTAGCCCCTCCCAAAAGCATGCACATTGGTTTAGACTAAAATTTTGATTGAATGCACATTTTAACTGGATGAAATAAGCTTTTTTAAAAATTTAGCCCCTCCCCCAAAAAAATTTCTGGATCCGCCACTGTATTCCGATATCCTTTCCGCCAATAGTATTAGCTATTTTCGCTGTCACAAGTTTTTAATGCTCGGGGAATTTTTTTATTTCAAACTACACGACAGCATTTCTAAACGAATAAATACATTTTCCGTTTGCCATCCGCCCAGAAGTTTTTGTATAAAATATAAATGATGTTACATATAAAAAATATTTCAAACTAGAAGTCAAAGACCGTTGTGGAGGCAATTACAACAGACGCTAGAAAAAACATTGGACGAAAATATGTCTACACTCAATATATTTAATCTTCGTCCATCTAAAATAAACAACTTCATATTCAATTTTTATTATATACCCAAATCGAATTTCATGCTCTTCTGGAAACGCGCGGAAACTTTTCGCATTCGTACGATTTTGTTTCGTGTACTCAGATCCTCTTATATCAATGCTTCAAACAGAAGATCATTTTAATGAGAAAAAAATCTTATCTGTAAAACTGTTTAAAACGAACTGAAATAGCAACTTTCTTTTCAAAGCCTGATGACCGTGACTTCACATGGTGATTTCAAATATGACTTCATTGTTACTTACAGAGCCTGATTTTGTCACGCAAATGATTAACATTTTCTTTTTTACTTTCGGAAATAAAGTGGATCTGTAAATAGAAAAAATCGCTTAAAATGAGGGAACGGGTGGATTTGAGATTTTTAAAGTAAGGCAGATTGTTTTCTATAGTTTTATACATATTTATGAAAAAAATTCAAGCGGATCGTACAAACTACGTTTTTTGTGCTTTTTAATCATTTTGAACTTTTTTATTGTCTTGGAGTAATGGCGGTAACAGTTTTATCTTGTAGCAGGTTGCCCGGAATCGTTACAGAGTGAGTCAGTGAGTCAGGGATCAGCGTAACTCTATAGTAGATTAAAAACAAAACAAGAAAGATAAATAATGACAAAAGCTTCGATATACAAAGCTTTCAAACACAACCGTCTTTCTTGAATATATATAATGAAACGCAAAAACAGTCTCCCGAAAGTACACGTAATTCTTTAAACGATTTCTGTATGTAAACTCGCATGACGAATATGCAAACTCTTCACTCAGTTTGATAAATATTTTCTAATTAATCGAGTTTACAAAATTTAGCAGGGATTATGCATAATCAGCAGATTAATCACATGTACCGTATGGCACATGAGTAATCTCGTAACATTGTTAAGGCTGATTAAAAAAAAATCTGTACTGACTCCGTTCAACTTCGCGAACGTTTAAATAAATTTGATTCAACTCACTCATATGTAGTATTTAAGCGATAGCGCACTTCAAATAATTTAAGTGCATAGGCCAGAATGTATAAGAATGCTTTTTTGTAGCAATGTAAGAAACTGTAAGCCCTACACACACCAAACTCCATGAGGTATGTAAGACATTGACCTATAATGTGAGTAATTTGAGCTCAATTGAATGCACCATACAGACACTAGCGCACTTTCAAAAATTCGCGTCGTAACGTATAAAAATGCTTTTTAGAGCCCTGTACAAAAACTATAATCTCAAAACCCACTGAAATCTATTCAGGTTGTGTGACGGTGACTTATAATATTCATACTCAATTTTAACTTTTTCGAATTCACCATTTAGACACCGCCACACTTTAAAAGATTTATATCCATAGGCCGTGATGTATGAGAATTATATTTTGCAACTCCGTGAACAAACTATCAGGCCTACACACACCAAAATCTATGCAGGTCACATGACTCTTACCTTTAATATACTTATTCGACTGGCACTCAGTCGAAAGCCCAGTTTAGACGCTGGCGCACGTTCAAGATTTTCCGTCCATAGGCCATAATGAAAAAAAAAGGTTTTTTTTTGTAGCCCAGTAAAAAGAACTGTAAGTCCTATACATAGCAGAATCAATACCGGTCTTGCGACGGTGGTCTATACTAAATTTGAGCTCAATCGAATGTACCGTTTAGGAGCTATCGTGTTCACACGCACACACACACACACACACACACATATGCATACAACACTGTAAAAACAACATAAGTGAGTTCAGGAAACCTCAATACGTGTAAATACATCATAATCTCAAAGTCGAATTTTTTCATGATTACAATAATTTCCTTCGCCCTGGTGATGAAGTTTCTTAAGAACCACCCTATCACGCTTAGGGTCCCAGGTTTGAATCCCGGCTTGGGCATGGGTGTTAACTTGTCCTTTCCTTGACAGTGAGGGATTCTGACCGCCCACAGGTTGCTTGCTCCCATAATAAAATGGCCAGTGCTTCGGGCCTAAAGCAAAAAGGCTAAAGGCCCTTGCAAATATCCAGAGACATGTCGCGGGACGCTAGCAGTAGGGTGCCAATAGCGGAACCAATTCTTCAATAGTGTAACCATTTCCTTTAAAAAGGTGGTGATACTCCGGTATTAACCAACAAAAGATAATTGAGGACCGTGAATAATATTGCGGTTTCGCACATCCCCCATCTATTGTTCGGTAGAGGACACCCCAAGTGTCGCAGCTTCCTAACCATGTCGAATTTCCCCGTTCAAATACATTGTAGCCGCGACATGTCTCTAGATATTTGCAAGGGCCTTAATGGCCAAAAATGCCAGCCCATTGGGGGGAAAAAAAGATACTTTTCTTACATCATACATATTCTTAAAGTAAATAAAAAGTAAGTAAATTTACATGCACGTATATACATTTGTAATCATAAGTGATTGGTTCGGTTGTTTTATTACCGTTCTTTTTTTTCGACGCTGGCTGCTTCAAAAATTCCTTCCCCGCTGAAATAGTACGTCAAAGGAGAAACAACTTTTACAGGCAGAGTTGTGAACAATTTGATTTTTAATGCGACACGGAAAAATCAATCGTCGAAGTAATTTTTTTTTAAATTTATTTAAAAAGTGCTATATTTATCGCGGTTTAATCGAGAATGAGCTTCTGAGCACGTTTATAAATGAAGATACGTTATAACCGGTGCTTATATTGTGGGATACTTCTAAAACTATTCAATATAGTGCACGTTAGCTGTTGAAAAACAAGGTTGTTAAGTCGAGTAGTAAGAAATTCAAATATGTAACAGGCATTGCCGTCAAGAATGTAATGAACTCCCACCTACTGACAACTTTTAGGCTTTTTAAAAATTTAAAAATTTTACTTATTTATTTATTTATTTATTTTTTTTTTTTTTTGTAATTTCGGACAGCAGCCAAATCCCATGTTGCATATTTTAGGAATAATCTTATTTTACTTAAGTATGTACTTTGCACAAGGTGTTGAAAAAGTACAAAGAGACAAAGAAGGTCGGGCCATAAAAATAATCCCACAACACGTAACAGTGTGGGATCAAAACCGTTGTTTTCATACACAGGCTAACAGTGTACTTAAAAAAATCACGTGATTTCGGAACATAAATACCAATAACTAATTATGTCAAGCGCTTCACAATTTTAAGATTACCTATTTACAAGCTGTATTATACACAGTAATAAATGATAAACCTGTATCAGACGCGAAACTTTAGAATAAAATTCTAAAAAATCGAATATTCTTCGAAAATTTTTGCTATGCAATTCCATGTTGAACAATTTTTTCAGAAAGCTTTATAAAGAGCGCCGTTGTTTCTTTTATTACGGTGTGTAGTGCAGCTCATGAAGTATCGTTCTGAATTTTTTCGAGTCCCTGTCTTAATTAGTTTATTTTCCTTTTTCTCTGTGACTGAGATTTTGTTTCTTCGAACAACATCCATAATATCCTATATAATAACCTTTATTCCACATGAAGAATTGAAGTGCTAGTGAAATTTCATACCATGCTTTATCAAAATGTAATTATTTTTTCGTAGACATAGTGAACTTTCGTAAAAAATACACGATCATCATAAATAGTATTTTATTTTTGGAGCCTCACTCTGGAACAGTGGTTATGCCACTGAAAATGGTAGATGGCCGAAATGTGAAGGTCATGCGTTCGGGTCCCATCGCGCGGCTGTCGATCTAACGGTCTGGAGTTTTGGTAGGTTTTCTCCAGATGTAACGTGAATACGCGTTAGAACCCCTTAGAAACTCCTCCTACCAAGGCACCCCCCCCCCTGGCAGATCGCCCTAGAGTAGCGTTGCCATAATCACACACAACCAGTATTTCATTTTGAATGCTGTAATTGATAGAGAATAACCCGTTTGTTGTAAAACAATGATTTCATCCCACACTGCTATGCAATTTTGAATTCTTATTATATGCCCTACCGTAAATATTTGACACTAGATTTTTGGGTTACCCAGTATGCATTTAGGAAAGGAGGGTGCACGTTTAAAAACTTTGAATGTTTTCGTTGAAATAAACGTTATTTTTTTTATATAGATGATGGCGCATTACTATTGCTTATTGTAATTTTTTTATGCTCTTGATCTTGATTGAACAAATTGTTGTAAGTTGTAATTTTGAACTCCGTGTGATTGGGGAACGTTTAAACAATTTTTGAAGATATTTTTATTGCTGATACAACAACTAAAGAGGAAGAGACTCATGTTTTAAAAGATTTGCATGTGAATGTTATCACTTTGTTCAATTTAATGCTGAAAAATGTACTTTCACAATGTTTGTCAGCTTGCATAGCGATAAAATAACACAACGGAGTATAATGTGAATTTAATATTGAAAAAATTAATAATAAATTTCATTTTCCAGTGGTGTCAGCTATCAATATTTGTGGTTTTCAAGCAAATAGTCATAAAGCATGCTATAACAAAGGTTAAGTTTATGGTATCGGTGTACCGTTTCAAAATCTTTGAATTTAATTTCGTTTAGAAATAGCATTTTAGTAGTTTCAGTCAAATATATTTATTTGCTTTGCGATTTCTTAAATATAGGCAGTTTTTGGTGAGATTTTTCTTTCATATCTTTTAGCTTGTTCAGAGGTGCCCTAACATGTGGCAAGGTTTGAGCAGAAATATCTTAAATTTTTAAAGCTCTAGAATTTATTTTATTTCTTTGAAAAGAAAATCTTTATTTAATTTCTTTCTTTGGTGTTTTAATTTTTGATTCATTGGATGAGGAGATGCGTTACTTTTCTCACATAGCATTTAAAATACGATAAATATAATTGGAATAAAAAATATATCGATATTTAAAAAAATTGAGTATATGTACTCCCCACTCCCCTATATATAGGAGAAGACTGTCAAGGTTGTACCACTGTTTAGGTTGGTCTAGTGCGATTATTTAGTTTTGACAAAGCCACCAGTGTGATCCCGAAATACTTCCGTCACTTACAGCAAAATTTTCGTGACATTACAAATTCGAAGCTTGAAAGCTAACATGTGTGATGCACTCAGTGGCTTGCGCACTGTGAAAAAAAAAAGTTTTTGAGTAAATACGTTTTAAATCGGAAGGTAATTAGATCGGAAGGTAATTAGATCTCAAAAGTGAAAAAAAAAAATCCGGAAAAAATCATTATTTTTGGGAAAGTATTGTCTGAAGTTTGACTAAAGTATGCTTCTTTTTCAAAATAATTATTTTAAAAATCAGATGATCAAAATAACCTTAAAAAGATACAATACCGTGCTTTTCCCAAATCTTTTGGCTAAGCAGAACTGCAAAAATGAAGTCCCACAAGACTAAAAAACGAATATTTAGAACAGCCATAAAAAATACTGCATCCATACATCTTTCTTTCTTTCTTTTTTTTTCCGAAGGAAAACAATTTTGTTTTTAGTTTCCCCAAGTTCATGATTATCCTCCCCACACTTATATCCATTCCGCCCATATATTTCCCTTCATTTTTATTTTTGCATCTTTTGGCTAGTCTGAGAAATGGTTCAAAATCTTCGGCCCCAAATCCTCTTCAAATTAATCCACCGGTAACAAGGCGTTGCTATGGTGACCCTTCGGAAGTCCCTGGTAGAGTTTCAGTCTCCGATTTTCTATCAAAAAGAAGAGAAAAAAAAAAAGTGGAATCTGTTATTACAACACACAATGCATACAGCTTGTATGAACTTCCATGACTTTCCTTTAATCAGACATTTTTTTAAGTTGTCGCACGAATTGCAGATTGCATAAAAAAAATCAATAATTTTCCAGAGTTTAAATTAGTATCGAGTTTCAAATTAAAATCTCTGAGACGCTGCGGCGTAAACTTTCATTCACTGTCCTCCAGTTTTTACTGAAATACACTTGCTTGTTTCTCTCTATTCTAAAAAAAAGTAACGGCCGCTGTCAAGAGCTTGTTGTGCTATCTTCTCCTAAACCATGGGGATTTAAATTTTGAGAAACATGTCCACGGATTCGGAAAATTCCGAGGAACCTGATAAGCTGACTTAAATTTCGAAAATCGAATTATTTTATAGATGATATTAATAAAAAACTGAAAAAAGAAAAAATAATGGTTGCCAGATTTGGCAAAAAATCATTCATTCCTTTGCAACAAAGCAATTCCAAGTATGTAGAATCGCGTGAAATTGGCAAACATGAAGTGGAATGACACCCATTTTACGCCAAATTAAAAAGTATATGAAATAACTAACTCAAAGTGTGTTACACAAAGTTGACAATTTTCAAATAGTAAGTTCGCTTAGACAACAGGAGTTTAGAATTAGAGATTATTCGTTTTTTTAAAACAGAATAACTAATTGTAACTGATTTTAAAAGCGCCATCTTGGCATTAGGTACGATCTGGCAAAATGGTATCTTTCCAAGCAGGGTGAATATAAACCGCGAGTTCAAAAATTTTAGAATCCAATATCTTGAAAATGAAAATTAATTAAAATGCAGATTATTTTAAAGCCTGTTCGGTCCAGCTGGAGTATTTGCTACCAGTAGAAATATTTGGGGGCGTTAACTATGCCATTATAGCAGTTAGTGTACACTTTGGATATTTGCCAGCGCGGCGAGATGATATAATTCGTGGTGCTAAATACGCCAATCTCCAAAGGATTATGTATATGAAAATATGGATAACGGTTTCCCGGGAACATGAGCAGTAATTATATTTTGTAATCATGTGTAAATCGCCAAATGATGAAAAGTCGCCATTGGTGGCAAGCTATCCTAGCTGTTCTGTAGTTTTTATCAAAGAAAACACATGAAGTACTGTTTTCTTAGAGCTAATTATTAACTATACATATACATAAGTCGCCAAAATATGAAAATTCGCCATAATTGGCTAATACGCAAGGTGTTCCATAGGTTTCACATAATTAAAAATAGTGCGAAGTTTAAATTTTTATGTTCCAAGCAACATGCAAGAACCAAGCAATGTGTATCGCGGTAACATTCTGTCTGATCGAACCTTTGGGTTTTGTTTGTTGAAATTATGCCTTTTTTACGAATAAGCCTTATTAAGGGCCGAATGCCTCATACGAAAAGAGAGCGTAGATAGTCTAGGGGCCTTGGCCCCTAGTTAATAACTATAATTACACGTTTATCTTAAGCTTATGTTCAACTTGAAAGTATGAAAGTAGCATTGTTGCACCTGTATTTATAACTGGCTTTCTCTTAACGTATGGTTGCTCTTTATAAAGTTTACTTTCTATTTAATATAAACTCAAAAGAGAGAGTAGAAATTTTTGTAGGGACAGTTATCCTTTTTCATTTTTTAATTCTGAACTTGTGTGGGTTGCAGTAATATCCTCTTAATTTTACAAATTCAACTACCGTAGCTAGTTATGAAATGAAAAACCACTTCACATTTCTACCCTTTTACAAGACACTCTCCGATTTTCAGAGAAACAAGGAAGATAAATCACGCCAAACTCACTGACTGTAAAACATTTTCCTGCACGACTGTCTTTTTGTGCGCGAAGTTCGGCGATGCATCGACATTTGGAGTCTCCAAATTTGACGGCATTTTGGGCATAGCCTCAGCTCAAAAGAGCCTCATCACTATTAATGTAATCTTGCAAGATCCGGTAATAGAACTCTAAATGGTATTTCCATTCTTTTGTCTATTTATTTTATTTTATTTTATTTTTGGAATTACAGATTTTCATCGTCCTTACCGACTCAGATGTGTTCTGCTAGGCTACTAGGGTTTCGTATTACAGGAAAGTTTTTTTATGTACACCCTGTATAGATGCACACTTGAAATAAATGATATACATCGTCTTTCTATATTGTGACTTTGGTATTTGTGTTATTTTCCTGTACACGTTTGGTTTTCAGTTACTGCTTGTTTCTACATTTAAGACGGCTATATAACACTATTTTCCATTATTTCAAATTTAAATCGCATTTTTTAATGCTGAAAATTCAGCGTTTTTTTTTTCTGGTACTATAAAATGTATTTTAAAATGCACCTAATAGCTTGCTTTAAAATATAAAACAGTAAATCCAAATCTAAAAATGGGATTACTGGGAGATATTTTACCCATGTCTATAAAAGAGAGAAGAAAAGATCCAGGATAAAGTCCAAGGGATAAGGGAATTCCTGGCTTTCCCGCTTTCCACCCTTTTATGAAGCCACTAAAAGTCAAATAAGTTTGACAAATCCTTGCGAATACCACTAGTGTGACAAATTGGACTATATAAAGGAAGTGAAGGGAGCTTCTTTTACACAATCTACTGCAAAAAACCAAGATGAATAAAGTATACCAAGAGAGCTGATTGAAAGATAAATTACGCAGTTCGGGTATAAAGCAAGGCTTACTGTATAAAGCATGGTTTTTTTTTCAACCGCCTGTAATTGCAGACTGATACAGTATGAAGTAAAAATAAATCTCTACAAAAACAAAGTCTCTTGAATGAACGTACAGATAGATTGCACTCAGTACTATTAACATGGAGAAAGAAACATTTTTGATTTTACATGTCATACATTTTTTTCTTGTAGACATAGAGTGAAAGACATATAATAACTAACTAAGAGTACAACTATAAGCATAGTTACTAATAATGAACTTATTCTGCAAACTTTTACAGCGGATTTTCTCTGAAATCTCCCAATGAAGATTTCCAATTTTTTCTCTCCAAAAGATAAAGTCGGGAGTTGCTCAAAATTTGGCCAATCGGTGCATTTCTTTTCCAGCTTTTGGCGGCTACAACGAAATTGGAAATAATGATGCGCAAATTGAACATTAGTGGTAATCAATCGAATCTACGAAACGAATAATTAACCCATGAATATTAACTCAGGAAGAACGGTGTTAGTAAACACCAATGAAAGTGAATGCAGTAGACCGATTTCCATAAGTGTGACTTAAGATCATCAGGCGGGAATGAAGCGAAGAAAATTCTCTCGCCCATGGTGATAAGTCATACTTAACGAAGCAGGTCTTTGCCTTTAATTCTTATTGGTGTTTACTAATATTGTTCTTTTTGCGTTAATTATTTTGTAGCAAGATACAAATTTTATGTAGCTGATGAAAATACAATAATGAATACTGATTTTGACTGATTACGTAAGTACCAATGTAAGGTTATGCATAAAAACACAGGACCGGCATTAAGAACACGCTCTTAAGATTTGCCATCCGAGAAAGTTTGTTAGAACCGAGAAAGTGTTAGAACCTAACCTAAGCGGTTAATAAACTAAACCGAAAGATTCCGGAAAGAAAGTTTTCCTATGAATGCAAGCGCGCTATGGCCATTAGATTTTATTAATAGTAGGCATTGCAATTTTGTTAATATAAATATCTTTATTCACCACAAATATCAGGAATAATAAGAAAGATTTAGTTGTCTTTCATCCTTCTTATTGGCATAATAAATTGGTCAACGATTCTTTACAACAGTATATCTCCCCTCTAAAAAGATAGGTTGAATACCTAGCCGGTAAATCATATATTTTTTCTAATTGTACTGGTTTGAAAATACTTATTTTAACGTATGGTAAATATTTATCTACTGAGATGTTATTGCTAAATCCAGCAACTCTTCAGAGCATTTTTCAAACTTAATTAATTGTACCGAAAATATTAATATTTTGCTACAAATTAACGTTATTGCCTTATAGATTAATTATTACTGTCACTTGTTGGTAATTATAACATAGATTCTTATTCCCAAACTTTCTTGCGAATGTGTTTTCATAGCAATTGATTTCAAAGAAATGTGAGAATAGATATCTAGCATATTCTTACATTTTCCTGTTAATACTCACAGGCAACTTTTTTATTCTGGATCATGTGAAACTTTTCTATGTATGCACCTCTGATGTTTTTTCCAATAAATAAACTTGTCGATAAAAATTTTGCCTGTAACACATTACCTTCAGTATTAGAACTCCCATTGTCTCAATCACAACCTGTTCGCCCATAAAGTACACTTACACTCTCCCTGCGGAGAGAGACATATACCATTAATATTTTCCACACCACTTCCCTATGCTCATTGATCTCTTTATTACAATATATTACTGTAATAACTTACAAGTGAAGTTAGTTTCTTCACGTATGAAATACATCATCTCATACTCTATACCTGTCGCTACAATACACAACACACTGGAATAACGCCCATTCTTTCCCTTAATTTTACCATATAATACGCAAGTATAAATCGCCCGCAGAACATTTCCATCACAATCAGAGGGAATAACTTTCCAGTATAATCACATTAAACTAAGTTAACGTCCTACGCAAACAGTCTCTCCTCCCGTAAATCACTGGTCATCGCTGCCAGAAATATTGCAGACTACTCCCCGGTGAAATATTAATGTCCAAATGAAATTTACAGCCCCCCCCCCACCTCCAGCACGCCCGGTCTCTTTCGCTCTCTTATAATTAGCGGGCCGCTAATGAAGGTACAACCTGTGGCCGCCGCCCCAATATACTAATGGATGCAGAGCCCTCAATCACGAGCCGGGGCGTATTGTCAACAGGCAAAGGAAGGTCGAGAGATTCCGTCGCCCTTTAAGATGCAGAAAGGGAGGATGAATCAGTGGAAAGAACTGTTTAATTTTCAGGCATAGACTCGCGAGCATTTTATAGTCAAAGCTGAATTTTAATCTTGGCAGAGGTTTCACAAATTCAGTTAATAAAAGAAAGTGATTGAATGCTAAGTCCGTTCTACGAATGTCAAAAATCGAAAAGTGTGCAAGTAGACTTGTTTATGCATTCGAAAATAGTATGATTAAAAATTTTAATCGGAAAATACATGAAAAAAAAATTGTAGTGTTAAGGAAATATTACTGAATTAATTTTTAAATTATTTGAAACCAATGAAGTTTATAAAACTATTACAGTGGTACATGGAACATTTTTTTATTTGTTCCATTATTTCTTATACCTGAAAATTAAGTTTTTTAAAAAACATTTTACTTTTTGTGATCGATATAAAAATACTCCTTTCTTTTGCATACAAACCTACTTTTTATTCTACATGTATTCTGGAATTCAGTTGCGTTAGACCAAAGGAAATATTATTGAAGATTGTGATTAGCCAAGATTATGTGAAAAATGCTTAATATTTACTTCAGTATTGTTATGTACTCTGAAATGAAATAAAATTACTATAAAATAACGAAGATAATTTATTAATTATTATGTTCAACTGTGGCTTTCAAATGTAAAATTTGTCTCATCTATGCATATATTTATTTTAAAGTAAAAATCAAGAAAAAGATAAGAAATATATTTTTGACATTACTTTAGAATTTTAATCACGTATGTATATCTCTTTTATTGATTTATTTTTTAAATATTTTGTAAAATTTAAGCATATAAAGTTTCGATGATATTTTAGACGTCAGGTATATAGTTACATTCTATATGCCTATGAATTTTAATATTAAGCTCCAAAAGTTCATTGAAAATAAGGAATTTGTCTTTGCGTTTGTAATTTTTTTATCATTTTGAAATATTTCTATCTTTACGAATGTTCTACAAATTCATGGGATGTTCTTGTAATTCAAATGAATAGCTTTTTAAACTGAAATAACTTAACAATTTCTATCAGTTTATAATAATATTCACTGCATTTGAATATTTCCAACTCTTGTTAAGAAATATGTTTTAAATGAACTCTTTTTAACTTTTTTATTCTTCAAACTGCTGAAAGTCATTTGATGAACAAACTTCAAAAACTAATCTAACGATGAAAAATTGCTGGATGCAGTGTAAGCAAAATGAGTAGCCTTTAAAATATTTGAATATTTGTGAATAAGTATTAAATAATGCTTTCTTTCTTTTTAAACTAAAATTTAATGATAACTACAGCATTGTAAATTGTGAAATAATTTGAAAATTTCTACAAGCGTATGAAATATTCGCAATACCTGAAATAATTCAGTATTTGCGAATAAATATTTGCTGGAATCTAATTTTTGATATTATTACTTTCTTACGAGTACTCTGATCACCAGCTTGATTTATTGACGAAAGCGGGAATATCCTTCTTATGTATGATAATTGAAAACACTCACTCGGTGATGTTGATGTATTTCCGAGACTTTTTGCCTCGGTATATTTTCTATTTTAGCAAAGTGCGATCTATGCTGGAAGCTATAGCATCAAGGGAGCAGAAATAACCGATAAGAACAGAAAAGATAAAAATTCTTGGATGCGAAATATATATCCTTAGATTATTTTCTTCAACTCGCCCCAACTTTCGGGAGATGAACTTTTTCTGATTGAATTTCATGGCGCCTCCGCTTTATTAAGTTAAAGGAGGATAACTTAATTTAAATATTTTAAAGTCAGGTGGAATTATTTATGATGAGAAGTTTATCAGAAAAAAGTTTAACATTTCTGGCCGTCATATTTTGAGAAAAATACGATCAAGTTTAGGGTGTAAGCTAGGTTATATTTATATTAGAATGTTTTTTTTTTATTTTACTGATTGTATTACGAATGTATTTTCAAGTAAATGATTGGAGAAATTTTATTATCTTAACACGTCAGAAGTATTCGCATAAGTTTTATAAAAATGTTATACGAGTATTTTAATGTTCAAGATTATGTGTATATTCTTTTTCTTTGTGTTTCAATTAACTTGTGAAACTATTTTTCACACAAATAAATAACTATTTTTCAAATAAATAACTAAATAATAATAATCAAAGAAATGTTTGTCAGTAAAAATGTTTTAAAATATAATTTTAAATTGTTTTCTGAACATTCTCAGAGATCATTTTTTGTAAGCTTTCATATTTGTATTTAATTACATTTATATTGCATTAATAATATGTAAGTGCATTTTTTAAAAATGAAATTGTAAGGGAATTCATTATCTCGTAGTGTTAAAAATGTATGCTTAAGTTGCTAAATATAAATAAAAAAGTGTGTTTTCTGTAAGGTTATAATGATTTTTTCACACTATAATTAATATGAATATTTATAAAAAAGTAATTGCCTTGATTATTTACTAAAAATGCGAAAGTTGTTTTGGAAAATTTTCAAGTAGTTTTAAGATTTACTTTTGAAATTTTAACGTATACAAATCAAATAAAAAATTAGCATATTTTGAAATATTGTACATTATTTCTAGTCACTTCAAAAAATGAAAATTATTGAGAGGTTGATTCAAATGGAAAAAAAAAATTAAAATTAACCATTTAGAGCTTCCCGAGAGTCTACAACTGTTAGTTTTCTATGAAGTTTTTCAAGGAGAGGCACTTAAAAAACCGATCCATATTCTTTATATAGCTTGAGAGGCATTTTATGAGGACAATGTGTTATTTGTATTATAAAAATAGAAAAATTGGCTCACTAGATTTGCTTCAATAGTTTTTTTATATCTGTTTCAAGCATACAAAACGTCCAAAATTTAGAACCTAGTATTTCATTTCTGCGTAATTAGTATTTTTCAATTAGGTAATTAGTTGTTGCTACTTAAAATCCCCCCAAAAATAAGGTTTGTTATTTATAATAAGACATAAAGTGGTCTGTAATAAATATTTAAAGCTGTTTACTATTTGCCCTTTGGAAAACTGTCTACCGACAACATTCTTTCCCATAAAATTATTAAATCTGGCAGTTTAGTATTTTTAAAGGACTGAACGAGAAAACTTTCTTCAATACACAGCAGAAAGTCGCCATATGAAAGAAAAGAAAGCTTTTTTTCTCTTAAGAAGAACCCTTCTTATTTTACTTATCACAGATTCAGACTCAGACAAAACTTAAAAAGCTTAATATTCGACAATTTCTTTGGAAAGATCAAAATCATGCGGCCGAATAGACTCGAGATACTTCTAAAGAGCGTTTATCATCCCGTACGTGACAATCGAGTAATTCAGGGGGCTTAAGTGATACTTACGAATGGCTTCGATTTCATTGTATCTTTTACGGCACGTATATTTGGAGTCTTATCTCAAACAAAACTCAATCTTGTCATGCCCTGGACTTCGTTTGAGAGGTTTCTCAGTGGAAGCAGCTCTGAATTAGAACATCATCACGCTTCCGTTTTCTAATAATGTGTAAACTTTAGTGTGAGGAAGCTTTTTTTGGTTAGCTGGATTTTCTATTTCTCCTTTCTTGTGATCGAACAATGGCTGAAGTAAACTTATTCGGTTCTACTTTTAGCATTTGCTGGAACGTGTATTTCCTACCTGGCTTTATATGATATAGTTGTTAAAAAATCGAACAGATGTGTAGATGGATAAAATTACGTAAGTTCAATTGTTATTTGGTAGATACTAGAACTAAGAGTACTAAAAGGTTCCATTATCCGTTGGGAGATTTTTAAAGTAGTGTAGAATATTTGATGTAGTATACCACATTTTTACAAACGTTAATATAAATAAAAATCTTTAATATTTTAAGTGATTACTAAAAAAAAAAACTTGCGCAGCTTATTAATTATATTTTATTTAACTTTTCACAGAGTGAAAGTCAGAATTAATTGTGGTCAATCAAGATAATAATAAATAACTAAATAATATGAAATAAAGTGAGCGTCAACTCTCGAGCTCCCCCTAAAAATCTACGAAGCCAGTCAATTCACTCGGTTGTATACAGGGTGTCCCAAAGAGGAGGTTACACATTTTAATTCTTTATCTATTAGAGATAAGTGGGCAATGTAAATTGAAATATATTTCAAATTAAGGTAGGAAAAAAGACTCCGTTAAGGAAAAAAAAAATCCTCTCGTTCATTTTCAAAAAGTTACACTTTTTAAATTTGTACTCGAGCACTGCACAGAAAAATTACCAGTTAATAAAATTTGCCCCATACACTAGTGAAGCGATGTACAAATTTTCAGCCTTTCATTATAAAATGTCCCAGAGATATCTTAAAACAAAGATGGTCCGGGGCTATACCTGAACTTGGATGTAAACGTTTATTGCTAGCGAGTGAAAAAGTATCTTCTTCTTTAATTTCTGTACGATCCCTGAAACTTGATTATTCGATGTGATTTGTTTTATTTCATGAGCCATTGAAAAGTGGGTTTAAGTAAAAAAAAAACATTATTTCCATATATCTGACATTTTTTAGAATATAGTTTTCAAATTACGTAAACCTGAATGAGTTTTAATGAGAGCAACATTTCCCAAAATACTCGAAAATAAGTAGAATTAATTTAAAGGTTCCTCCTGCCGGTACAGTGGTCGCCGCTTTTTCCGGTCACATCGGGACGGATTGAGATTCACTGGACTAACCGAAATATGTAATAAACGGCGAGACTAAAGTAAAAGTGAGAAAATTTAAGAAAAAAGATCAGTGAATAAAATCAAAATATATGAATTGTATTAGTCAATAATTTACCGTATGCGCACTTGTATTTAAGAATAAATAAGTAAAAGAAGTTAAGAATAAATAAGTAGTATATAAACAATCTTCTTAGGGGGAAAATCCGAAATTAAAGGCTGGTTTAGGGTATAGTGTCATGTAGGGACAGTTGAATTTCACTTATGGCCTTATCACACTAAAGGGAAAATCCGAGCAACTTCGCGCTGGACCAACTTTTCCGACGGACTTGAAGGCGGGGTTATCTTTAAGGGTTGCAAAAGTAAACAAACTCTCTCCGACGCCAAATAGTCATCGCATCGCTGATTTAGCGTGCAGGTTCTTATTTTACTTATCGTGCGTTGGTATATTTACATCGGATTGGCAGCAATTTCGGCAGCATCGGATGGGCAGCAATCTTTAATTCCAAAGTCCACTTGAACGCGACCATAATTTTATTTACACGTGATTCTGACATCGAGCCAAGCTTCGAACATAGTCGCCATTGCTCGAAATTGCTTATGACGTAGCAGGAAGAAAGTACTCTGATTGGCCGAAATTTCGCCCGACTCGGATTTTTTCCTTCGGAAAGGAAAAAGTTGGAGTTCGCGGTCGTCAAGGTAACGGCGGAGGAAATCGGCCGGAAACTTGATTTGCAAGGAAAGAAAGTCGGATTTTACTCAGTGTGATAGCCCTATTAGTGATGCATTTCACTTCACGATTGTTTTGTTTCACTTCCCCCTAAAAGCTAATTACATTGAAATTTTAAATTATCTCAAAAGATTGCTTGACCGGATTAAGCGGCACTCACTGCCGAGGTAACCAGCGGAAAACCAATGCAGTTTAGCCATTTCGTGCTGTTCATACCGATTTTCACCGGAATAAGTGGCTTACCGAATAAACCACCGATCGAAATAAGCGGCGACAACTGTACAAGGAACAAAATTAGTTTAATAGGAATCATACAGAAGATAGTGGTCTTTTATGTATACATTGATCTAACAAAACATATTTTATAATCATCCTCTCACTTCTGGAGAGTCGAGTTTCAGAAAAAAGAAGAAAAAAAAAAACAGAACAGAAGAACAAGCTCGTGGCTTATATATTGGAGTCTTTTTGAGCAGACGTGTTTCCACCGCAACCCATCTTTCTCTCTACCCAGGATCGTAGCTCTTCATAAATGCAAGAACTGCATATATATATATACATTCCTTCTATTGTGCGACGAAGACAGCTTTTTTCCCCAGTCTCCTGGAAGTATTATTTGTCCAAGAAAGGAGAGCATCATAATAGATGAAGAAAAAAAAAAAAGATGGAAATGCGATGCTCCTCTGTAAAATCAACAAGGACGTGGAGTCGCGGAATCCTGATGTCCTTATATATTCGGGAATGCTCCAAAAGGGAGAATCCCTTTGGATAAGGAATGCGAGGCATGAAAGGACGGGAGTTTTGTTTGGGAAAAGACTTCACATATACGTACGTGTCCGGAAGAACAGAGAGAAGTCTCAACAGTTTGGCTCAAGATTTAAGCTCTGGGTAACGACTCGTTGTCACGTTCCGAAAAAAAAAAAAAATGCATTAGAAATTTGAGAAGTGGTTTTAATTTGAGCACGGACGTTTTCCGACAACAGATTCTAAATCTTCGTAAATTTAACCCTTTGAGGCGCAACCCTTTCCTAATGCTGAAAAACGGGCAGCCGTTGCCATCGCTCGACTTATCTACCAGCAAGATGGCAAACGATCGAAACGTTCATCGCGTGCCACAGATCTAGAGACCCTTTCTTGACGACAGCTGGCTGTGCCCGGCACAGCCAGTCTGCGTCAAAAGTGTTACCCATCACGTTAAATCCGTGGTGGAACCACGGATTTATCGTGCACGTACACCGCATATACACGGTGGTCTTTAGTGGTACGTCGGTATTGAACCCGCAGCCTTCCGGTTACGTGGGCTACCACAGCCACTATGGAAAGATTACTATTTTGAAAATTCAAGTGAATTTATAAGAAAAAGTAGACAAACAAATGTTGTGCCTTTTTTCTGGATCCGCCACTGTCTTGAAATGAGGAAAAAACTCTTAAAACGCACTTCTCTTAAAACCATGGAATCCGACAAGCTTTTGTTGCTTTATCACTAACACGGTTCAGGGATCTTGGCTCTCGAAAAACTATAGAAAGTAATTTCCTTCTTCAGACAACAAACATAATTAAAGCTTTCAGTCTGTTTTTTTGCTGGCAACAGATTGAAACATAACGTGCACAGCCAGCTGCATCAAAAAAGGGTCTCTAGATCAGTGGCACGCGATGAACGTTTCGATCGTCCGCCATCTTGCTGGTAGTTAAGTCGAGCGATGGCAACGACTGCCCTTTTTTCAGCATTGGGCAATCTATCCAGCTGTTCTCGCATTCTTCCATTTTTCGGCAGATTTCAGTGCTGTTAAAGATATTCGTGACAATTTTTTACGTGAAATGACGTGCTAAAAAGGAAAGGATTCTCGTGGAGCTATGTCACCCGCAACTATTTTTATAGAAATCCAATCTATTCTTCGTGACTGGCAACAGTCAAAACGTCAGAGTTTGGACCCTTCAACCCTTTAACTGTAAATAGCTGTGCCATGTTTTGAAGCCCCCCCCCCCTTCTATTCACAAACAACGAATTTTTAAAGCTTTCATCGTGATTCAAAACAAATTTATGGATTCACCTTCATTTTCTTTCTTCTTTGAGAAATATTATTCGTTTAATGGATTTTCAAATGCAGCTATAGTTCAGTCATATCAACTAATGCATAAAATTGTACTTTTCTAGTTTTTTTTTTTATTTTTTAATGATTACTTCTTCTGTAAAATATACTTTTTTACTGCAAAAATTGAGGATCTAGGCTTTTTTTTTTATTCTCATGCTACGAGTTCGAATATCATGAACTTTAGGCAAACAATAATAAACTAATTTAAACAATAGTTTTACAAATCTAGTAAAATATTAAAATTTAATGCTTATTGTTTGTTCCCACATCAGAAGGAAAACTGAATCTCAAGTAATTATTGTCTGCCAACCATTTTACCTGAAACATGATACTCACACTCAACAAATACACTCAACCAATAAACAATACACTCAACAAATGTATTGAAAGTTTAGATGTTCCAGCTTTTTAATAAATTTCTCGTTGTTTCGCTAGAGCCTTATTTACACATCTTACTAAAATTCTGTTACTTCGTTTAGAGAAAAGACTTTTAAAAGACCCCGGATACATTTTTATAGAGCCTGACTATAACCCTCTGCTTAAAGATTAGTACTCTAAAATTAGTTTTGCTTCTTTCACCGCATTATGTCTGAAAATGAAATTAAAACCTATTTTTGAAATTTTCAATATTTATATGGTGCCTCAACGGTTTACCGTAACGTTAATGCAAAATGGCTATGTCGTCTCATTTCTTTCTTTTCCTTTCATGCTTGCTTTTTAACAGGATAGCCCCCGTAGTTACGTATTTAGCTTTTTTTTGTGCTAAGTAACTACAATGAAATCCTGTTATTTTGTTTTTCTTTTGGTAGTAAGTATTCGGTTTTTTGGGCCTGACAAGATTAACCGATGCTTACTACCCTACAACTTACATTTCATACTTCACCTTTCACGTTGTCCACATAATCGTTATCCCTTTTATTGGTTTCAATTATTTTGCTCCTAATGGATATGTTGTTTTTTATGAATGTCTCCCTACTTTATATATATATATATATATATATATATATATATATATATATATATATATATATATATATATATATATATATATATATATATATATATATATATATATTAGAGATGAGGCGGGCTCAGCCCGAGCCCGAAAGCCCGAGCCCGAGCCCGGGCCCGACTCGGGCTCGGGCTCTGTAATTCACGATTGCGTTCGGGCTCGGGCGGGCTCGGGCTCGTGAAAAATTTCTCCTTTGTTGAACATACTCCTTGAAACAAATTTTAAAAAGTGATTTATGGGATAAATAGATGTACTTATTTAAAAAAATAGCGGCACGGGGACTAGAAGGTGTGTGAAGCTCCAAAATTTATTGTATCCTATTAATGAAGTAGTTCATTTTATTTGTCTTTAGCTGACATTTCGGGCTCGGGCTCCAACTTTAATAATATTGCTCGGGCTCGGGCGGGCTCGGATTAAAAGTCTTCGGGCTCGGGCTTCAAAAAATGAGCCCGAACTCATCTCTAATATATATATATATATATGATATATATATATATATATTGATATATATATATGATATATATATATATATATATTGATATATATATATGATATATATATATATGATATATATATATATATATATATATATATATATATATATATATATATATATATATATATATATATATATTATATATATATATATATATATATATATATATAAAATGGAAGAAAATTAATTTAAAAAATAAACTCTTTATTGCACAGATAAAGTCTGGAATGATGTTGGAGTTTTTTTTGTATAGTTTTTATTGTTACCTGGCTTTCACCAAACAATTTAACCTGCATCACAATTTACTCTGGCACTTACTTTCACGACATTTTATAGCAGTCATCTCCTTTTCTGACTCGAAGTGCGAAATAGCGTACAAATATTTTGACGAACAGAGCTGGGAGTGAAAAAAATCTCATTCGACCAGCAAGATTTTAAACACTTTATTTCTATCCGTTTTGACGGGCCTTTTTGTCGACCCGCAACGCTGCTTGCATACGGGAGAACGGAAGGAATATTTCTGGTTTTTGTGACAGTACGGATGAAAATGGGATGGGTGCGAGTAAAAACACGTCCGTGCTCCGTCTTCATGATAACTGTTATGTTTCTGATGTAACTCAAATAGCTCATCTTAGAAGGGGGGGTCTTATAAAAATTGAAGTTTGAAGAGTTTTTAATTTAGATTTAGAGAGTAACTTAACTAATGGGTACTAAAGGAAAGATTTCTCCGTGTGTTATATTTTTGTTACAAAACTTGTGTGAGTCCTCTTGTTTTTTAATCCGTAAATGGGATCGAATTCTTAATTTGCGCATTTTCAATTCCTGCTATTAGTTCACACTCTTCCTGTATTTATATATCTTGTTCAAATTTTTAATCGTTGATAAAATACTTTTTACTCAAGTTCAAATGCATTTTTTTTAAAACTTGTAGTGGATGACACTTGATGTTAATATGTACAGTTTGTTCAAACATTAATTCATTAATTAAATTTAATTAATTAATTTTAGATCCTGTTATGTGAGATTAAAAATGAATGAAAACAGTAAATTAAACAAACAAACAGGATTAACGGTATTGACCCTTGCTTTACAAACGGTCCTGCATTAATAAATTAATAATTTAATAATTAAATTTAATAAAAAGTAATTACAATAAATTTTTTTCTTTGTTGGCCTAAGTAGGAGTAGGAATTGACTTAAATTTTTTTATATTACTTTTTTACAGTATTTTTATTCCTATGTTTAGTACGTACAGCATGTTTATCTAACGGATTATTTTCTTTGACATACAGTCAATGCATCTCTGTTCTGACAGTAAGTTTGTATTGCATACATTCTTACTGATTATTCTGCCTTTGTTATGAAATGATAATGAAAATTGGCTATGGAATGATACTGAAAATTTAATTCTAACACACTCGTTCTTTCTTTTTTGTGAGAAGCAGTACTGTTTTCACAAAATATTGTACATTTTTTATTAATCGCTTAGTTCTTTTTATTAATGTTAGTTTAAAATATCATGCTTTTAGGGCAGGATGTAAAGGCTTATTTTTGCTTGAATTACACTTAATATTCTGATTGCATGAGTGTATACCAGAATGTATTATGCATGTATTTAGCATTCCGCATATAAATATAGCTCGATTAAATTAAATTATATGAAATAAATAAACACAGCAAAACTCTAAATATAATGTATATGCATGAATAAGTATATTATAAGTAATGAGTTTATGTACTAAATAATAGCTACCACGGAAAGAGCATTGCGATTTGATCTAGCTTCTACTGCAGAAAACTACCCAACAATTCAGGGCAAAGCGTGCTGTTCGTACTTTCTGTTGAGCAAGTATGCAAGTGGTGCACACAATAGGTACAAAGACATATTCAAACCAAACACCAAAAAATTATTTGCAATTACAAAAAATAAACTCAAACTGTTACTTCAAGCCAAGCAGTTTCAATGAAGATATATCTTCACATGACATGAGTATCAAAGCATTCAAGCGCTTCTGAAAATTGAAAAATCATTCAAATCAATTGGAAGTGAACACAGATGAGCTTCAACAATATAGAGAAGCATACAAATCAGAATTTGATAAATTTTGTCGAGACTTTCACTATATTTATGATTATTTTCATACACTGTTAGTTCATTAGAGCATATGATGTGCGGAAAACGTACCACATATTTAAAATTTTTCTGCGTCATTATTATGTGCTCGGATATTTTTGCTAAAAATTGTTAAGTTTAAATACTTTTATTTTTCAAGTATAGACCGCAATAGTCTCCATTATTGCAGATAATTTTCAGAAATCTTCGGAGACTGTCCTATAGTCGCTCACTTGTACACTTGTCTGAAAAAGTAGGTATATTTTTCTTAAACTGATAGCTACACAGACGTATTTTTATTTGTACTGTATTTAGGTAAGTTGAAAAAACGGCTAGTATATTTTATTTATTAATTTAATTACAATAATAAATATGTTAGTCTGTAAACATGAAGTAGTATAAAACCATACTGTTATGAATTTATGCAAGCATTCATACGTCCAATAGAGCAAACGTGAGAAACATCAATATACCAAAAATAAATTGATAAAGAGTCAAATTAATATGAATAATTTATTAAATAAAATAATATTTATATTGTGCAGCAACAAATGAAGAAAAGGAAGAAAACGTAGAAACGCACAAATGTAGAAAACGTATGAAGTTTTAGTTTCATAACTAAAACTTCATACGTTTTCTAAATTTGTATGCAAAATGGTATTTTGCCTTTTTGACATAATGCTTCTACGTTATTTCTCAGCTATTACACCATTTAATAGAGGGCATTTTGAAAAAAAAAATCATTTTTTACATTCAGTTACTAAAAAACTACAAAAAAAAAGTTTTCAGTTTTTATGGGATTCTTACGTTGATTTATATAAATATTCTTGTGTTTGTGAGTGAAACAAAATTCTGTGACAATCATCCATTTGGATGAGCAGTTTGAAAACTACCCAGCTGGATATTTATTGCTGGATAGATATTGACGATTTCAAGAGCAACACGTTAAATTTATATCCGAATTATGATTATCCACATTTATTCAACTAAGTCTCTGGAAAACGAAAATTTCAGAAAGTCTGCAGCTATTCTCAACTGTTTTCTAGACATACCTTTATTTTTTTTTTTAAAGAAAATTACTTTTACTCTTCGTATGGCTTTCGATTCAACAAATTACTAGAATATATATATATTTTTAATTTCATGAAAGCGATGTTAAGATCACAAGGAAGTTTACTAACACTTGAACATTCAGAAAATTTAGTAAACTCTATCAAGTATGTTGCCGACACTGACCAACTAGCTAAGACCAAGAAAGGATAAGGTTCCATTAATAATACAAAACTTAAGACCTTGCTTCCACAATGCAGGACACAAAAATCATCTATACTATAACTGCCAACAATTCTGGAAATTTAGTTAACCACTTTTTGTAAAAAGTAATTTTTGTGGTAGAATACGACAAAATTACGGAGCTTTCCGGAGGGCGTGTTATACTGTTTTATAGCTGCCAACTTCTACGGTTTTTCTGAAAGACTATCCACCACTACGTCTTTTTAGATGATTTGGTATTAAGAAAAAATATTTATAAAAAACCACATAGTAAATAGTAGTGGGTAATTTTTCGAGTAAAATTTACAAGTTGACAGCTATGCTATTATAAAAAAGTACTAAAAAATAGTTTCCAAAAAGGGGTTATTCTGGAACTTTTGGCAAAGTTGGTTGGTTTGTCTGTATGCTATCTTACAGAATGGATGTCTTAATTTAAGTACATAAACACAGTTTTCCTCGAAAATTTAATAATCAGGATTTTTCATTTTATTTTTATCAAAAATTTAATCATTATTAGTCCAAAAAGTAAATAAATAAATAAGTAAATTAATAAAAAGAAATAAGCAAAAAGAAATCATTTAATAAGGTCTGGAAGGGTGAAGGCAGATTATTTCCGTCATTTCTGTTTAAATATTATTGTATTACATTACTATATAAGGAATATTGTTGAGCAAATATATTGACTTCGATTTGTATAAAAATACTTATGTTGTTGTCACACCGAATGGTCTGAAAATCTAAGTCAGCACGGTACACCTCTAGAAAAATGCTGCCGACTCCTGATGATACTAAATTAATCTGTATTATTGCTATGTGGCTGTAACACATATTTAAAATTGTATGAAAAGTTCTATACTCAATTATTGAAAGAGTTTTGTAATTCAAAATTAAATTATGAAAAAAATAAATCTAATACAAGTAACAATAAAAAATTCAAGAATTGCTAATACATTAAAAAAAATAATAAATAAGCACATAGAATTTTGTGGCCATCTCAAATGCATGGGAAAGTTTAATACTTCCTTTTATTCCCGTTTTGAGATCATTTTTTGAAAAAGAAAATTATTGTATTTTCTTAATTATTAATTCTTTGGCCGTTACTTATTATTTGTTGAAAAATAACTATTTCAAGTATTTATATACTTTATTATGTATCGCGAACATAAAATTAATGCATTTTCATGTCCGTATATTTTGTATTCGTTCCCTCGCAACGAAGGAACAAGTGGAGAAAATATGAAAACGAAGAGCATAAGTGGCGCTGTCAAGAGTGAGTCGTTTTCTGTTGACTTTTGCCAGATGCTTCTCTTTGTCTTTTTTCTTGTATATTATTATTCACGTGTTTGTTTATTTTATTTTATTTTTCGTCTCTCATTTCTTTCTATTTTTACATCTGAATGACGTCAGCGGCCGCCTTGTTTACGAGAGAATGCAAGACGATGCCACTCACTCACAAAATACTCCAATAAAAAATGATCGCAATCGTTTGGAGGGGGCCAGTAGCGGGAGAAGGAGAGGAGGGATTGAACGGAATCGAAATGAAGTTTCCAACTTCATTCCGGGCATGTTTCGAGCGATTCAAGAAAAAAAAAAAAAAATGTATAGAATAATAACGGAAGAGGAAGAATCATTCGATTTGGTTCTGGGAGGCGGTGGAACTTTATTTTTTTACGCCTTTGCAGATGTTCGAATTAATGTTGCCATGAAGACTTTATTTGATTTCAGAAATTCTACATTACTTTTAAAATGACGTATCTGCCCGTTTGAAAAGATATTTTTCTTGTAAAGGGAATAAAAGAAACTGTTCCGTAATATATATCGTCATTTTATTCCTCCTAGTGTTCTAAAAATGTTTAGTAAACGAAGCGAACTTATTTTGCACATAACACCCATTTTCGTGCCATATTAAATTATGAAATAAAACTCGAAAGTAGTCTGAAGTGTAATACTTTGAAACTATGTAGTAGTGTCTCTTACTTCAGACCAAAGAGGACACTTGAATGAACTGGTGTTTTGGGGAAGACATTTTTTGTTTGGAAATAAAAGCATCAATGTTTCATTATTAACATTGTTAGTTAAAATGTCCAGTTTGTACACACGCTGGAAAACCAAGAAAGTGAATCATGTTCAAGGCATTTCAATTATGAAAGTGCATTTGTTAAATAGAGCAATCTTAATTATTATTGAAAAATTATTATTATTATTATTATTTTTTTTCATACTACTGTTATAATTTTAGATACGATTTTGTTTTGTTGAAACTTTTAGCTCTTTATATTGTCCTTTTCATGTCATACGTAAATTTAGATATATGTGCATAAGGGTATAGTTTGTACCTAAAAAAATTCTAAGTAGCTAATAACAGTCTGGAGTTTTGGTCGATTTTCTTCAGATGTAACGTAAATACGCGTTGGAACCCTTTAGAAAACTCTCCGACTAAGACACCTGCCATCCTAGGCAGATACCCCTCGTGCAGGTTTGCCTCAAAACACAATACACACTCTAAGTAGGTAATGCAGCACAAAAAATGTATGATGTAAAGTGGGTTAAAAGAAAGCACACAAATGCTACAATAAAATAATAATATTTTAAGAATTTAAATTGCATGCATCTAATTTATATTGCTTTCAATGAATGATTAACAAGTGCTGCTAAGAAAAGGAGAATCTGCAAAAGTCAATCACCTATGATGTGAATTTAGCTTGAGATCTTTGAGTCTAGAATATTAAAGATCTAATTCAAAACTATCTGAATTAATTTTTGACGTTAGTGCTGTATTTTAATAACTAAATCACAAATTACATGCAGTAATTTCATTTTATTTAATCCATACGGAATTTGGGAAAATTTTAAATTTAAAGAACCTTTGATAGAGAGGAAGAGTTGTAAAACTTCGTTCGCCATTGCAACATACGAAACTTACCGTTTTAGACGCTGCGCCCACAATTGAGGACACAAAAATTACCTATACTATTGTACGAGATGCGTGTCCTAATTTTAGCACATAAAGAGAAACGAACTTTCCTCGAAAATTTAATTAATATATTTTCCTATTTTATAATTTTAACTATAAATTTAATATCTATTATCTAAAGAAAAATTACTTAATTCAAAGAGAAATTATTTGATCAGGTTTGAAAGATCTATAGTTTATCCATTAGGTAATTTTTATCTCGGCTGCTGGATGAAGGAACTATTTCTTCTTTTTTTTTTTTTTTCAAAATTCAATTGAAATTAAAGTAAAAAAATGCAATACATATAAAAAATACATATCTTTCACTTTATTTATTTATTTATTTATTGGGGAATGAGCTTTTATAACTGAGAGTTACTCATTTTATTGATATAATATTTTAATCTTTAAACTACACCTAACTTTTCACACTTCAATTGTATGAATATTATAAAGATAATATATCTATATATATATATATATATATATATATATATATATATATATATACACAGTCGAACCTCGATTTAACGAAATTTAACGAATTGATTGGGACCCACAATTCCGTTCGTTAAATCGAAGCAATTCGTTAAATCGAATATCAGTTTTTGTAAAGAGTATTGTATAAAAATATGAATGCAAGATACCCTTAAATATTGATATGAAAAATAGAATGATTATGGTTTACTGCGAGCTTAAAAATTATAAGTTATACGTTAGGAGATCAACTTTAAAATTATCTAAATTCTTTAATGCTACTTGTTCTTAAAACTTAATACATAATACATACATACTTCTTGGCACTTTGGAAAGAAATCCTTGATAGTGCTTTGTTCTGGTGGCTATGTTTGAATTTTCAAAGTTTTATGTGGATATTCATTTTGTGTGTGAAAAATTCAGTTTCAGTCTCTTATGCGCGAATTTTATTTCAGCTATTGTTGTTCGTTAAATCAAAGCTAAAAATTTCTTTAAATCAGAGCTTTTTAGCACCCTTTTTGTCGGGACAGAAAAGTATTCGTTAAATTGGAGAATTCGTTAAATCAAAGTACGTTAAATCGAGGTTCGACTGTATATATATATTTTAGTGAATTCCAACTTAATTAAGTACTCCTTTATGTGCGTAAATCAGTTTATCAAGCAAGTTAAGCTCAGAATCATAGTTTGATAATGCATTTAAACCAAATTTTCAACTTAATAATTAACTAACCACAGTAATCTGACATTTTGTTATACAAAAACGAACAGTGCAATATTTCCGAAGCATCCTTTTGGAAAGTTAAAACGGTTTATTCTATTATGATAAGACTGGTGACGCACTGAAATCAGGATCAAACTTGCTGTCATGTATTGTTTAACAGGAACACTGCAAGCAATTGCCTGTGATTGATTGCTTTGTTATCCATGTACGTTAATTTGTCAGTCATGCGAGAAAGCACATATGCTGTACTGCAGGAAACAGAGACAGATAAGTGACGGCAAGCGAAATTAAATTGGCCTGAAAACGAGATTTCATTTCAGGCCCTAAAGTACTTATAAAAGGGATAAAGCAGTTTAAGCTAAAATTTAGCTGTCTTGATTTCAAAATGATGAGGCTGCCGTAATCAAAAACTTATGAGAATTAATTATTTAGATTGACAATCCAATGAAGTATGTTAAAACTTGTTAATTTCTGATACAGGAATAAGTAATTTCTACCAATTTTAACCTTAACTTGAGCTTACAGTTTTAAGCTCAGATATAAGGAGCGATTTTTGATGCATTTCTATACCAAAGTGACACAATTACGAGAGTCGCCGACTTTACAAAATTTTCGTGGGTGCACTAGACAATCTTTCCTGGAGAAACGGAGGAACGATTAGTTTCTTTTAAAGAAAAGTTCCCCTACTTGATATTTGTATAAATAGCATTGAGTGTTCCAGCCCTTAGATCAATTTAATATTAGTATAGAATTATAAAACAGCTCAGTATTAACGATCCCCCACCCCCAGTTTATTCACGTTATAGAGCACCCACACATGACCGATATAATAGAATTTTATTTTAGAATTTACAGAAACATTGAGAACCTATTAAATGTTTCTATAAGAACTTAGATTAAAAGAGCCCATAAAAACTAAGATGGAATTAATTTCCTATTCTACACAAAAATGTTATATTTTTAACATTCGTGATTCCTTCTTTCACCCGTAATTGATTTTATTAGAGTTTATGCTGTGGCAAGCATCAATATAATATATAATCAAATAATTTCATAAATGACCATTTTTCTGAAGGAAACTCTCTGATTCTCCTTGAACTTTCAATGGATTTTTTTGTACAAAAGTAACTAAAATTGTACCGTGAAATTTTGTGCACATACGAGACACGCATCCGCACATACGAGATTTTTTGGGGGGTGCTAGAGCCATCTACATAATTGGCGCTCCTGACAAGTACGGTAATACTTTATTTAAATTGCATTTAAAAATGCACTAAAATCTGTTGCTGTCATATAATACCATCTCTATACATAAATACAAGTAATAAAACAAATTGAAATATTTTACCAAGTGTAATAAAATATATAGATCTTTTGTCCAATGTTAAATAAGTTTTTATTCTTAATTCTGTTATTTTATTTACTTATTTAATTTGACATATCGAACTCAAGGCACCGCTATTTGATATATTGTGAATATAAACCACAAAAAGCTAAGCAAACTGTTTATTTAGTAGTGTCAAAGTTTCTGAAGGAAACAGAGGTGAGTTTGGATGCAGTGACTCATTGGTACACGTGGTGCTCAAACAGATTGTACTTGTGCAAACAATGACACTTATTTTCACGAAATTTTTTGGCGAACTTTCTATGTGTCTCGTTGTATACTCCTGTTATTTAATAAAGTTTATAGTTTTGACTGATAAACATTTTTTATATTGATTTTTAATTTTCAAAAAGAATAAAACTATAATTCTGAATTTTGCTCGTTTGGTAGATGAATGGGCTCAATTTTGAAATTGGTAGTTTAAAGCTAATATAAACAAGTAATTAACATTGAGGATAATACAATATCCTGAAATGTCTAGCACTGGTAAGTCAAAAATAGAGTTCCAGATTATCACTGCATGTTCTATTATTTAAATTAATTAATAAAAATTACAGCTCATATATTTATAAAATAAATATAAAAATTTTGGTCGGATAAATTTGAGACCCTAATTCTGACACTGTTTCTAAGCTCAAAACTTGAGCCCGATTCTTAACTTTGGTTTGTATTGCTCTAATTTAACAGCACATTTGAAAGTACAAAAAAAGATTGGAATAAATTTTGCAATGTACGCTCATATTTTCGACGTAGTTTATAGAACACTTTATGTTACGTATAACTTATACGGATCAATAAATTAAGTAATTTAAAAATTTTTCTTTTTCAGATATGAGTTGTTTATACTTAATTTTTCTATGCTTTAAAAAATAACTAATCACATTAAAAGAACGTAGGCGATAAAAATGCCAAGTCCCTGAAATGTTGCTAAATTTAGATTGCAATTTGATTCTAATGTTTTCTCGGGAAGCATAAGCAACTTCTTCCAGTCTTTATTCAAAACACGAAAAAAAAAAAAATTATAACGACAAACTATAAAAAATGCAAGAGTAAAAAAAAATCTATTTAGAATTTTTTTAAGCGGATAAAGATAAAAAACAAACATTTTTTTTTTCACAAATTCCGCTTCTATGAAAAAGGGGGTATATTTATAGCACGGTCTCTCTACACAGTAAATAATACCTTGTTTACATAAGAATGGAAGAAAGTTAATGTTTTGGAAAGAAGCGGCGCGTTACGATGAAATAGAGAAGAGAGATGAACTGTTATAGAATTCTTGGCGAAAATGGGCGGCTTTATTGTGTATTTCTCGAAAATATATTGCGTGAACCGACTGACTTACTGCGCCTTAACGGAAAGTGAAATGGTGCGTACTGAGCAATGCATCAAATCGATGCGGACATTTTATATTTCAAATATAGGATACGAAGAAATAATATGCAAGATCAGAATTTAAATTTAGTATTTCGAACTATGTATGAACTACTTTGCTCCTAAAACTATGTTTTGAGATATATAGTAGTTTAAAAGAGCCAGTAGAATTTCGAGATTTTAAAGATCCGAACAAATGGTGTTCTTGACGATTGTTTTCAGTTGAGACAGCTCAAATTCTTTTTTATTAACTATTTTAAATATTTTTTATTAATTAATTTATCAATTTTGTATTTTTTATTAATTAATTTATCAATTTTGTATTTTTTATTAATTAATTTAAATAATAGAACATGCGGTGAGAATCTGGAACTCTATTTTTGATTTACCAGTGTTAGACATTTCAGGATATTGTATTTTCCTCACAACTGTTCTGCGGGTTTCAACAAGACATTGAATGGATATCTAGATGCAATTTTCTACAGTTTTCACAAATCTGATATTGGTAGTCAAATATCTGAAAAGATTCAATGCTCATCGCCGGGAAGAAATGGGTCGCAGTTTTTCACAGTTTCGGAATCACCGTTCTAAATGAACCGTATAAATTTAACAATAAAATTTTCCATCAAAAAGCTTAAATTTGAATTATTAAATTAATCAAATTTAAAATTATTAAATTAATGTACATAAATATATGCTCGTTTTTTTCTCTCAAATGATCTTTCGGTCTTTATAAATATCTCCCAGATTTAGATCATCTATCACACACAATGCTAGAAAATAATCCACACTTTTTTTTATTTTTTTTAATCAAATGTTAGCTTTATTTATTTATTTATTTTTACTGCAGCTGACAAACTATTAAAATATTTGAAAGAATGGAGTAGTTTGAATATACTTTTATGTGAAAACGAAAGTGATTATTGAGACTGTCCATGCATAACCTCTCTGTGCTTAATAACTATATTTAAAACTGAAACTGATGATTTTATGGAGCTAATTTTGTCGAACCCGTCAAATACTATTCTACTAACTACCATTCTATAAAAATTATTTTAACCTTTCCTAACTTTCGGTAGTCACGTGCACTTAAAAAACCATTCTTGGGCAGAAATACAGAAAATGAATATCTATCCTCTTTGCAGGGCCTTTGCTAAGGGAGAGGGGGAAGAGTAAGGGGAGCCTCCCCCCCTGACATTCGCAAATTCTGTTAAACTTTGCAAAATGAGATACCTAGTTGGCAGGATTGGTAAAAGAATTTTAACAAAAAATATATTTTACTATCAATTCCTGGACCACTCTGCAAAATTACACAAACCGAACTGGCAAAAGTAAGAAGTTGGTACTATAATTGATAAAAAAAAGTAAGTTGGTATGAACCCATATTTGACTTTGAAGTTAATCGACATCTTCCCCCCTCCCTCTCCCCTTAAAAAAAATCTTTCGCAATGGCCCTGCCTCTTTGTACAAAGTTAAGAGCAAGTGATTAAAGCAAATAAGACACTCATGCATCTGTTCTAATCGTTGTTCCTACAGATTAATCCATAAAAGTTATTTTGTGTTTCCCATAAAAAAGCTAAGGCCACCCAGATGGTCTAGTGGCCTACGAACCATTCTATCACGGCTTAGGTCCGGGGTACGAATACCTGCTTGGGCATGGATGCTAACTTTTCCGTTCCTTCATAGGGGGTAACACTGGCCGCCCACTGGGTGCTCCCATAATTGAATGGCCACAGTACTTTCGGGAAGTTGCAGTGGACTATGTCTAATCGGCAAGTGTCTGTCCGTTGAAAATAGATAAATAAATAAATAAACTAAAAGAGCTAAAATTATACGTCTACTATTTTCAAAGCATGTTGTTAAAAATTTAAATTATCCAAAGAAATTTAAATTTTGGTTTTTGAAATAAATACTTTGATAGGTTATGCATTTCAAAAACTTTAAATTTAACGGCTATTGGTAGAGACTGTATTTTAACTTCTCATATGCTCCATCTTATGTAAAAGAGAAAACAGCAGCTATAATCACCGTTTTTAATTTAAAAAAAAAACACGTGAAAAAAGAAATTCCTGTAATATATATGTATAAATTTCATCCCATTAAAAGCATACTTTTAAAACTATTAAGGAGCAAAGAGACTTCATAAATTTTCAATTTAGTTTGATGAATCTTACTAAATAAATAAATTAATAAATTTCATTAAAATTATCTTATGAGAAATTCTCCACCTTGTCGATGTACTATGCTTAGAATATATCAGTATCAATAAGAGCCAGAAAATTGTTTTAAGTACAAGAAAATGGTCCTTCGCGCCAAAAGTTTTAAACTCACAAGTATTAAAAACTAAAATGGTATTTTTCAGTCATGAATTTCTTATTAACCGGCAACCAGATATGATTTCCTTTTACCTAATTCACCAAATTTTCAACATTTAAATATTTTTAGTCTGTTTTTCCTCTCGAAAAGAATTTTTTTGTGTGTCCACATTTTTTTAAAAACAAAATATTTTTACTTCCTTCTTTTTTGTTAATAAAATCAGTTTTACGAAATAGAATAAAATTAACTTTTGTGTTTCAGTACTGTTGTAAGTGTAAAAAGCGAGAGAAAAAACAAATTTCCACCCGAATGATCATTTGTGATCAACTCAAAGGATGGACTAACTCAATGGGAACAATAACAAATTGCGTACTGTTTAGTTAGAAAATGTTTGTAATAAATGGTGTAAACATGTAAGTTATTATCCTAACATATCATACACTAAAACATCAAGTTTTGCCTAATCAAATTTTAAACTAATGCACACAAACCTATCGAATTGTTAATATGCATTATATATACATACAAACCTCAATTATTACGTTCTATTTTATGAACTTCGCATTTTTTTCAAATCTACTACATATTCAGAAAAGTTTATAATACTTTTGTGGAAATCGTAAGAATAAAGTTAAAAAGGAAACGTTGTAATGTTAAATAGAATGATACTTGACGTCTCAGAAAGTCATTCTGTAAAACAGAGAACGTCTTCAAATGAACGCAAGAACAGAACATTAGAGACAAAATGGTTCATAACTAAGAATGGAATAAACGTTTAAAACTGAGTCTGGAGATGACAGTTGATTTTTTTGTGCGTGTGTGTTGCAACTGCAACATACGGGTCCTGGATATGACATTTTGAAGTGTCACGTGTTGCTTTGGCTGAAAAGACAGTACACGTGTTTGTAATAGCACATTTCAAACATCTGTTTGTAATTTTAAGAAATGAAAAATGCGGAATCATAGCGTGTACGTGTGCAAAAACTCATGATACGTTTTTTTATTTTTAAATTTGTTTCTTTATTAAATATGTCTGTATCTTTACAAGCGGATGTGTGATTCATTTTTGCTATTGTCTTGTTAGGCGAAAAAAAAATTATTAAGCAGTAGATTCATTCATCATAGTTTTTTTTTTATATTTCATTTGTTGAAATGTCATCTGTATGTCATTAATTACCTTCACTGGAGATAATTAGTTGTATTCAGATTTCCGAAAAAGAATTACGGTTACCGTAATACTTCCGTAAATTGTACAGAACGTGTATACTTAAAATCATAGAGATACAGAGACAGTATGCATAATACAGGTGATAGAAGTACAGTAAATCAAAAAGGCTTTGGTATTAATACTAATATTTTATTAATTTAAATTGTAATTCAAACATATTTATTAGCAAAATTATGTACAATTTAAAATTCTGTATCTGTAATACTTCGGAAGAAATGTTTTTGTTAAGGTCAGGTTAAAAGTTGAAGGGTTATTTTTTCATATATTTTAAATGAAGGTTCTGTTTTTTTCTCTTTTTTTTTCCTGTACTCATTACTTTCCAACTTAAAAATGCTTTTTGAGTCATAGGTTTCAGTTTTTAATATCTACTTGAGTTTATGCTTATATATATGTACAGTACACCATTCAATGAGCAACCGCTTAAACATGCGTACTATAATTTGAAATAAGCTGTTAGTGTAGGGTTTATTTTTTCATATATTTTAAATAAAGGTTCTGTTTTTTCCTATACTCATTACTTTCCAACTTAAAAATGCTTTTTTGAGTCAGAGGTTTCAATTTTTAATCTCTACTTGCGTTTATATTTACATATATGTACAGTACATCATTCAATGAGCAACCGCTTAAAAATGCGTATTATAATTTGAAATAAGCTGTCTACTATTTCTGTTATACCAATCTAAATCTTCTTTGTCCTATGAATTTGCGCGAATGAAAATTTAAAGATTAAACCCATTTTCCATCTCAATTAAGCTGACGAATAAAATTTAATAATTTTCTAAGATTGTGCTAATCGTGTGCTGATCATCGGATTCAATAGGCCACTCCAATTTAATTAAAAGATAGACGGTATTTGCCATGACCCATTTGTTCTTCCCAATTAAATAAATACTTAGGTTAGAAAAAAATCTTTATAAGTCTTTTTAGATTAAAAATATGTCTTTTTAATTTATCAGTAGTCGTATTTTGCTATGGTCGTGCTGGATAGATTTTGTACATAATCTATTCTACAGTGGCTTAGCCAGAAATTTTTCATAGAGGGCGTCGGGGGGGGGTACGACTACTGCTACTCACATATATGTATGTGTGTGATAAGGGAGTGAAGAATGTAGATTTCGTATGGCGAAAAATTCCTCAAGGAGGGTTGTGTGTGACCCCCCTATTCCCCCCATAGCTACGCCCCTGAGTCTAGAATGTTCAAGAGTAAATAATGATTCTGAATATATGTTTAGTTCCATAGTTAAACGGAACGCGGATGTGTGTGCGTTGTAGGGAAGGAGAGACTAAATTATGCACGTATTTAACAATGTATTTTTAACTCTTCATAGACGAAACTTTGTAACACTGTATATGCCCCTAAAATACAGTAAAACCCGCTTAAGAAGTTTTCCAAGGGGATGAAGGGCAAAAACTTCTTAAGCGGGAAAACTTTTTAAACGGGATACTAATTTTTTTTTTGAAAAACAAATAAATTAATTTCAGAATAAATATTGAAGAAATATCTTTTGACACAGTTGGAATATTATACAAATAACACACAATAACAAGCCATAGATATCTGGCATGATGCTTACTTTTTCTAATGCAGTTTTTCATGCTGATTACAAATCTGAAAACCGTTTTGCTCTATCACGTCAGGTTTTCGAGATATCAACAAAAACGTACATTTTTTAACCCCCTTTCGTTGGAATTTTTTTTCCGCTGTTTTTTTTTCTAACGCAGCGTCGAATATTCCCATTCATGGTGACTACAGTTCAGAGGCCCCGGAATTTTAATACCCCAATGAAAATATGTAAACTACAATGTAAAAAACACTCTATCCAGATATTCCCTCAGTTTCAAAGCCAATTCCACATGATCCCGTCACTTATCCAATACCAACACCACCTACAGAATACAGAGTCAATGAAGGGAAACAAGAAGAAAGTTCTCCATCTTTTAGCAACAACTCAGACTCTGACTACCATCCTGGTGAAGATACTCACTTGATTAATAATGAGGATCTTTGCGACATCATATGGGACCTGACACTAACAAAAGGCCAAGCTGAACTGCTAGGTTCACGGCTGAAAGAATTTAATTTGCTATCACCAGGTACAAGAACTTCACAATTTTGATACAGACACAAAGAACTCGTGCAGTTTTTTGCAATGAGTGACAATATGTGCTACTGCACGGACATCCAAGGTCTTATGTCAAGCCTCAGGGTAGAACATAACACTGAAGCATGGCGACTGTTTGATTCCTCCAAGGCAAGTTTAAAGGCTGTATTATTACACAATGGGAACATGTATGCATCAGTACCGGTTGGATATTCTGCCCATCTAAAAGAGACGTACAAAACCATGTCGCTACTTCTTGAAAAAATTCGCTATTGCGATTACAATTGGAATATCTGTGGTGATTTAAAAGTAATCACTATTCTCATGGGAATGCAGACAGGGTACACCAAGTACTGCTGGTTTATCTGTAAGTGGGACAGCAGAGATAGGAAGCACCACTATATAAAGAAGAATTGGACCATCAGTGATGAAATGCAGACCACTAGTAAAAACGTCCTTCGTGTGCTGTTGGTTGAGTGTGAAAAAGTTATTATGCCTCCACTTCATATAAAGCTGGGGCTCATGAAGAACTTTGTGAAGGCACTAGACAACAACTCAGATGCTTTTCGGAACCTATCCAGCAAATTTCCAAAGTTATGCGAAAGTGAAAGAAGGTGTGTTCATAGGTCCACAGATAAGGAAGATCATTGCAGACAGTCACTTCGAAGACTTACTCAGAAGTACTGAAAAAGATGCATGGTTGGCATTCAAGTCTGTTGTAGCCAATTTCCTTGGAAATAATAAATCTCCTGACTATGTAAATACTGTGCAGAAGTGCATTAGTGCGTACAGCTTGATGGGTTGCAACATGTCCCTCAAGATTCATCTCCTCGACTCACATCTCGACTTCTCCGAGAACTTAGGTTCTGTCAGTGATGAACATGGCGAATGTTTTCACCAGGACATCTCGGTGATGGAGTCACGCTATCAGGGTCGATGGAGTGCAGCAATGTTGGCTGACTACTGCTGGATGCTTCAGCGCAACATGCCAAATGCTCAGCACAAACGCAAGTCTACAACCAAGAAATTCAAACCGAACTAACTTTAAATTAAGGAACTTTATGTTATACCTATGTATTTTATATGTGTATTATACCTTAAACTAGCTGATGCTATATAGTTTATGTTAATTAGTACTCTATTCAGCAATATGTGCTCTACGGTAACTTGTCTGCGAGTTGTTTGCCTTGATACAATGTTAAACATATATAAATGGTTAATGTCAAATATCTCAAAAACGGTGGGTGATAGAGACAAACGGTTTGCATATTTTTAATCAGCATGTCTCAATTGTCTTAAAACAAGTGTTGGATACCAAGATATCCGCCGAAACTTTTTTTTTTTTGTTTATCAGTGTAATATGAAGTTTATAATTACTTGTTATATAAATTGTTTCACACACTCAAAAAAATTAGTTAATAAAGTAAAACTATATAATTACCGTATTAGAGCCCGAATATAGTTGATCCGGTTTTTGAGTGATTCTTACCAATTAAAAGCCTGACTCACGCTAAATTCGAGGCCTAAATATAGGATTTTTCTAATTTTTTTATCGGCATCTTTAATTGATCTTTAGTTAAAAAAAATTCTTTCACATCTTTAAAGCCTTTAATAAAACTAATCCTATCACAGCATTTCCACAAACTCTTATTTAGTTTCATTCATTTCTTAATTTTGTGTAACCGAACGAATTTCATCCACTGTTAGCATTTCACTGGCCAGTGCAATCGTTTTCAGTCCTAAAGATAGATTTTTACAAACAGTAAAAGAAAAAAAAAAAAAAAACCCATAAGGCTCGTGTAAACACGCTCTGAAAGTGAACTTAGAAGTGAAAAAAAAAACTTTTTAAGCGGGAAAGTGTTTGGAACGAAACTTTTTAAACGGGTTATTTTAACATTGTAAGAATTGGAAAAATTTGGGAATCGTAAATAAGAACATTTTAAGCGGGAAAATTTCTTAAGCGGGAACTTCTTAAACGGGTTTGACTACTTAATTGCAGGCCAATATGAAATGCACCGAAACTTTATGTCCCGTGTTTTGTTTATTTCAATGAATGCGACATAAAAATTTCCATATAAATATTAAATGATGTATAAACTTTTAAATAAGCAAAATAATTACATAATTTCTTTAAAAATGTTTAAAAGCATTTTTATATAATTACTTAATTGCAGTACTTTAGCATTTTTTCATAATACTCGTAAATTGAAAATGAAGATAATACCAAGGTTTTAAGTGGGAAAATAGAAAAACTACATTAGATGGAAGTTTTCAGTGAAATCTTTTGCTCTTTAGCCAAATCATTTTTCAAAATCGTTTCCAGACTATCTGCACATTGAAAACGATGCTTCAGACGTATTGGACGTCTGCTTGTTGAAGAATACGAAAGGTGATTTATTATTCTGAATCTGTATCTTTCTCTAAATCACTACATATCTTTGAATTTTTGCGTAAATGGTGCTGATTTATATTCCTCGGAGATTTGTGATTCAAATATTTGAGTTACATAAAAAGTGAGGGTTAGTACATTTTGTACGATTCATAATAAAACAGTCTGACGCATTTTTTACAAAAGCTTCAGCTGTATAGATGTTAACTGAGTATATTTAAAATGTATTCTTTATTAATTTATTTTATGAAATTTTTGCAATTAACCTGTTCATGTCCACCCTTGCGTGTTGTAACTAAATTGGGCGCACGACTCTTTTTAATTAGTATTAGGATCTACACCGCACTCACATAAAAGTATTTATAGCCAAATTATCACTTCCCATGCCTTCGCTGCGTCTAATGAGCAGGTATACTTATAACTGTTTTCCTATTGTAACTAGAGAACATAAATAAATATTAAAATTTTACTAACTATGACCCTTATAACCATTAGGAAAATTTGAAAAATCAACATTGTAATTGCAATGAAATTTCCTCATCCTCTTACTACATCATTGATTCTCCCTTAACTCGAAATTATGAGATTAAAAGAGCACCGAGTCCAACGCAATCTAATTGAGCCTTCTACTTTTAAATAATAATTCACTAACTTCGAAAATGATAAAGTGTATCAACTATATAGAAAATAATTAATTGTTCTTTCAAAATCCAAATCCTAATGTTTCTATTTATTTTATTTGACTAATCGACTTTCTATTCGACTAATTCTGACCTCTGATTAATTTGTAGCTCTGTCGTATGAAATTTTTCTTTAATTTACTTATTTCTTTTATGTATAGTATTAAATTGTCTGGCGCCCTTTTATTCAATTATTTAGATCTAAAAGTTTTTCTGCCTCGGTCTAAACAAAATTGGAAATAAATATGTACCTGATATTGTAAGCTGTAACCGGTAATTGGACGACAAAGTTAAGAAAAATATCCTATTTTTTTTACAATCTGAATTTTATTTTAAACTTGTTAAGAATACTTAACAAATAATTTTCCTGAAGCATGATGCCGTAAACTGATCAGTGATGTCACCAAACTTCATTTTCTCCAGCGTTTTTCTTTCAACACTAAGAATAGAAGCCATCCAGGTGGCGTAGTGGCTCAAGGACCATTCCATCACGCCTTGGATCCCGGCTTGGAATCCCTGCTTGGGCATGGATAGTAACTTGTCCATCCATCCCTTCATAGGGGTAACGCTGGCAGCCCACTAGGTGCTCCCATAATAACATGGCCTGTAATTTTGGCCTTAGTAGCGACAAAATGCTTCATGAGTAAGTTCCCCCCCCCAAATAGGCGGGGACTTACTCATCATTCCTAAGAATCATCAGTTTAAGAATTGCAAGAGACAATATTTTCTCATTGATGCCCGCAAATATGTAAGGACCAGCATCAACATTCTGAAAGAATTCTCGCAGCTTGCAATAGACGTTGCAATTGTGATATCAATTTACAGCGCAATGCGTAAATTGGGAAACACATCGTCACCATAGGTCACGATAAATGAAACATAGTCCAAAGCGTCCATTGGCAGAGCATTATTCCTAGTACTAAGCAATTCTACAGCTACATATCTCTGTGAAAAGTTCTCTCACGTTAAAATCGGTGTCGTAAAAGTTTCCAAGATCGAGACATTCTTCACGCATTGTTGAGTTTCTGTCATCATTCTCATTTTTCCCTTTGAGAAGATTTTTAACATCGAGTAAGAATTTAAACTTACTATTCAACTCATTAAGTATAGTAAGACGCGTTGTCATTTCAGTTTAAAGCCTCTAAGAACACTCTTCATTACATGCACAATCTCTTCCTTAGCATAAAGATCTGCATCTCACACCGATTCTCCAGGATTTCTCTCAAATTCTTCGTCTTCACCTGATCCGCGTTACAATTTTTGTCTCCCATTTTGTGCATTTAGCCTTCCCATGGTCTACTGCATTTCAATACAATTGCTTTCTAGTATCGGTACGCGTTTTTGCCAAGATTTTAGATCTAATCCTGTATCCTTGAAGTTCATAGTTGGAACCTGTAAACCTTTCTGTACACGGTTAATTTTGGAAATAATGTGATGTCAGAAATAGAGAAAAACAATGAATTCTAAGTCCAGCGAATTCTGAAGCTACTTCCCTGTTCACTTCTAGTTTCGGGCGTGTCATCACTATTCTCCAATAGCTTTTCAAGAAAAAAGTACTATCAATCCCCATTGGGCTTTGATAGACTGTTATTGCACTGTAGTGGGTTTCAGATTCACTCTTTACAGTAATCGGAATAACTTTTTCTGAAATTCTTCCCAACGAAGAGTTCGAGAGCAAAAGAGATAATTCTCTCGAATGGGACAAAAGAGTCCTTACACTTACAGATTTCGTTTGGCTACGTAGTTTCCTGCTAAGCTATTGTTTTCACGCAGTTAACAAACAATGCTCGTGGATTTGGGGCGCATATGCTCTGTTGAAGGCCAGATATATACCCTTACCCAGTCATAACAGACTCATTGTCTGTTATGACTGAAACCTACAACACTGAAACCTACATTCCAGAAGATCTAAGTTATCAGATTCCAATTTTCCCATGATGATTTTTTCAAGACTAGCAGAATCTTTGGCATGCAACTTAATAAAAGGGTGAAATGTCTCCTTGATGGCAACTTTCTTTTTGCGAAATCAACATCCACAAACCTGATGACCTCTGACAACTGCTCCCGATAATCGAGATCAGGAGTGAAGTGAAGTAGCATGTGCCGTGGTACTTCTTTCTGTTGGTACGTCCTCAGCAACTGCTTCCTGATAGCAAAACGCAAGAAGACCTATACATTCGTTTTGAATCTGCAGTGAAAGATAAGAAGTTGATCAAAGATTTTCTATGGTAAGTTGTAAGTTTGCCAAAAGTAGATTCGGTGGTTGGTGAATAAAGTAACCACGATCGATTCACCTCCACCCCGTTATCAAGCTTGCGTGGGTCAACCACCCTGTCTACATTTAATGTCTTATGCCGATTGCAAACTGAATGCTCTTGTTGTAACAAATTAAATTTTTGATTATTTCTTAATGCACATAACCAATACAAGAAAATAGAACGGTGGTCTTGCGTCTTGACTTATGTCCTTGGACGGTCGCCTTCAAGGAAGGCAAAAAATCAGTAAAAAAAAAAGTATCCTCTCTAGACCGGGCGCTCGAACCAGCTTCCCCCTTCTTGGACCACAGTCGCTGTGCCATTAGAGTTGCAAGACCGCGTTACCAGTGGCGGATTAATGCAAGTTTGTCGGGGGGGGGGATCGGTCAGTTATAATATTGACATATACATCCATTTTATGGAAATAAAATAAGATCTTTTACATTAATTTCTTTTTCCTCGGGGGAGGGGGCGGTTGCCTACTTCTCCCCCCTCCCATTAATCCGCCCTTGCGCATTACGTAGAAAAATTAGCTTTCTTGTTAGCTATGTCACAGTTCATTTCAAGATTGAAATGTTTTAAAATACTACCAAATGACTTTAAAATGGCTAAAACATATCAGTTACTTGCTGAATCAAAAAGCCAGCGAAATACAATTTACACCTTTAAAAATATCTCACCTGTCACTACAAAGATCTGTTTCGAAATATTTACAGAAATATCACTGCTTTTAACACGTTTGCCAAGAGAATCACAAAAGCGATATGTTGCATAAGCCCCATGGGTTACGAGAAACCACAACATAAACAAAAATAAATGAACAAGGGAGACAGCAAAAGACAAACATGGAGACTAACAAATGAGTGGCAGCCAGCGGAAAAGGAAACATTAATTCTCATCCTGTCTCATCCTGTGCGCTACGTTCGCTACATACGACTACAAAGTAAGCAGAAACTGTGCCTAACAAAACAAGCCATTTATTTTCCTACCTCATGGGAAAGAATTAAAACAACTCTGCCCGAGTTACCAGAAGCATATTTCTGCGATGTATCAACATCTGCTTACAAGTAATATTGGGTGTTAAATGTGCTTTTTAGCGGAATTGTGTTGAAAAAGAAAAGTTTCTCGGATAAAAGGTTTTGTTGGAAAATGACAGATGCTTTGGTTTTGCCATTATGAGAGATGGATTACTCTTTGACGCTGCAGCTAAAGAGACCTTTGCTTTATAAATTTATTTTATCAATAAAACTATTATTTTATCGTGCTTAAAAATATTTAGTTAATTCTTTTTTTTCCTTTGCATGTTACGTCAGATTAAAAGAAAATATTGAAAACCTATTAAATTTTTAACTAATGCACAGAGAAGAGAGACATTGCAATAACGCAAAATACAAGCCGGGGGAGGGATATCGGGATATATCCCCCCCCCGAAATTTTTGGATTAGTGATGAAATTACGTCTATTTATACACATATAAGTTCATATCCCCCCCCCCCCCCGAAAACTTTTCCTGGCTACGCGCCTGGCAAAACATATCACTTTTCTCTTTGATTTGTTCGTCTGATTTTGGTTCTCGATTTTATCTCGTGCGCCTTTACGTATCCAACTCAAACCAGCTTTATTTGAAGGGGGTCAGTAAGTAAAACAGCCAGTAAGTAAAACATAATAACTATAATGTATATATAATTTATATAAACTATAAGTTAGTAAGTAAAACAGCTGAAGAGTATATCCAAACCGTGGATAAAAAAGTGTGCTATATGTTTTCAGGATAGACATCCACCATTCGTTAGTTTGTGTACAGCGCTTTTTGGAGGAAGACTACTTGTATGATAAGTTCTCATCGTTACATCTGAAACGAGAACTATGTAATAATAAAACACGTTATTCCGTTCGAGCAATGAATGTGAAAATAATACAGCAAGAATGAAAACGTTTAATAATTTTAAATTTTTATAACACTTTTTATTTTTAAACGTGTAGCAAATTTTACAGAACATGTATTGTTGTACACATTATTTAATAATTTTTAGTACTACTATTGCTATTTGTTGAATGTAAGAAATAAAAAATAACTATTAAACAAGAGTGTAAACATGGATTTACATTATATTGATTATATAAATCATGCATATGGGCATACTTATAGTTAATCTTGAAACCTTATCTCGTGAGAATATTTAAATAAGCTCTTACTGTATCAATCTGGAGTATGGGCGACCAAATTGTGGCTTATGCACCAAACCTGACGAATTGGGGGATTTAAAGTGTTGCATTACACCCTTTAAGACAGACTGAAGACTCGAAATATTTTCATAAAAATTGACGTGACATAATTTAAAGAAATATTCAACACTAAAATATAGTATATTTCCAGGCAGGCCCCCTGACCTGCCCCCCCTCTCCTACAAAGAGTCACGTGTGCGTCCATGAAGAAAGGTACTTGAGTTGTTTAGCGAATCCGAACTAGACTGGGAAAAAATGGTGGCGTGATATGCACCATTTTTTTCATTCGACATCTTATGCTACCAGTCTATGAATCATTTCGTCTCACTGATATGTTATGTTTTTAATCCATTCACGTAACTGAAAATTTCTTTCGTACAAAAAATGGGTTTGCACAAGTAGGTGTTCATACACTGTGATTGAATTCATTGTTTGAAGTCAATGAGTTTAAAATATTTTCTCTTGGATTTATTTTAAGCTCTATCAAATAGAATGGAAAATCGTGAAGTATTTCTGTTATATTAAGACTTTTTTCAGGCTTATCAATTATTAAATACATTTTTTTCTTTTTAAATTTGTTGTTACTATTATATTATTATCATACCTCACTTGGATTTTCATTACTTTATAAGTAAATCTGCTTATACTTTTCTCTCACCATGTTCGTCGATTAATCAATCTATCTATACGCCTATGCCTATTTTTGTGATATATCAGTAATTTTTTTTTTCAATCAGTCAGTTTTTCTCAGTCTTTCTTCCTGTACTTTTACATATATATCCATATCAACATAACTATATAATTTTCTTTCTGTAGAGTCGTTTACTTAATATTAGAAAGTACTATTGAGTGATTATTCCAATTATCTCAGTGTAGATACTAAGCTATTTAAAGTATCCCGTAACTACCGCAGACGCGATTTTCCAGTCTTTGCTCATTCAATTAATGACATTACCAAAACCGGAGCGTTACTGGATACCATCGCTTAGCCCAAGAAATTTGAGGATAGGATGATGTCCTTAGGTGGCATTTATCATTTTCTGCTCTCCAAGAGGGACCGGAGCTCTTAATAGAGGAGAGATGAACGGCTTATTGTTAGTTACACTCTCGTTTGTCATCGATTCATTCCTTCAATTCCCAGGGTTCCTTGCAATATTTCTCCAAGCTCTGATGCTGTTATTTTATGCAATAAATTATATTTAATCATAGTAATAAATTATATTTATACACGAAATAAAGTATAGGCAAAATTTTACTCTATCCGAGATGTGCAAGGATACTGTGTGCTAAGGTATTTTATAAATATTTTAAATAAATCATCTATATAAAATTAATTAGTTTGTATTTTATTTATTATTAATCGAGGGTGATTAAAATCTATATTTCAACTTTAAAAAAGAATATCGATAGATTTTAGCATTATAATTTTGAAATGCATACTTATTAAAAATATAAATTAATATGATATTATAGTAAAACTATATATATAAATAAATTTTCATTGACTCCGAAGAATTAAAAGTTTATTTATTTATTTATTTATTTTCATAATTTCTTGGGCTTGAATTATTTTTCTTTCAAATTTAATCTAGAAATTTTCATTTGCTTCCTTTTCCTTACTTTATTTTGAAAGATTTATCTTTCTATAGAATAACAACCCAAAATTTTGCGATTTTATTCTCCTTTCGTTTACTCGCTATCAAGCTATCATTTTTGATTGTCAACCTTCTGTTGTTGTTTCCATCTAGATCTTTTATGAATGATTTCTTCAATTGTGTTGTTGACTATCTTTCCCATTCATTTGAATACAGTGGATATGAGACATTAATAACTAATCATCAGACTTGTTCAATTCAAAGTTTAATAAAAAATTATAATACTTTCCAAGGTTTGGAACGAATTTCCAACCAGACTTGCAAAAACATTTATGATTCAACTCTGCAGGTCGAAATAGAAACACTTATTTGAAAATATGTGTTGAATTGAAAAAAATTAACACATATATTCAACACATTCAAAAATATATTTGAAAATATGCTTTTTATTCCTTTTTCAAGGGACATTAAGTTTTTCAACCAATAGCTAGAGCAATTATTCCGATACTAAACGCTTTTCATTTGACTAGCATTGCGTGGAGACTTAGTACCACACGTTTTTGTTGAAATCAAGTTGAAATGTAGAAATGCAGTGAAACTATATTTTTGCTGTATACGTATCCGTTACTTCATATCGGCAGGTTTCATTTTTTAAACGTCTTTGCAAGACCTGTTGAGGAATTTAAATTTTTTCATCTACAGACTATCCAATAAAGAAACCCCTTTGCCGCCGCAGAGAACTTAAAAGACTGTTAAAGAATTATATATTTTAAAACATTTTCTTACCCTTAAGAGGCCTCTGTAGTCGGCTTGCGGAGATTCAATTCTGAAAAGTAACATAAATTCTAGACTGCAATAAAATCTCTTTCGGCTAAATTAACTCAAATCTGATTCGCGCAATCCATGCGAATAGTTCTCAAGATTCACACAGGAAAATTTCATTTAAAAATACCTAATACTTTCTGAGAAAAATGATTAGGCGTTAAGGCACTTTTCTCTATAGCAAAGCATTGGGACTTGAATCTCCGCTAGCCGACTACAGAGGCCTCTTAAGCAGTACAAACACAGTTTTTCTTTAAGCGTATTTTTTATTCAAAATTAACTGAAAACTAAGGTATATTCGACATGATGAGAGGCAGTAACTTTTTTAATATTTGCGTTTTAGCTAGCTATAAAATTTTAAATTTTATAAAAGTATTTATATACTTAGTTAAATTACATTATGCGGACAAAAGTGGTGAAACTAAATTTTTATTACAGATAGTGAAATTATAAATATTTATTTTAAATTACTTAAACATCTTTTAAGTTGATGTAAAATCTTGAATCTAATGTTATGTTATGTAAGTAAAATCTTATTGGCAAAAATAAGAAATAGAAAAACAATAGAAAAATTCATGTTTATGAAACAATCAAGGAGCCATACTTGTAAATTTGTCAGTATATTTTTTATTTTAAATTGGAATTGATCTTATCTGAAAAGTATTTTATTAACAAAAATAACAATGAAGATAAGAGTCTGAGTCATCTCTCTCTTTCTCTTTCTTTTTCTAAGTAAAGCGATTATAAAATGCAAGACTCAAAGAAGTCTATTATAATTTATATGCTACTCACTACTTCAAAATTAATTACTGACTAATTTATTACTATAAACATCTATATCAAAAACTGTTTTCCAATGAATTTGGAAAATACGATCATGGAAAAATTACATGTTAATGACTAATAAAAATGCATTCATCATGTAAATAAGTCATGAAATGTTTTTCAAATATAAATGGTTGGTGTCGTGTCCATGGGGAGATCTATAGATGACCATGAGTGCGCAGAAGACAGCTGGTTATCTCCTTGATGTTATCGGAGTATAGACTCTTTTCGATGTCAAAGGGGGAGAATCCCCCGAGCTGAGCCAGAGATCTTAAAATGGCAGGGCAGTCAAAAATGTGTTTTGGAGTCAGTGGAATATTATCAGAATTATTGCAGGGACGGTAGATTCTATTGCCATCTCTTTGGATTTTCATGCCTCGATAGTGGCCTGTTCTAAGGCGAGTAATAGTTTTAATGAGGTCCCTATTAGCGTTTATTTCACAAATCTGTGAGTCTTTTTTAATGGTGTTTTCTCTTAGACGGTACCTTGCAATCGCATTCACATCGTCAAGAGTGACTCTGTTGATATTTCCATCATTGAGATTTCTCCCTTCCTTGGCAAGTTGATCTGCCTCCTCAAATATAAATAGTTATTTAAAAAAACACACGGAAATTTTAAGTTGTTTATTATTATACTTTTGAGTCTGAGTAAGAGAAAATGAGTAAAGCACTAAACATTCAGAAATAAAATGCACATTCAATACAGCAATCTACATTAATTAATTTTTATATAGCAATTTTTAAAATATACATTAAGCAATTTTTAAAATATACTGACTTAGTAACGTTTTTGCATAAAAATTGTATCTTTAAAAAAAGAGAAAACAGCTTTTTGCGATTTTTGCAGGCTTACACTTTATTATTGACTATCATTAATCACCAGCTGGTTTGATCTACCATTTAATTATTAAAAATCCTGTAATTCTATGATAATATCATAAATGTACTAAATAAAAAGGAATTAAATTTTTATTTTATTCTAACATTTTGCAGGAAGAAAAGCTCTTACGAGGCATGATCTTAGATTCACTTTCTATTGAATTTTCTCATCGATCTCCCGCCTGTTGCATTCTCTTACACTCGCTGCACTCTCCTTGGAAACGTAATATTCAAGTTTCAGCGCACAGAGACACTTGTAAAGAAAAGCTGATAAGTTTTGGAGAGGGAAAAACAAAATGTGTTATTCACTAATATCCGATGAAACGCTTAGTCTCTCAACTATATTAGATTTCGGTGAATATGAATTTTAGTCTAACAATTCTTTCAAGGATGATTTAATTTTAGTTATTTTTCTTACATACTTTCTTGGAATATCTAAAACAAAAGCATATCATTTTCATTTATAAATTGTTCTAATAATTGTTTATTACACATTTATCACAATATTTTGATTCTGGTGACAAGAGAAAAAGAAGTTGAAGAGTGCAACTGGTAGGAGAACTGAAAATTATTTTCCATAATGCATAAAAAATACTTTGATTTGAAAAAAAACCTCTTCTGACAAATTTAAATTAGAAGTTAAACAAAATGTTTTATTTTGTTTTCATATATACATGGATGACCTTTCACTGAAGGGTTCACTTTCAAGGAAATATCTACCTTATCTTATGAACTATGTACAAAATGCTTTATGTATATAGTACTAATATACCATGTACATAAAGTATTTTTTCTTTCAAGCATTCTTATAATATTCCAAACTTAAGTACCTTAACTATTTAATTGAGAACAAAATTTTATGCATGTTTTTTACACGAATAATTTCTGTATTTTGCGGTCACCAAACCAGAAATTCGTAACTAAAGAAAGTGAATTCATTCGCTTATTATACAATAAAAATAAATGATGTGTGAATTGTTGCCCTGGCCTGCATGGTATAAAAATTTTATTGTTTTCATAGGCAAATTTCTGAACGTAGTACATACTTTAAAGAGATCAATCTGGTTGCCTTTTGGATAATGGTAAAGGTATTGGAATTTTCCCCTCAATTTTTAAAAATACAAAGCGCTAAAAAAATCCTTATTTTAGCAACCCGCATGCAATTTTTAGCATTGTTTCACCCCTATCATCATCATATCTGGTAGCTAAATTAACATTACGGAAGTCTTAAATAATTTCCCAGCAGATGTAGCATTTCACTGGAATTCCGATGAGCTTAGCTTTGGAATTACATGTTCGTTAGCCCTTCATATATTATACCCCCCCCCCCCTCTCTCTTTCTTCGTTTGAGTATATTTTCCAGCGACTCTTCTACGAAATGTGCCAAGTCTGTAACTCTATACAGACATGATTAGGAAGGATTATACATTCGTATCTACGCGTCGAGAGAAAAGTGTCGCGACGACAGAAAACAACTTTTAGCGAGCGAGATAGAGGGTGAATTAATACAACAGGCACCCAATCCGGCAGATCGCATTTCCTTCTCCAAAAGTCCATCACTTATTTAGTTACATACACACAGAGAGAGAGAGAGAGAATTCCATCTCCTCAGACTTGGATGGGAAAAACAGAACGGCATGAAATAAGGATAAATGTTCTCCCTTGTCACTCAGTCAGTGGTGCCGTTTGTTCCTTCTCGTAGACTGCCATCATTATTTATTTTGCTTATTGGAGTTTATGTTGCGGTTGTGTAGCGGTGAAGAAACATTTACAGCTGTCAGCGCCAGTTTCATCAGTTAAACGGTTCATGCACTTCAGAAAAATTCCCTCACTTTACTTTATTAAAGATTTTGCAGAAAAAGAAGTGCTGCCAAGTTCGATTAGTGCTTATTCTCCAATATATCTGCGACCGTATTAGTTTTGTGATTTAGATAGCTAATGAAGTACAGGTGGTGGTGCAGGCTGGTTATTATTGCACATTTTTTCGTTTCCACTGAATGACAATTGTTCCAATATAAACAACATTCTGCAGCTGAAGCACGAAAGTAGATTGCCACTAACTTTGGCATATGGACAGTACACGTCATGCACAGGTCAAGGAAGTTTTTTTATAAAAAGTTTAGTTTTAAAAATGTCCACAAAATGGCGCTTTGCATAGAAATTCAGCTCAAGAAATGACTTAAATTAATTTAAAAAATGCTTAAAAACTATTGAATAAATGTCGAAAATTCTTTGTACATTAATTCTCTTAGTCTTTTCTATTGTTAAATTTGCTGCGTTTTATTGCAGTGTACCACCTAGTGAGCGTTTATAAACAATTTTTTTTTTTTCAAAATTCCTTGAGCGTATCTCATATATAGTTTATATACCAAATTCGGTTACAATCCGCTCACTCTTTTAAGTGTAAAACCTTGTTTATGAGAGAAGTTTAATTATAATAATAATATATAATAAGTTTAATTATAAGTACTACTGCTACGGAATTTTAATTCTCTCTAAAACAGAAAGTCTTAATGCAACGAGGAGTTAAATGGTAGGTCTTTCTTATTAATAAAAAATACATAACTTTATAATTTTTAAATGATATTTCTTTATTAGCCTATACTTTCAGACATTGGTTCGCATTATTTATACTCATGAAAAAGTTTATTACTTGCATTTAGAAACAAATAGTTCTTTTCTGCTTAAAGAATCAATGTTTTCTTGCATCGACGAAAATTTTTCAAGAAATTAATACATTCCTGAAATTTTGAGAAGTACTGCTGTTATTTTGAAATTAGAAAATATCTAAAGATCTAAACAGCTTATTATCAGAAAAAAAGTAAGAATTTTTAAAAATATATATTTCATTTTACTTATGTTTTAGTGAGCTGGTAGCAAGTAGGTATTCAATTAGGCAGTTAGTATTATAATTTTTAAATGCAACACACAAACTTTTTATGAGTATAAATGTTGCCAACTAATGCCTGAAAATATAGGCTGAAAAGAAAAATAATTTAAAAACAAATCTTTCACATTTTCGATCAAAAGTAAATGCCTAGTTATTTCTTACCCTGCAACAGTTCAATGTCAGAATGGAATGAATGTCTAAAATCTAACGGTCCTATCCATGATACAAGGTGGTTATTGTTAAAGTTACTCTATTTAGAACTACGCAGAATCCGTTAAGGTAGACGTATTGCGTTCAAACTTGGTAAATACGTTACAAGCACAATGGAAAAAAGAAATTTGCAATTAAACATATAATCCAAATTTCGACCGATAGACGGCGCTTTTCACGTAGAAAAGACTTCATGCAAATCTGAAGAGTTTAGAAAGGTTAATAAATATAGTTAATATCTTATTATCGGACTTCATCATGCCTTATAGAAGAAAAAGTGATTTTTAGTAATGGAGTTTTTTAATCAGACAGTAATTTATCAACAACATTGCGAGAATATCGACACTTGAAAAGCTTAGGGAAGGGGCCTATATGGATTCGGAGTATTTTAAAAAAGCCAGTATTCAATGCCATGTAATAATCAAGTTTTTTCTTCCTTTAACCATAGCTGCACTAATTTGTCAACCGCACTGTGAGAATATCGATGTTTGAAAGACATACACCTTTTCTTGAGCTTTCAAGCATAGAAATTATTTCTGATAAATTGCTACAGTTCTGATGAAACAACTTGATGATTATACGGCAATAACTATATTAAAAATCTCATTTGCATAACGTCCTTTCTAGAGGAAAGCTCCATCTATCGGTCAGAATTTGAACTATTATTTTTAATTGCAGATTTCTTTTCCAAATGGTTTGTGAAACCATACTGTATTTTTAAATTTTTGTTAATTTGTAATTCAAGATGGGATGCAAAGATAATCTGATAAAAAGCATTCATGTTTTCATTCATTCTTAATATTTTTCTCTTTTTTTAAATCTATAACCCATTTTACCACACTTTTATGGGGAAAAAACCATCTCTTATTTAGATTGAACATTTTTGCCTTTAAAAAGAGTACACCTGAATAAAACATTTACAAATATGAAGGTGTTGAATGCAATATATGAATTAACACAAGACGTTAATTTTTTAACATTATAAGCAATATATTTTGTCTATCATAAGCTATCATGAACATAGTTTGATCATGATCATAGCTTAAAGTATAATGATATCGTAATCTAAACACTCACAGAAACTGAGTCAACGAAAGTTTGGATGATGTTCCATTTGAAAAAGAATGAAGTGTGAGGTTTCAATTGAAAAGAATGGATTTTGTTTGGTGGATTTAGGAACTCCATATTTTAATAAATATTTTGCATAAAAATTTAGTATAAGCAATGGACGAAAGAGTCTTTTTAAAATATTATTTTCTTGTTTTACATCCCTAGTTTCGAGTGCGTATTCCAATTTATATTTGTTAATGCCTAGTAAGTTATTTCAAATCTTTAAAAAAATCAATTTATCAGAAGTATTTTGTATAGTAGTAATTATAAAAACAGTACGAATATAAAAATCTAAACTTTTTCAAAATTTATTTAAGCCTTAAATCTAAATTAATAGGGACAAAGTTCATTTATTTGAACGAGGTAATTTCAGGAACTACCAGTTCGAATCGATATTTTTTCCTCATTAGATAGTCTGTTTATTCAGGAAATTAGTGTGAAGAAGAAAAGATTGCCTAATAGAATTGTGTATAAGAAAAGATTGCCTAAAAGACTGCCCTGGAATATTTACGCCTAAACAATAAATAATATTTCCAGCTTAATGCACGTAAGTTTTTCTTTTCTTTTCTTTTCTTTTGTGAGAAAGAAGAAGATTTTTTTCAATGCAATTATAATCCGTAACGTGTAACTAAGAGCCAGAAGAACCGGGGTTCTGGGGAAATGAAAATCTCTATGTATTGTTTGAACGAGGTTATCTCAGGAACTACGAGTTTTTAATGTCTTGAGTTTGAAAATTCAGTTTAAAAATTATGAGTTTAGAAACCCGGTGAGGCTTTGACATAAACACAATGCAACGGGCGAATTAATATTAGAATGCGAGACTTACTTATGGCGAGTGTAATAAATTGCTTTAAATATAAATATAAATTAATAATATCCGACCTAAAAGTTATGTCACGGGCATGATTATTTCTAACTTTTACGAATTCAGTTACCTTGGAATACCCCTTTGAAATTAGCAAGATTGATTTATCCTCTGTTCTGCTAGACCAGGGTGGCTATTCGCAGCAAACCAGAATCTAGAAATTTGCGGAATTTTGTCGATATTGAGACTATAGTTAAAGAATAAACGCTCTACGAAACAATGCAAAACGCAATATGGTAAGAATTTCTCCTGTCGTGACGTTTGCGAAATGTTATTGGATTCCAGATTACGATTTCCTAGTAATATCCATTCTTGGGGTTCTTAGACTCGGGAAGCGAAAATACATAAATATAAAATAAATAGAGCATTAACTTAATGACGTTTTAAAGAACTCGAATTTTTAGTTATATTCTTGTTATCTTGCATTTTATTTCCTGCGCATGTGTGGCAACATTTATACGAAGTCCATAAGAAGAACGGTTACAGATCATTCGGAGCTGCACATGTGCATTTGCATTTGTTCCCTTGCAGGGGCAGAGACCTCTGCTGTCGAAAAATAGGGACCATTTAAAGAGCTTTAGCTTCGTAGATGATGCCTATCCTTCATATCAGTCCATGATTAAAAATAATGTACCTTTGAATTTCAAATAAGAGTTCTTTTTCGGTGAGGGGGAAGGAAAACCTTTAAAAATAATTATTCTCTTAGGAGTTCAATAGAGAACGCCAAAGTATTGTCTGCAGGAAATCGAACGCTGAAAATTTCATTTTTCATTTCCTTTTTGTTGCATATATAATATATAAATAAAGTAAAACACTAAGAATTTATACGAAGCAAAATGACATATCCAAAAAAAAAAAAAAAAAAAACCAGACCATAGCAGCAGAAACAGAGGGTCAAACAGAATGGGAAATAAATTAAACAGATGAATGGAATGGAAATTATAATCTCTGGGACACTCTTTAGGGGACATATCCAGAAGATTATAATTAAAAACAACAAAATAGTAGGATTTGAGCTACTTGGCATATCAAAAGAGATATTTTCTATACACATTCGGGACCTATCCTATTATAGAATAATAAGAATATAATTACATAAATAATTAAAAAGCAAATTAGTCAAAAAATAGTGCAAAAAAAATATACCCGAAAGGAAATCTGAAGATCAAATAGCATGGTAATGCCATGAGTTAGCAAGATTTGATGAGTGAATGTTGCCAAAATATAGAAGTGAAATATCAGTGTTGCCAGAATTTGAAAGTATATATTCGGCTTTAATCTGGCAACCAAAAAAAAATTATTGCTATCCATTACTGGCATTAAACGGTATAGTCTGGGGTAAAAAACATAGCCGAATGGTAGATGGGCTAATACGTAAAGTTTCGTCTGCAGTGCATAGAACTCTATAAGTCATTCGAGAAACAAACTATTACAAGGTTCTACAAAGCAGAGAATTTCTTTTTACTTCTTTTTTTAAAAATTTAGGTTAGGTATCATAATATATAATTACGGGTGAAAACATTTGGTAGTTTTTCTGCTCCGACCGAATAAACTATAACGTGTTATAGAAAAGTGGCTGTTTCCTCCCGTACGACGAGCGGGTACTCAGGTAGTTTTTAAATATATGACATCCATAATGATTTAAACTGTTGTGTGAATTAGTTTATTTTTCCATTTTACAAATTATAAATTTACAAGAAAGAAGTGGCTATGGTTTTATTTTGTGGAAATTCATTCGACAGTTCTTGGGCATTTACAAACTAATTTGGGTCATTTTTTGAGCTGAATTCACGTTCACAAAGCGTCACACAGGAGGACATTTATTTAGAAAA